>WBNM01038925.1:0-10794 GCA_013399055.1 Ramphastos sulfuratus | reverse complement strand
GCCTTAAACCAGCACACTTGGGAAGCTGAAAGATCTCATAGATATTTGCTTATAGGATTATTCCCTATGTGAAACTTTGTGATGCAACAAGCTATTGAATGTCTGGAAACCTACTACAATGCTTAAATGTATCAGCAAAAATGATGTAACATTTGTATGCTTTTCTGTAAAACTCATTTCATCATAGTCCTGATGAAGGATGAAGCAAAAATATAGACATTTTAAACAGTTATTATGCATGTAAGTAAATGTTGTCACAAGAGTAGCACAGGAACCAGGAGGTAAATTTCATCCAGTGCAGGTACAGAGTCTGCTTGGGAGTTCAGTCTCCCAATGTGATCCCATACAATGGATGGCTGAAGAGGAGGCAAAGAAACAGATCAATCCTACAAATAGCATTAGGGACCTGCTATGGCTGACAGTGAACCATCTCCTTTGCTTCTTGCCTGGCTGCTTAAAACTATTTTCCACTGCACACTATATTAGTAGCTTCTGTGACAGGTCATCACAGGATCTAGCGTAAAGCTTCGTCATCCTGTTGCAGCATGAAAATGAAAAGGTTGCTGGTCATGATTATTTTCTACAACTTGACTATGTGAGTGAAAGAAATTTAAGAAACAGTGCTGACAGCTCCTCAGATGATGAGAAATAACCATACTTCAGTAAAATTATCCTTGAGTGTGCAGATCTCTTTCTAATTAGTGACAATGAGGACAGAAGGAAAACCTAGATTAAGGAAATGAGTTACATCAGAATTTTAAGATTAAAAGAGAAATAAACATTGAATCAAAAGGGTAATGATCCCACCAGCAGCACAATAACTGCTTCTCTGCAGTATGGGGAGACTAGGTTTAGATGTCAATCATGCAACACCAGAAATTATTGACCTTTTTTTTTTTTTTGATTCATTCTTTAATTAGTAGAACTTAACCTATATATCATATACACATGTAAATCACCTGTCTATCCATCTGTCTGAATAGCCTAGCCTGAACTGCTTCTTCTTTTGTTATTATTCACAGCAGTCCCTAAGGGTACTGTTGAAGCACAACATAACTGAGTAAATCAGTATATTTTAAGGGTGAGCTTTCATGCAAGTGACACTAATTATCACAAAATAATGAAACTATATCCAAGCCACCTGACCATATATACTGCACTGTTTTATGTTCCATCATCCTTTGAATGCCTCTGCTGGTTCCAGTAGGTGGGTTGTTTTTTTTCCATCACTATTCCCATTAGCTAAAATTAAACTGTCTCAGTCTGAGAGGAATCATACAATCTGCAGCAGTGCATAATCAGTTTTTTTCAGACAGAAGCAGTCATGGGCACATTTTAAAACTTTCCAAAATTGTCACTTTTCAACTCTGGTGATTTCTTCTCGTTTTACTCATGAAGGAAACCAGCAAAGTGTATCTGCTCTGTTTTAAATTGTAATCCCACAAGACTAATTTTGTTAGAAGTATATGCTTTATTGTTGGAGCTAAAGACAAGACATCAATGTCACAAAGGAAAGGGTAGTCTTAACTGATGGCACTGTGCTACCTGCTATTAAAATAATGTTCTTGACAAACAGAAGTAGCTTCAGAAGGAAAACAAATGTGGAGACATTGTTTTCATGGAGACATGAAAAAATGATGCCGAGTCAAATACTCTACCTTCTTCAGATAGTACTTTCCAGCCACTGGAAAAGCTTTTTGACACTTTATCACAGCAAGCACAGTAAGGGACCGCAGTACCACAGTGCATGGTTTTGTGAAGTCAGAGTGCCCACTGAGGTTTGCAATAGATGAACATCCTGTATTCCTGGAAGCAGAAGAAGAGAAGAGGTATTCAAGAGTAAATGCATCTTTGATCCTTGGTGTGCCAAGTAAAAAACTATGGCTCTATATCCAACTACTACATTAGAAGATTTCTCTCCTTGTGTATATGAGCCTCACAGCCTTGATGAAGGCTGGGAGAAAATAATTACCCTGCCTCCAAGAACCACCTTGCCTGTTTATAGTCCCTGCAGAGGGGCAAAAACACAGTTCTCAGCAGTCATTAGCTTTACAAATATCACTTTACTTCCTATCTGTTATGAGCAGGACGATTACATGCCTTTCCTTGCGCAGAAATAGAAAAAAGAAATGGTGGAAGACAAGAGCCTGCAGACTACATATATGAAAGGCAACAGAGACCTTGTTATTGTTTTATTTTACAGATCATGATTTAGTGATATGAGAGTTTGTGGGTCCAATCCATCTTGGCAAGACACCTATCTATTTGTTGGTGTTAAAAGCAAACTGTCACACTTGAAAAGGTTTTCCTGAAGCATATAATTTTCTTAGGGCTGTAAGGCAAAGCTAAACCTAAAGAAAGCTTGATGAACATCGTGATCACCCAGTGAAATATTGAGAACAAGCACATTGTCAATGCACATCACTCTGTCACCATAATGTCCAAAACACAACATGTGCATGTATTTGTGTGTGTGTGTGTGTGTGTTCAGGAGAATTTCATATCGCCTCTGCATTCAGTATTTTGATGATCTGAACCATACAGGTGTTTTCACAGCTACAGCCTTCCCCACTGTCATCTCATCAACCTGCAGAAGCAGCATATAGCATGCCTGTCACCTACTTCCCCTCCCTTAGCTTTAGTCATTGACAGAGGATTAGTCTTCCATAATTATGTTTTCCAAGAGGATAGTAATAAGAATGGTCTTTATTTTTCCTCAGAAAAGATGATAACCCTAACATATTGGTATGTAAAATCCATAAATGGTAATGGTTGCATACTCATCTGACACAGGTCTAACCACAAACTTTCATTTTATGGGGTTATGTCAGAGGGACCGACACCAGGTGCTAATTCAAGTTCTTTTATAAATTTAATAGATGTGTTTTCACATTTTTATTTCAGGCAATTAATCGAGTTATTACATGAAACTGAAATAATTGTTAATCCTTTTGATATCCCAATAGCAACCTTCCAACATCTTAGCACATAACTGTTTATCACGGCACTTTTTAATGATCTTCTTGTAATTGTCTCTTCATGTTTTTTTCCAACTGACCTGAATTAATTTTTTCAGGTCACATTTTATGAGCCATTCTATGAAATGCTTCAATAAAATCTTTAAATACAATCATATTAAAGACTTCTTTGCCTTATTGAGTTCTGCATTTGCTAATGCAGATTTTTCTCACATTTTCTTGCCCATTGTCCACTTGCAACTAATCATCCGCCCCCAGCTAGAGATTAAATAAAATACATTGTGCCTATAAATTTCAAAAATAGCAGAAGAACAAAATAAGTCAAGTGCAAATGGGTAATTTGCTTTTCTTTAGAAGTGAATACATGAAGTAATTTTCCTTTAATGTCATGTAGCTATCTTATGGTGCAGCTCTTTGCTTGAATGTTGCACCCCGTGCTTGTCCACATGGCAGCTTCATCATGTGTATTTTATGTGTAAGGTAAAGCTGGACAGTAAAATGCTCCACATAAACCTACACGTACATATCTACATGCAACCCACTTTTTGAGTCATTTTGTTGTGCGTTCCCCATGACTGTTAGTTCCCACATGCTTAAGCAAGCTCAAACTTCTAGAAGTTGTATCCCAGGGGAGAGTGTTATGTGCCCTTATTTCCCACATATCTTAAAACCTGCGTCATTTTAGAGTCAGTTATGATCTCCCTAAGCAGAACATCTCTCTGATGTCCTCCTCACTGTTCTGTAAATCACAGGTTGTACTGAGTGTGCCATTGCTCAGAATCTCCTCTTCAGCATGTATAACACCATGCTGAGGAAATCTATAGTACCTGAATAGCCAGTTACAAGTAGTGACTTTAGGTGATTTCTGTTTCCTTGTGCACAGAGTGTTATACTGAATGATGTTAATGTTCTTCATCCTCACAGGTAGCTGAGTTTTGTTTTTGAAATACAATTGTGGGTGTAAGGCTGTACTATTACAAAAAAGTTTTGCTTGGTTCAAAAATGCTGGAGAAGACCCAGCGTACCTTAACCACCTCTGGTGAGGGGCTGCTTCTTGCCACAGGTTTTCACAGAGTCTAATAACTATCCTTAGATTTCATAATCAGACAAAGCAGAGATATCCGTAAAACTTTTACTGACTTCCTGAATGCTAAGGAAGGTGATATATAAACTTTCAAAGGGAATAGAGACTGGCATCTTCATGACTTAATGTTTTATATCCAGGCTGGCTGGGGCTCAGGGCAGTGCTCAGCAGGGAACAAATCTGCCACAGGAGAGAAATAAAGTAAAGGTCATAACAGATATACCTTATATTTTGTGCCTTGAATTTCTTACGCTTATAATTCTCCGGGATTTTTCTCATTACTCAATTGATTGTTTTTTAACTGTATCTCTGAACAAAGCAGAACTTCATAATTTTCATTGTTTTACTGACTTGCTTCTCAAAGTATTTCCAAAGAGTCTTTTACTGAATGTACTGAACACCAATGCAATAGCAAGTGGCCAATGCTGTCTAGATTGGCACATATATTTCTGAGTTACTCAGCTCCCTGGAGGTAATTCAGTGTCTTACTGTGATGTACCTGAAATTCATGTGAACTTATCACCAAGGTGATATCGCTTTACTGAAAACATTCTGAAAGATACAGCATAAATAAATTCTAAAAATTCCAAAGGGAATAAATGTGTGTGACACACAGCTCAAGTGGCTAGAAGTTTAAAGGCTATTACTTTTCATCATTAGTAATCTCCAGAGCTAAAGCATTCATCTGTGAAGACTACTTTGCACTTGCAGTGACACAAGGTCATCATAAATAAATTATTTCCTGTGGAACTCAGCTGGAATACCTTTCCTCAAATGACTTCCATGGCTACAGGTAACCATGTTCTTATCACCAGAAACCAAATGCAGAACAAACAAAATAATCTGAGGCTAAACTCCTGTATCTTCATAGAACACTGAATGTCAAAGGGTTTAAACTTCTCAGAAAGTACAGATTTCTGAATTTGCATTCTTCAAAAGCCACTTACAAACATTCAGTGTAATGTATTTATCAGTGCATGTGAAATACTTCAGCAGATATAAAAAATTGCCTATTATGCTACAAATTACTAGTTCATTTCACATTAGTCCATGATTTATACCATATAGCTTCAATGGGATAACAGAATAGAAGAAGCAAAGTGATGAGATTTATGTTTTAAAATATTTTACTAAATATATTATTAACTATTAAAATAAATATATTATTAAAATATATTATTAACTGTATATATATTATTAAAATATATTATTAAAAAATAAATAAAGTGATGAGATTTGTTTTAAAACATATTATTAAATGGACCAAAATAATAGCATTTAAAAGATTACTTAAAAAGAAAAAAAAAAACAAACCAAAAACAAAAACACTTTTAGCCCCTATGCAGAGAAAACTGAAAGATAAAATGTAACCTTTCATTTTATCTTGTTTTCCTTGGTTTGCATTTTCCTTCAATACCACTGTTCAGCATCTATTGTCATGTCAGTAAAGAGACTAGAAAGTTGATATAATACATTGGGCACTGCTCAGGTAACTACAATGTCTTGACAATTCACAGCGTTGTTTTCTTTGCCACTCCAGTAATTGTGAAAAGCAATGCTTTTCTTATTCTGGTGAAATCTGAAAGTGCACAGTTGTAAATCATAATAGAAATACAGCTAATAATACCACCTCGGAATCTCTGAAGTGCAAAGATCGTTATTGTGTTCAGTGAGCACCCAAGGCTCCAGAAAATACAACAAATGCTAATGAAGTACAATTTTACACAGTTTCATGGGGTTACTTGCAGGGGAGGAGCACCTGAGAAGACCATGACCAATACTGAAAAACCAGAAACCTTTCAGTGGTCATTCAAGTTGTTATCCTGATAAAGAATCCTTATTTCTGTGGGGATTACTAACTAGACACTAGTGAGATGTTTGTGGGCAGAACAGTAGATGTTTTGCATTGAGCGCATGCAGACTGCTACCCGCTGACAGTGATGCAAAATGTCTGTGCAGAAGGACATGGTAAAAGGAGTAGAAGTGGAATAGTAAAATATTGAGAGGGGTCAGAAATAGGGGGACAGGTTTTTCTGCTTCCTGTGGTTCTCTCTGAGAACCTTCTTGTTCTCGATCAGCTGCAAAAGACTCACTTTTTGGCATGTTGGAGTTTTGCAAATGAACATCAGTACGGTGCTGTGGTAGTTTGAGGGATCATGGGTCTCCCTTAGCAAAATCATACGGACAGAGGGCCAGAAGGGGATGGACCTGCTCGTCCCAGGATATTGTAATATTGTTATTCTATTCCATCTTCCAGTATCATAGCTTATAAGGCAGTGCTTGACTGATATCCTTCCCTGCTCCTCCCTGCCTTTCCCTCCTTCACTTCTCCTCTCCGGGAAGAAGTGCACGTTCCTTAGCTCATGGTCTGTGGGGTAGATGGCTACTAGCAGGCAGGGAATTATGTGCTGCATCATGTGTCCTACTGAGTCCTCTCAGGCCCCAGCTGGAGAGGGCAGTTTCAGCCTATCTTCAGGCCGAAGGTGGAGGGGGTGGAGGATTATAGAAGGCCAGTTTGGGATTATTGGACTTTGTACTTATTCTACTTGATTGCTTTTTGTATATATGCTCTTGTAAATAGAATTTATCTTTAAACTTCCAATCAATGTGCAATATTCTCATTCTTATTCTTGAAAAGGGGCAAGAGTAATTTCTGTCCTCCGGTCCTGGGTAGCTCATGGGACAGATGCAATCACAAATTTGTATACGCGAATGTCATTAAGAAGAGCTTTTCTTTTGAACTCACATTTTTCCTAGGTATTTTGTCCTTTGAGACCTTGTTTCACAAAGAAACTTGCCAGGGACGCCATCCATTACATCACTTGTTTATTCCTCATTTTACCATTTTCTTATATAGTGTTTTACCTCCTGCAGGTTCAGC
Organism: Ramphastos sulfuratus; assembly: GCA_013399055.1. Lineage (NCBI taxonomy): Eukaryota > Metazoa > Chordata > Aves > Piciformes > Ramphastidae > Ramphastos > Ramphastos sulfuratus. The sequence continues at coordinate 3,851 of WBNM01038925.1, read as the reverse complement.
AATTACACTACATCATGTTAAACCCCAGTAAACTGCTAAGATCAACTGTGGAAAAAAAAAAATAAGCATTAACAAAAGCCACTAGTGAAGCCTTAGCAACTGTAAAATATATGCATATGCATGAGCGCAGGGAAAAGTAAATGTATTGTGGAATATTTCTAGTGAAATATTTCACTAAAGAATAACCATTTGTCTTACTGTATTTGGGTTCTGATAAAATACGAGAAAACAGGCTATCTTTGCTAACAAGGAATCTTAAGCACTAATAAATCTTTTCTGCCGCCCCAGGCTCCTACATTATCACTTTCTCTTTGGCTAGAAATGTAAAGTTTTCAGGTTGAAGGAATGCAACATGTAATTTTAAATGCCCAGGCATAAACCAGTGGATGCAGACTTTAGTCTATTTTCCACTGAGAGTACTTTTCTTCAAATAAGAAACACAAGATGCAATTCTTCATAAGCAGCCAGAATAGCCAATATACATCCACTGAAATAATATTTCTAGACTGACAAATGCCTCGGTTTTTTAGTGGTCAGTTGCACAGGAATTAATTTCACTCAACTCGTGTGAACAGAAAAATATCCTTCATTTTCAGATGCTCAGTAGAGCACTGAAAATCCTTAGGAAGAAAAAGTGAGCTATACAAATATATTTAACTTACTTTCCTCAAAGGACGAATACGGCGCAAAACTTTCCTTTTGCTTTTTTGAGGTCATTTAATAAAAATATACATAATTTATCCTATAGAAATTACAATACATAAAATTTCCAGTAGCAATTTACAGTTACTAACAAAGATTAGGACTTGATAATGCAAAGCAGGGATCGTTGCTTTAAAAATCATTTTATTGGGAGAGACCTTTAAGATCATCAAGATCAACCATTATCTAACTCTTTCAAGTCTAGTGCTAAACCATGTTCCTCAACAGCACATCTCTGCCTCCAGGCATGGTGATTCACCCACCTCCCTGGGCAGCCAGTGTTTAATAATCCTTTCAAGTAAAACAATCTTCTGATATCCAGTCTAAACCTCCCCTGGTGCAACTTAAGGCCTCTTCCTCTTATTTATTAGTTCTTACTAGGGAGATGAGATTGACCCCCACTGGACTCAACCTCCTTTAAGATAGTTGAAGAGACAGATAAGGTCTCCCCTCTGGTTGTGTTTTCCATTTTGTAGCTGCTCATGGGAGGGGAAAAAAATACTTGCATAGTAAATATTTTTTGTAAAGGAAAACAAGAAAGAGATAAAGTAGCTATGTCTTAACAGCCTGCTTGCACTCTTCTGTGGGAGCAGACAAGAGATAATTTTGTATTATTGGCTGTTCTTCTCAAGTTTAGGAATAACCTTAATAGAAATGAGTCTGGTTTTCAAGCCTCTTGCTGATCTGGGATGTTATGAATCTTCACAAGATGTGTAGCTTACACAGAGGTACATCTTAGGGAATTTGTGCAGAAAATCCTTCATGTCCAATAGTGTGGTAAAGTTTTAACTAAATGTAATTATTCCCCTCTAGGCACAGAAGTAGCAGCTATTACTTCCTGGGGCAATAACTAATATTAAATAAATGCATAATGAAAATTAATTTGTATTAATGAATGGTGCATTAAGCAGACATTAATATTACATTTATTTTAGATTCTAAAAATCAGATAATATGAAACTTCAAAATATGATCTGTCCTTTATTTCTTTGCAAAGACCTGTAGGGCCTTTTTTTTTTAAAAAAAAAAAAAAAAAGTAGTGAAACTATTCCCACTTGAAAAAGATGCACAGTGATCCATCCAAAGGGCTTCAAGGGGACTGTAATTGACAATTAAGAGACAAAAAGAAAGGGAAAATTGATCCAGGGTAGGATCATGAGTAGAAACTGAAAGAATTGTAGCGTGTTAATGATAGCCAGTTGGGTTTTCACTTTGTTTTGATTGGATTTTTTAGGTGGTTTTGGTTTGTTTTTTGTTGCTCTTTTTTGGGTTGTCGGTTGGTTGGTTGGTTTTTTTTTTTTTTGGTTGGTTGGTTGGTTGTAAAATCTTGTTTCTGATACCGAAAGTCAAGGTGATCAAGGTACCTGGGCTGACTTAATGTTTTTCAGCACCACTAAGGAATTTGGGGCATTACAGTGTGCGATAGTGTGATAAATAGCCAGTCTGGTATTACAATAGCTTAATGGATTAATAAGAGAGCTTAGAAAACACTTCTGAAAAAAACAATCGTTGCCTTATCCAGCAGCATTAGTGGAGCCTGAAAGAACAAAATGTGGCTCAATGGAGGTGTGTATATTGGCTCATCAATAGTAGTGTGATTACCACAGCAGGCAGTAAGTGCTGGTCTCCAGATGAAGCAGTGTGAATGGCTGTGTTCATACTCCTTATTTGGTATAGATCCTAGTTTAGTCTTCAGTCAGAGTTAATTTCTCTCAGCTAGAGAGTTAATTTGCTCATTTCAGATAAAAGCAAAGAATCTCACTGACTGATGAGTGAGGACCATGGAAAGAATGACCAAGGCAACTTGATATTGTAAATGCATCCAGCATCTTCAGCAATGTTTATGAGAGAAAAAAAGATACTAACACTGACATCAATAAAAGGGACAGCAATTGTAAAGTGGCAAATACTGTATCGATGAATTTGAATCGCCTGGTGCTTTTTTTGCACAATGCATAGTATGTCTTTTTCAAAGGCAGAAAACTGTCCTGAAACAAAGCCACCTTGCAGCAGACTTGTGGATTACTTACCAGCAGAGCACAATTACAGCTATTATTCTTAGAGTCCAGAGGGGCAAATTGAATGCAGTCTGAAGAATATGCAAGGAGGAAATATGTATGAAAAAGAAAAACTTAGCTCTTTTTGTGACTTTATGTTGAGACTAGATTTTCTTCAAATAAAGATGACTAGGGGAAAATATTGATGTTTGGAAAACACTCTCATAATTAAAACATTGCATATAATACCCCATTGACTGGAAAAGGGGAAACATAACCCCCATTTTCAAAAAGTGAAAGAAGGATGATCCAGGGAACTACAGGCCAGTCAGCCTCACCTCTATGCCCAATAAAATCATGGAGCTCCTCCTGGAGGCACTGCTAAGGCAGAAGAGTAACAAAGAGGTGATTTGGTACAACTGACACGGCTTCACCAAGGGCACATCATGCTTGACAAACCTGGTGGCCTTCTATGACAGGGTCACAACATCAATAGACAAGGGGAAGACACTCAACATCATTTATCCAGACCTCAGCAAACTCCTATTCCACTATTCCACACAACATTCTGATAAAATATGGATTCAATAGATGGGCAACTCAGTGGATAAAGAACTGGCTTGACAGCTGCACTCAGAGTGTCTCTCAATGGAACCATGTCTAAGTGGAGGCCAGTGACAAGTGGAGTCCCTCAAGGATCAGTATTGAGATCAGTCTTGTTTACCATCTTTGTTGGCGACATGGACACATGTCATGACATGACATGACATGAATACACCCTCAGCAAGTTGACCAATGACACCAAGCTATGTGGTGTGGCTGACACACTGGAGGGAAGGCACCCATCCAGAGGGACCTTGACAGGTTGGAGAGGTGGGCTCCTACCAAACTCATGAGGTTCAACAAGACCAAGTGCAGAGCCCTGCATCTGGACTGGGGCAATCCCAGGCACCAATAGAGGCTGCATAGCGACTGGCTTGAGAGCAGCCCTGAAGAAAAGGACTTGGGTGTGCTGGTAGATGAGAAGCTCAACATGAGCCACCAGTGTGCACTTGCAGCCCGGAGAGCCAAACGTATCCTGGGCTGCATNGCTGCATCAAGAGAAGTGCAGCCAGCAAGTCAAGAGAAATGTGGACAGCAGGTCAAGAGAGG
>WBNM01038924.1:0-17014 GCA_013399055.1 Ramphastos sulfuratus | reverse complement strand
CTCTCTTGAAGTGAGGAGCCCAGCAGTGGATACAACACTACAGGTGTGGCCTTACTAGAGCAAAGCAGAAGGGGAAGAAAACTTCCCCTGGTCATACCCTTCTTAATGTACCATTGGCCTTCTTGGTCACCACTATTCCAGCATCCCAAGACATTCATAACTACAGGTAGTAACAAAGACTCTGTCAAAGGGTTTTTATATTTCCACTTTCTGCATGCAGTGACTGCAAGCAAATCAGTACCTGGTCCCACATTAAATGACAAGCTTCCATTTCAGATTCTTTTTGAGGATAATATTAAGATACACAGTTGAGTTAGGTGTCAGGAAAACAAAATTACAGCAATTCAGGGACAAAGAACTGTTTATTTGTCTGGTTTTCCTTCTTGAGGTTGGATAAAATCAACATTTCCTGGTAAGAATTCCTATCTCTTACCTCTGGTAAAACACCAGATCCCAGTAACTATGGCACACTTCCAAGGATGCATTAGTTCACCTGTGGCAAGAAAAAGCCTGGCCTGACAGATGGGGAATGCATTATCCCAGTAAATGACATTTCAAGAGCTGAGCTTTAGGTCATGGAGGGCAAGCTTCACTTTGTTTGACTTCATTAAAAGGTTTCATGCTCCAGCAGGGTATTTTCCATTTCATAAAAACCAGCTTGCTCTTCAGCAAGTGTTCATGGGTGATTAACACTATTCACACATCAGTAAAATCTTCTTTCAGGAAAGCCAAGGACACAAACTCCCCAGCAGAGGTTCTGACCCAGAGCCCATTGAAGTTGATGAAAGGCTTTCCGTTGACTCCAGCAGGCTTTAAATTGTGCCTTAAAGAACTGCATCACCCTTACGACTGCATCCTTAGTGCAAAACTCATCTCTCCTGCTTCTGTGCATGTTCCAGACTAAAATAAGAGGGGTATCTGGATCAGAGTGAGCTCTGTGGTGATGAACAAAGCTGTGTCAGCATGTTACAAAGAAAGACAGACCAGCAACAAACTCATCTGATGTGCTTTAATTTTTAGTGGAGTAACGATGACAGCCAACAGGCTTGGGCTGGGCCTTTCAGCTCCCATACTAAGATGTTCTTGTACATTTTCACTACGTCTCCAGTGTTTCATAGCAGCTTTAAAGCCATTTCTTGGCTAGGGAGTTGGGCAGGTTAGAAACCTCATGAAGTTCGTTTTAAGCATAGAGCTTGCACCTAGGGAGGAATAGTCCCCTGCACCACTAGAGGGAGCTCCAGAGAGAAGGACCTGGGAGCGGCGGTGGACAAGTTCACCATCACTCAGCAGTGTGCTTTTATGGCTAAGAAGGCAAATGGGCTCTTGGGGTGCACTATCAGAGTGTGACTATCAGGTCAGGGGAGATTCTCCTCCCTCTCTACTCTGCATCAGGACTGCTGTGTCCAGTTCTGCGCTCTGCAGTTCAAGAGAGACAGGGAACTGCTGAAGAAACTCCCGTGGAGGCTACAAAGAGGCTGAGGCAGCAGGAGCATCTCTGTTTTGAGCAAAGGCTGAGAGTCACAAGGCTGTTTAGCCTGGAGAAGAGCAGTCTGAAGGGGGCATCTTCTCAATGATGATCAATAGGGTGGGGGGCAAGAGAATGGGGCCAAACTCTTTTCAGTGGTGCCCAGTGATAGGACAAGGGCCAGTGGGCACAAACTGGAACTGTGAATGTGAGGAAAAGCTTCTCTGCTGTGAGGGTGCTGGAGTCATGGAGCAGACTGCCCAGAGAGGTTGTGGAGTGACCTTCACTGGAGAGATTCCAAACCCATCTGGACGTTGTGATCCCTGGCAACCTGCTGTGGGTGGCTTTCCTGTGGCCTTCCAGTATCTGAAGGGGGCCTACAGGAAAGCTGAGGAGGAACTTTTTAGGCTGTCAGGTAGTGATAGGACTAGGGGGAATGGAGCAAAACTAGAAGTGGGTAGATTCAGATTGGGTGTTAGGAAGAAGTTCTTCACCATGAGGGTGGTGAGACACTGGAACAGGTTGCCCAGGAAGGTGGTGGAAGCCTCATCCCTGCAAGTTTTTAAAGTCAGGCTGGATGTGACTTTGGGCAACCTGATCTAGTGTGATGTGTCCCTGCCCATGGCAGGGGCATTGGAACTGACTGATCCTTGAGGTCCCTTCCAACCCTGGTAATTCTGTGATTCTATCCTCTGTAAAAAATGTTCTGTGAAATATGTGACTCTTACCCTAAGGAAACAAAGAAGCAGCAGAATTTCTGCAGATCTGTTCTCTTATCTCCATTCTGAACTCTGCACTGCTTGAAAAAAAGATAACATTTGCACACTCCTTAGAAAATGTAAATCATTCAAATTTAATTCCAAACTAATCTAAAGTACAAAATAAAATAGCAATAAAATAAAATGAGTGAAGTGGAGCGAAGCAGCCTCCATATAATCCCAAGCTCAAATGCAGTGAATATATCCAAGATTTTTATAATTGTAGATTAAAATTTGGTCCATTAGAGGGACTGAGAACTTTCTTGTAGACTTTATCAGGGCATAATTTCACCTCCTTTTATTACTGTTGCTGGAGAATGTGACTATTGTTCTTTATGTGTTTTGAAGCCTCAGCAGAAAGTGATCACTCTGGTTGAGATCTTGCTTAACAAAGGCCATAAGCCTCAACCAACTGATTACTTACAGCTAACCCAACAAGTGATGATAAGCAGTATAACACAATTTCTAGAAAGACATTTTACCTAGCTTTAAAGACTTCACAGAATCATAGAACAGTAGCAGTTGGAAGGGACCGGAGATCTAATCCAACCCTACTGCTAAATCAGGGTCACCCACAGCAGGTTCCCAGGGGTCACAACATCCATGTGGGTTTGGAATCTCTCCAGAGAAGGAGAATCCACAACTTCTCAGGAAGCCTGCTCCAGCACCCTCCCAGCAAAGAAGTTTCTCCTCATGTTCAGGTGGAACCTCCTGTATTCCAGTTTGTACCCACTGCTGCTTGCCCTCCTGTCACTGGGCACCACTGGCCCCATCCTCTTACCCCCCACCCTATGGCTATTGATTAGCATTGAGAGGTTCCCCTCTCAGGCTGCTCTTCTCCAGGCTAAACAGCCCCAGGTCTCTCAGCCTCTCCCCCTCACAGAGATGCTCCAGTCCTCTCAGCATCTTTGCAGCCTCCGCTGGGCTCTCTCCAGTAGCTCCCTGTGTCTGGGGAGCCCAGAAATCCAGGTCTGGCTAAGTCCACAGTACTCTGGCTATGGCCTCACCAGGGCAGAGTAGAGAGAGGAGATCCTCCCTCCAGCTGATGCCTCTTGAACATGTCCCATATCCTTTGCCCATCTCTTCCAGTGGCTGAGTGCCATTCCTGTAAACCATTTTCATCTCATTCACAGTTCAATTTCTGCAAACTTCAGTACATATCTTGGGGATCTTCGTGTCCAGAAGAAAGATATTTTGGTGTCAGGTGCCATTTCCCTTCTCTGCTTTCTTACAGATGCTGTTAAACCTTCTTCTCATCCTGTCTGTAGGAAACTGAATGAACTGAACTGTTTTAGTTAACTATCAGAAGTCCATTATCTTTTTTTTTTTTTTTTTGAGCCATGAAACAGTTTTTTGACCCTTCTCTGAAAACTCCCACAGTGACATTTTTAAAACCTTTGCCTTAAGATTAGATCTGGTGTGAAAACGATGTAGAAATGGCATCTTCATTTATCTCTTTCCTTGATTTTCTGCACAAACATGCTGCCACAGCCTCCTTTGGGCAGTGCTGTAAGTTGTCTCTGATGATGAATCTGGAAGGCCACAAAAGCGATCAGAGGGTTGGAGCACCTCTGCTACGATGACAGGCTGAAAGGATTGAGGCTGGAGAAAAGAAGGCTCCAGGGAGACCTTATAGCAACCTTCCAGTACTGGAAGGGGGCCTGCAAAAAAAGCTGGGAAAGGACTTTTTACAAGGGCTTGGAGTGATAGGATGAGAGGGAATGTTTTTAACTAGAGCAGGGTAGGTTTAGATTGGACATTAGGAGGAAGTCCTTTACTGTGAGGGTGGTGAGACACTGGAACAGGTTACCTAGAGAGATGGTGGAGGCCCCATCCTTGGAGACATTCAAGGTCAGGCTTGATGGGGCTCTGAGCAACCTGATCTACTTGATGTTGTTTCTGCTTAGTGCAGGGGGGTTGAAGTAGATGACCTTTAGAGGTCTCTTCCAACTCAGTGCATTCTGTGATTCTCTCCAGAGCTTTAAGCACAGGTAAACATGCAAACCATAGTTAATAGCACTGCAACTATAACCCTCTGCTTTTTTTTTTAGTGTGTGATAATAGAGCAAATCTGTTATATTAAAAGTGTATTTATTGGATTTCCAAGCAAGTTTTGCTTAAAAATACATATATATTATTATTACTAGTAAAGACCTTGCTGCTGAAATGAATTACTCAAACTCTCTGGAGATCCATCACTCCCCCATGTATTGCCATGCTGCAATGGCAATTCCTCAGAATTCTGCAGCAACAGAAAGGCAAACTCAGACCATTTTCCAGAGCAGAACCATGCCTTCCATCTGCATGCTTAATGCAGTAACAGCCAGCTTGCTCATAGCTGCTGAGATCTTTCCACAATCAGCAGTCACAAGATAATGGGGTTTGCTCAGATTTGAAAACACAGGGTTTCCACAAATAGCTGACAAATAACCTCCTGACAGGAGGAATTTTGAAAATAAAGCTTACATTGATAGAGTTTCTCATTCCTATAACCTTAAACTCCATCTGCTTTCCAAATATAAAGAAATACAGACCCTGATCTTTGCATGCATCAAATTCCCTCCAAGTATACTGATGTTAAGGGTGTTGCAGAAGGCTAGCTGTTCAATTCTCAAGAGAGGCTGTAAACCACAGCAAGGAGCAGCAGAACAGAATTTAAATCATACACTGCAGAATCAGAAATGAATTAATAATTCACCAATTAATAATTTTCCTTCCTGTACTTTTCTTTTTCTTTCTTGTTACTCACAAGACAACTGTGAGCTTCTAGCAGTTATGACAAGTTTGTCCTTTACTGAATTGTCCTTTACTGAACTGGTGTTCAAGGCCAGGTTGGATGAGGCCTTGAGTGACCTGTGCTAGTGGGAGGTGTCCCTGCTTATGGCAGGGGGTTGGAACTAGATGATCCTTGAGGTCTCCTTCCAACCTTACCATTCTATGATTCTATGAATTGGCTCAGCTTCTTTATTTTACAGTGTGACTTACAAAGGTGAAGACAGCAATTATGGGTAGGCAGGAAGCTCATCAATGAGCAATTTCTACTTCCCTTTGGTGCATGATGAAGTTAGTCAGTGGTATCTGCCTCATCAGGAATACTGTGACCAGTTCTAGGCTCCCCAGGTCAAGAAGGACAAGGAATTACTGGAGAGAGCCACTAAGATGCTGAGGGGACTGGAATATCTGCTTTGTGAGGAGAGGCTGAGAGCCCTGGGGCTGTTTAACCTGGAGAAGAGCAGACTGAGGGGGAATCTCCTCAGTGGTGGTGAATAGCTGAAGGGTGAGTCTTATGAGGATGGGGTCAGACTCTTCACAGGGGTGACCAGTTACTGACAAGGGGCAACAGGCACAAATTAGTACACAGGAGGTTCTATACAAACATGAGGAAAAAATTCTTCACTGTGAGGGTGCTGGAGAACTGGGCCAGGCTAACCAGAAAGGTTGTAGAGTCTCCATCTCTGGAGCCATTCAAAGCTCACCTGGTAAGTCATCACATCCCCACTGAATCCCAGCAAGCTGAGAGTCAGACAAAATGTTTTCAGAAACAAAACTTCCTTTCACTTATCATCACTAAATGAGAGGAGGGAACATCCCTGTAATGAAGATCAGAAGGTAGAGTCAGAGTTTTCTCTCACTGGCAGATGTACACTGGGGAAAACATGATCCATAGAAACCCATCTTGGGGATAGCAGCTCATCTACTGGTTTCTTGGTTGTAAAACCTGAGCCTGGCACCTTCCCTGTAGCTCCTGCAGAGGGACAGAGACAGATGCTGAAGTACATATCTTTTAAAAAGTGTTACTGTCTCTGTGCATCAGCTGAGAAAGTGTCAAACCTTGAGTCCTTTTGGAAGACTGTTCATAGAGCCATTAAGATTGGGAAAGACCTCCAAGATCACCGAGTCCAACCATTAACCCAACACTGCCAAGTTCCTCTTTCTGTGAAAACCACTCTGCAGGAGAGCTCTTTTACATGCCCTTCTTCTCACATCTGTTAAGCAGAGCCTCTGCTGCTAGATTCAGGGGAGATTTTCAGTTGGCTTGGCCCCAGCACTGGCCATGTCTAGACCACATATCACAATATCATAGAATCATGGCATGGTTTGGGTTAGAAGGAACTTTAAAAATCATCTAGTTCCAACCCCTCCACTAAGGTCAGGGACACCTTTCACTAGACCATATTGCATCAGGCCCTGTCCAGCATGGCCTTGAACTTGGTCTGTGACTCAGAAGTGAAAGGTCTGAGTAAAGGTCTGCAGAACTTAGGCCCTTCTATTACAGAATCACAGAATGTCAGGGGCTGGAACGGACCTCTAAAGCTCACCCAGTCCAACATCCTGCCAGAGCAGGATCTCCTATATCACATCACACAGCAATGCATCCAGGCAGGTCTTGAATATCTCCCGAGAGGGAGACTTCACAGCCCACCCTGGGCAGCCTGTTCCAGTGCTCTGTCACCCTCACAGAGAAAAAAAATTTATTCATGTTTCCATGGAACTTCCTAAGCCTCAGCTTCCACCCATTGCTCCTTGTCCTGTCGTTGGGCATCACCCAGCAGAGCCTGGCTCCAGCCTCCTGGCATTCATCTTTACATATTTATAAACATTGATGAGGTCACCTCTCAGTCTCCTCCTCTCCAAGCTAATGAGCCCCAGCTCCCTCAGTCTCTGTTCATAAGAGAGATGTTCCACTCCCTTAATCATCTTTCTGGCTCTGCTCTGAACTCTCTCAAGCAGTTCCCTGAGGTTCTTCTTGAACCAAGGGGCCCAGAACTGGGCACAGTACTCCAGATGTGGCCTCCCTAGGGCAGGTAGAGGGGCAGGAGAACCTCTCTTGACCTACTAACCACAGCCCTTCTAATACACCCCAGAATGGCATTGCCTCTCCTGGCCACAAGAGCACATTGCTGGCTCATGGGCAACCTCCCATCAACTAGAACCCCCAGATCCTTTTCTCCTTTGCTGCCTTCTAGAATGTGTTTCCAGTGTTGGATGTGTGTTTTCCTTGGCCTGTGTGATTGCTGGCCTGGCATAATTGTTTTATTGGAATGAAAGAAAGAAAGAAAGAATAAAAGACTCATTAAGTGTTTTCATAGTCAAGAGTTAACATGAAATAGGTGCTTTCCATTGTATGGCAGCACACGTTGGACAAATCAATGTCCTGTGAAAGTCATCTTTAGGTACCTGAAGTAGATCTCTTTAAATTTTAATAACTTGGCATTATGTGGCCTGCTATTGCTTCTCTTAACATTTGTTGTAATTCATCTAGCAAAGAGAGCAATAAAAAGTCAACAGATATGTGAAAGAAGCATGAGAGAATTGCTTCAATTGAAGGCAGCCACACTAGATAGTGTCCTTTTCTTTATCAGTGCTTCTGTTACATTTTGAGTTATGGATCTACATTTCCATTTAAATTTTTGTCCCCATTTTTCTATGTTTTTTTCTTTTTTTTTCCCACAATGAAGCAAATTATCTGTGACATTCTTTATCAGGGCAGTGGCAGCACCAGAAATATGTACAAGCTAATTGCACATAAAGAGTTCAAGTTTTATAGAGGAAAAAAACCAAAAAACTTTCTATATTTATCCCTTTTTTTTTTTTCCCTGCCACACATCTATGTTTTTTCTGTGTCTGTATCCCACACTGAATCATAGAATCCCCAATGTTGGAAAAGATCTCTAAAATCATTGAAGTCCAACACCACTGTGGAAACTAAAACACATCCCAAAGTGCCATGTCTAGTCATTGTTTAACACCACCTTGGGCAGCCTGTTCCAATGCCTGACCACTCTTTCCACTAAGACATTTTTCCTAACACCCTAAACTCCCCTGGCTCAATTTCAGGCCATTTCCTCTTGTTCCATCACCTCATACTAGGGAGAAGAAACCAACCCTAGTTCCTCAACAGAATCACAGAATGGTCAGGGTTGGAAGGGACCTCCAAAGGTCATCTAGTCCAACCCCTCTGCAGTCAGCAGGGACATCTTCAACTAGATCAAGCTGTACAGAGCCCTGTCAAGCCTTGACTATCTCCAGGGAAGGAGTCCTAACCACCTCCCTGGGCAACCTGTTCCAGTGTTCCATTACCCTCATAGTAAAGAACTTGTTCCTAACATCCAATCTGAATCTGCTCTTCCCCAGTTTGAAGCCATTGCCCCTTGTCCTGTCACCACAGGCCTTTGTAAACAGCCTCTCTCCATCCTTCATGTAGGCCTCCTTCAGGTAGTGGAAGGCTGCTATTAGATCTCTCCACAGCCTTCTCCAGGCTGAACAACCTCAGCTCCCTCCAGCCTCCTTTCAGGAAGTCAAGGAGAGTGAGAAGGTCTCCTCTTAGCATCCTTTTCTCCATACTAACACCCTTGGTTCCCTCAGCTGCTGCTCACCAGACCTGTTCTCCAGACCCTTCACCACCTTTGGTGATCTTCTCTGGACACACTCCAGCATCTCAGTGCTCTTCTTGTAGTCAGTTTGTTGACCACTTGGTATACAGGTACATGCTTCTCATTTAAAGCAGCAAAACCAGATTTGGGGTGGTTCCTAGGAAAAAATATAATTTAATCTAAAGTGCTCAAAGCACAATGCAAAGCTTGACTTCATCTGAAATCAGCCTGGTGATTTATGTGCCTCCTTCTGTGTTCCACATGAGCAGTGAGGCTGCAGGACTGTGACAGTCTAAGCCAGGCAAAAATGATGGGTTTGTGGTCCTTACTTTTTCTCTGAATCCTCTGTTCATTTACAGCCTCTGGCTTGTCCCTGCTCTGGTGCTGATCTGAACCACAATAACCTGGGTCAAGGATCTACCCTGACAGAAAAAGAAAAATGAGTGAAGCACTAGTGCCACACTAAGGAATGAACTGAACTGCAGCAAGAGCAGCTGTGATCATAGAATCAGAGGATCTATTCAGTTGCAGAGCTTTAAGATCACCAGGTCCAACCATTATCTAACTCCACCAAGGCTGGTGCTAAACCTCAGCACCACATCTCTGCCTCTTTGAAACACTTCCAGGGATGGGGATTCAACCACCTCCCTGGGGAGCTTGTTCCAGTGGTTGAGAACCCTTTCAGTCAAGAAGCTGCTTCTACTATCTGACCTAAATCTCTCCTGGTGCAACTGGAGGCCATTTCCTTTTGTTCTGTCACTTGTTAGTAGGGGCTCAGCCTAAAGGAATTACATAGTTGCCATCTGAATCTGCTTCTTTCCTGTGGGGTGTGTATATGTACACACATATATCACAATGTTAAAAATGTTTGTAAGTTTAAAAGTTTTTTCCTAACCCAATAATCATTTCTATTTCACCAATAAGAAGTCCCAATATCTCCTTTTTGATTCTCATACTCAACTTTCTCCTTCCTTCTGCATTCCTGTTGTGCTTGGAAGAAGCTCCAACACCTGCACCCAACCTTACTTTTTATCTCTGGCTCTCACATCTGGTAGATTCTTGCTTTGTAGGTACTTTTTTAGCAGTAAGCTGCCTTTTGTTAAGCAATAATATAGCAGTGATCACAAAAAGTCCTAGTGTGGGACTAGGGAAGCTTTTTAATGCAAGTGCTAGGTCATCATCATAATGCAGATGAGAAACACTACATTGGTCATGGTGATAACACAACCCCTTCTTTATCCTGCTGTGAGTGAAGTCAGCAGTGAAGCTGTCTGGACTTGAGGCAGTGTGAGATCCAGCCTTGCAGCATTACTGTTTCACACCATTTTGAATATCTGCACTTTAAAGTGTCTCAGCCAGGGAGTGGCTGACACCCTGTCAGGATGTACTGCCGTTCCACAGGCTGGAGAGTTGGCCAGAAGGAACCTCATGAATTTCAACAAAGGCAAGTGTGGAGTCCTAGCCCTGGAGAGGAATAACCCCCTGCATCTGTGTAAGTGAGGGGATGACCTGCTGGAAAGTAGCTCTGTGCAGAGGGACCTGGGAGTGCTGGTGGAAAACAAGTTCAACATGAGTCAGCAGTGTGCTCTTGTGGTCTCCTGGGCTGCACTAAGAAAAGTGTGACCAGCAGGTCAAGGCAGGTTCTCCTTCCTCTCTACTCTGCCCTGGTGAGACTGCAGTTGGAGTATTGTGTCCAGTTCTGGGCCCCTCACTTCAAGAGAGATGGGGAACAACTGGAGAGAGTCCAGTGGAGGCTCCAAAGATGGTGAGAGGACTGGAGCATCTCTGTGAGGAGGAGAGACTGAGAGACCTGGGACTGTTTAGCCTGGAGAAGAGCAACCTGAGAGAGGATCTGATCAATGCTCAGCAAAGGCTAAATAGCAGAGGGCAAGAGGATGGGGCCAGACTCTTATCAGTGGTGCCCAGTGATGGGACAAGGAGCAATGGGTGCAAACTGGAGCACAGGAAGTTCCACCTGAACATGAGGAAAACCTTTGCTGTGAGGGTACTGCAGTCATGGAGTAGGCTGCCCAAAGAGATTGTGGAGTCTCCTTCTCTGGATAGATTCCAAACCCACCTGGACATTGTGATCCTGGGCAACCTCTGTGGGTGACCCTGGTTTAGCAGGGCAGGTTGGACTAGATGATCTCCAGAGGTCACTTCCAATCCCCACCATTCCTTCATCTTATGATTCAGCATAAAGCAAGCCCTTGGGTTTCTGGCAGTCCACAGGCAGAGCCTGGGCCGGCAGTGATCAGAGGTGGACGTGGCACAGGGTGAATGCACTGTGCAGGTGTGTGCAAGCCTGCTGCAGGTCTCTTGTTACATTCCTTTCCTAGGCAAGGGAGGTGGCACAGGCATCATGTGTGCCCTTAGATTGATACGTCTGTTAATCACAGCGCCCCTGTCAAGATTAGTTTTATTATCTGCATGAGCAGTAATTCCAAAGCAGCAGCATTTGCTGCAACTGAAAGCTCAGCAGCACCAGATAAAGGCAGGCTGCCCTGGTGCAACGTGACTCGAGAACTGAAACCCCAAGTCCCTCCAAAGCTGCCATCTCTGCTTTCATCTGTGTGGTGCTCACAGTCACACTCTGCGTTTACATTGAGCTCAAAGGAAACTAATGAGTTTTTAAAGAAAAGGAGCTGTAATGAAACATCTCCAGGATGATTTAAAAACTGTAATTTAATAGAAATCCATTACACCAACCTTTGTGTACTCAGAGGTTCTGTTTAATTTTGGTTAAATAATGTAAGAGCTCTCTCTTGTTTTGTTTTGTTTTTTTTCCAATATCATTTGACGCTGGGAATGTCTTTTTTATGATGTGTCTTGTGCTAAATTGATAGCCGAGGACGGCACACAAAGACTGGAGGCTGCTGGGTTCTAGCTGCTTACCCTTCAGCACCCACTGGATGGCAATCACGTACAACTTTGGAAAGAGTTCAGCTTGCTCCTTTCTCTTAACTGGTCTAAAAAAAATCATACAATCATAGAATTGCTTCCATTGGAAAAGACCTCTCAGATCATCAATCCGTCAAGCCAAAGCCACCATGGCCATTAAAACACACCCCTAAGTGCCATGTCCACAGGGTTCTCAAACACCTCCAGGGATGGTGACTCCACAGCTTCCCTGGGCAGCCTGTTCCAGTGCCTGACCACTCTTGCAGTAAAGACATTTTTCCTAATATCCAATCTAAACCTCCCCTGGTGCAGCTTGAGGCCATTTCCACTCATTCTATCTCCTGCTCCTAGGGAGAAGAGACCAGCTCCCACCTCACTCCAACCTCCTTTCAGGGGGTTGTAGAGAGCAATGAGGTCTCCCCTGAATCTTCTCTTCTGCAGGGTGAACGACCCTAGTTCCTTCAGTTGCTCCTCACCAGACCTGTTCTCCAGACCCTTGAGCAGCTTTGTTGCCCTTCTCTGGACCTCCTCAAGCACCTCCATGTCTTTCTTTTAGTGAAGGGCCCCAAACTGAACCCAGTACTCAAGCTGTGGCCTCACCAGTGCTGAGTTCAGGGACATGATCACTTCCTTGATCCAGGCCAGGACGTTGTTCATCTTAGATTAAATCTTAAGTTAAATGCCCATTAAAAAACAACTTGGTTTTATTAGGTAATGCTAGACTAGAACAAAGACAAGCAATAAAAGCAAGCAGACAGAAATCTCACTATCCTCTCACTGTTGTCTTGTGGATCACCCTATCAGGCATTAGGATTAGAGAAGGGAGCA
Source organism: Ramphastos sulfuratus (assembly GCA_013399055.1). NCBI lineage: Eukaryota > Metazoa > Chordata > Aves > Piciformes > Ramphastidae > Ramphastos > Ramphastos sulfuratus. The sequence goes on along the minus strand of WBNM01038924.1, from coordinate 4,688 downwards.
GCTCAAAGCTGGTCATGGGAAGCAATGCAAGTGTCCCTTATTAGGACAAGAGATGCAGAGCTGGCAGTGGAGAAGGAGTTGGCTCTATCATGAATCAGGAAGGCTTGACTCTATGGAGGGTAAGGCCAGGAAATCATAGAATACATTGAGTTGGAAGGGACACTCAAAGGTCCTTGGGCAGCCTGTTCCAGTGTCTCACCACCCTCACTAGGAAGGTTTTCTTTCTAATATCCACTCTAAAGCTACCTTCTTCCAGCTTAAAGCCATTCCCCCTTGTTCTATCACAACAAGCCCTTGTAAAAAGTCTCTCCCCAGCTTTCTTGTAGCCCACTTCAGGTACTGGAAGGCTGCTATAAGCTCTATCCAGAGCTTTCTCTTCTCCAAGCTGAATAGCCCCAGCTTTCTCAGGCTGTCCCCATAAGGGCTAAGTCTATACTTTAAGTTTAACAAGCATAGTGGTGAGTACCATGACAGCTCTGAGCCATTCCTATTTGTTTTCTGAAATGAGAAGGGACTGTTTTTTTTACCTGGTATGCCACTCACTCCCACTAATAACAGGTCTGGCACTTCTAATGGTGTTGGATGATAGAACACTGGTTTCCTTTCCACCAGGGGAACCAGTAGCAAGCACTTAACTGGAGTTTGCATTTAGCAGAACCTGCTGTGTTGAAGTGGAGATTTGGTTTGCATTTTCTTTGTATTCTCTTGAGTACACAATTTCCAAAAGAACTCTTTGTGATTGGAAAGTATGCAGCTCAAACTTGTGAAATATGTATTTTTGTCCTTTATTACAAATCTGAGAATAGCATCCTGCATCTGGGGAGGGATAACAGCAGGCACCAGTACAGGTTAGGGATTGCCCTACTGGAGAGCAGCTCCATGGAGAAAGACCTTGGAGTGCTGGTGGACAGCAAGTTCTGCATGGGCCAGCAATGTGCCTTTGTGGCCAGGAGAGCCAATGGCATCCTGGGGTGCATCAGGAAAAGTGTGGCCAGCAGGGCTAGGGAGGTTCTTTTCCTCCTCTACTCTGCCCTGGTGAGACTACACCTGGAATACTGTGTCAAATTTTGGGATATTCAGTTCAAGAGAGACAGGGACCTGCTGGACATAGTCCAACAGAGAGCCATGAGGATGACTGGGGGGACTTGAGCATCTCCCCTATGGAGAGAGACTGAGAAACCTGGGGGTGTTTAGTCTGGAGAAGAGAAGGCTGAGAGGAGATCTGATCAATGTCTATAAATATCGGAGGGGTGGGTGTCAAGTGGCTGGGGCCAAGCTCTTTTCAGTGATGCACAGTAATAAGACAAGGACCATTGGATACAAACTGGAACACAGAAGGTTTCTTCTCAAGATGAGGAGAAACTTCTTTACAGTGAGGGTGACGGAACACTGGAGCAGGCTACCCAGAGAGGTTATGGAGTCTTCTATTTTAGAGACATTCAAGACCTGTCTGTATGCATGCCTGTGTGACCTGCCTTAGGTGATCTTGCTCTGGCAGGGGCATTGAACTCTGATCTCTGGACCACTCCAGCCCTTACCATTCTATGATTCTATGACTATAGGCCTTGGGAACAGTGGAGATGGCAGATGTGGAAGGTAGGTCGTTAGCTGCTGTTGTCCCTTTATTGAAATGAAAACAGAACTTATGAGAGCGAGCTGTAAGTGATGGTGTAGACTTCACAAGCCCTAATTCAGTAGCACTTTAAGAAAGTGAATCAGTTCAAAAACACTCATAATTTGTTTTCTCTTTACCCAGCTCGATCACTATCCTCCAACAAGTTACAGCCTGCCACCAGCCTCTGACATTCACTTCAATTCCCCAAAGGCTCTGTTCCTAGGAAAAGTTATAGGTAAGATTTCCTTTTTTTTTTTTATACCTTATTTTCTTACATGTTTTCAGAGAATACTGACAACTGTAATCACTAATTGCCTTCTGCCATAAGCAGAGAGGAGCTTCCTGTGTCCATCTAGTGGATAAGTGGGATAGTTAACTGCAAGCAGTGTAGTGACCTCTAAAACCTTCTCTTCCAGTATCATGTTTGCCTTTGCTGGTTACCTCTTACACTGTTCCAGTTTTGCCTGTTCCCTCTGTGTATAAATTTCCCAACCCTGCATTTCAAACCTTGTAAATAAGTTTTCTGTTGAGATTTAATGGTACTAAGCAATTTTCATAGTTACTAACAATCTCTGCCTGGATATCAAAAATAATAGCCATTATTAATTTTGCATCATTCATAAGAGAGCCAGAGGGCTCCAGGTGGAGCATTCAGCAGCTGGAGTAACTGCCTAGGCAATAAATGGCCCTTGAGTCTTTCTAACCAGTTGACTGTGAGCAAATATATCAGCAGAATGGTGTTGCTGTGTCCATCTTCCATAGTGGATTCATTGTCACTGTTGTTCTCTTTGCTTTGATATGGCTCCGTAAAAGTTCATGTGCCTAGGGAAGTACCATCACATGGCAGTACTGCATCCACAGCTCAGCCCTGTAAATAAGCTAAAGTCCAACTAAAAATGCTCCTCTTCTAATCAGGTAATGCTTTGGAGGAGTCTGAGCAAGGGGTGGGAAAGAGAGGGAATAGAGATCGGTATACAAAAGAGCAAAGGCTGTGGCATAAGCCACAAGTGGTGTTCCCTAGGGCTCAGTACTGAAGCCAGTTCTGTTTAATATCTTTATCAATGAGATGGAGGAGGGAATTGAGTTCACCCTTAATAAGTTTACAAGTGGCACTAAGCTGGGAGGGAGTGTTGATCTGCTAGAGGGTAGGAAGTCTCTGTAGAGAGACTGGATCAATAGGCAGAGGTCAGTGGGATGAGATTCAATGTCAATTGCTGAGTCCTGCGCTTGGGTCACAACAACCCCATGCACACTCCAGGCTTGGAACAGAGTGGCTGGAAAGCTGCCCAGGAAAGAAAGACCTGGGGGTATTGATTGACAGTCAGCTGAACATGAGCCAGTGTGTGCCCAGGTGGCCAAGAAAGCTGAAAGCATCCTGGCCTGGATCTGCAGTAGTGTGACCAGCAAGAGTAGGGAAGTCATTGTCCCTGTGTACTCATTCATCACTGATGAGGCCAGACCTTGAGTCCTGAGTTCAGTTTTGGGGCACTCACTACAAGAAGGACACTGAGATGCTGGAGTGTGTCCAGATAAGGGCAACAAAGCTGGTGAATGGTCTAGAGAGAACAGCTTGTGAGGAGCAGCAGGAGGAACTGAGGTTGTTTAGTTTGGACAAAAGGAGGCTGAGGAGAGATTTTCTCAATTCTCTGAACAGAGGTTAGAGCAAGGTGGGTGTTGGTCTTATCTCCCAAGGATCAAATGACAGGATGAGAGGAAATGGCCTCAAGTTGCCCAGAGGAGGGTCAGGTTGGATGCTAGAAGAAGCTTCTTCACTGAAAGGGTTCTCAAAGACTGGAACACGCTGCCCAGGGACTTGGTTGCATCCTCATCCCTGGTGGTGTTTAGTTGCTGAGAGCCATGGCTCTAAATGATCTCTAGAGGTGCCTTCCAACCCCCTCACCGTGCTGGGATTCTGTGATTGTCATCATTAGCACTAGCTGACATTGACATCATCTGAAATTAATTCTATATTAATCAAAGAAATTACTGAACCAAATGCCAGTTTAGAATTAGGTCTCTGATAGTGTCAGGTACTTGGCTCAGCTCTTAAATTTGGATCCTAGAAGCTAATGCAGAGCTGTAAATAGATTGTGAATCATCCCAATACGTTATGAATAATTCCTCTAGCACACATCTTTGACATGCATCTACTTCTCCCTCATGATCATAATGAGGTTAGCACCCTGCTATATATATATTGGCAGTGTGTCAGTGATTGCTCCACAGCCTGAATTTGCTCTGGGGCTCTCCTTCATCTTGCAGTGCAGACAATCTCAGGGCAAGGTAATTATCCTGCTTTCCTGATAATGAGCAGAAAATAGCTAGCATGCAGTAAATGATTCCCCTTGAGGTTGGGTTGACAGATGGATTTGATGATCTTAGAGGGTTTTTCCAGCCTTAGTGATTCTGATTCTAAGATTCTCCCATGAACTTTAGACTCCCATCCTTTTGGTCATTCTGCATTTCTCAGTGCCTGTCTCTGACTTTGTAGTTGGTGACTGCCCTCTCATTTGCTGATTTCATTATTATGTGTAAACAGACTTCTCTGATTACTGGTCTTCCATTTTTCTGTTGGCAGTCAACATCTCCAGAAGGTCAACCACTTGGGTTTCTTTTCTTCATGCTTTTCTGACATACACATCAAACTCTAACAAAATGAATGAGTCTTCTAGTTCCTGAATTACAAAGTTCTTTTCCTTTGTGTTTTCAAATGTCTCATAAATCACTCTACAGAATACTTTGGAGAAAATAATCCCATTGCAAAGTGTGCAACCATTGGATCTGGGAGAAGGGAGGGAGGAAGGAAGGAAGGATGGAAGGAAGGAAGGGAGGGAGGAAGGAAAGGAAGAGAGGGAGGAAGGAAAGGAAGGAAGGGAAAGAAGGGAAAGAAGGAAAGAAAGGAAGGAAAAGAAGGAAAGAAAGGAAGGGAAAGAAGGAAGGGAAGGAAGGGGAAAAAGGAAAGGAAGGAAGGAAAGGAAGGAAGGAAAAAAAAGAGGTTATTGTAAAGGCATTTAATGTAGTTGGTGTTCTTTTGAACAGAATATCATCAGACTGTTGGAGTGGCTCCAGAGGA
>WBNM01038922.1:11160-22371 GCA_013399055.1 Ramphastos sulfuratus | reverse complement strand
CCTCAAACCAGCACAGCTGTATCCAGATAGGTCTTAAAAACCTAAAGGATAGAGACTACCCAAGCAGGCAGTGTGCAGGCAGATGGTAAAATCGCAGAGCTGTAGTTTTTGAATTGTGTGATGAAATATGTGATGCTGTTGGAACATGTAGGCAAGGTCAGCAATGCACACTTGCAGCCCAGAACCTGAGCTGCACCAAAACAAGTGTGGCCAGCAGATGGAGAGAGCTGATTCTGCCGCTTTGCTCTGGTGAGACCTCACCTGGAGTACTGTGCTTTGGGGCACCCAAACCAAGCGTGGACCAGCTGGAGTGGGTCCAGAGGAGGTCACAAAGGTGATCAGAGGGCTGGAGCACCTCTCCTATGAAGACAGGCTGAGGGAGTTCAGCCTGGAGAGGAGAAGGCTCTGGGGAGACCCTTCCAGTACCTGAAGGGACCTACAGAGACTGTTGAGAAGGGCCTGTGGTGATAGGATGAGGGGCAGTGGTTTGAAACTGGAGCAGCACAGATTTAGGTTGGACGTAAGCAGAAAGTTCATTACAATGAAAGTGGTGAGATACTGGAACAGGCATCCCACTGATACGGTGATGGACATTGAAGATCAAACTTGATGGGGCCCTGAGCAAGCTGATCTAGTTGGAGATGTCCCCACTGACCACAGGGGGAGTTGGACAAGATGACCTTGGAGGGTCCCTTCCAACCCAATGCGTTCTGTGATTCTTTCTAATGGGGTTTGCAAAGGACAGGCTGCAGCTAGATCAGTGAAGGTGCAGGTACTGCTCTCCCTGTTCTTTCACATCTGAGACTCCCACACTCATGCTTGTGACACTACTTGGCAATACCAAGACAAAACCCAATCTCCTCCTTCCACGGCTCCAGAGGTGCAGTGCAGGATGGTAGGAGGGCAAGGTTATTTTTGCTACTCTGAAAGCTTTTTTTGGGAACTGAGTTTGAAGGTCGCTTTTGTCAGAACCTAGGTTCACTGAACAGCCAAGTACATGTGGGCAGGCAGGGCTTAAGAGCTGCAGAGAAAAGGCCAACAGGCAGTGACCTGAACCAGCTGCCACATTGACTTTTCATTGACCTTTGTATTTTAAATGGCTGTCTGGCTGGGAACTTGCACGGTGCAGTCTTGTCAGCCCTTCATTCAGTGAAATTAATCTTGTGGTGAGGGGAGCAGGGCAAGGGCTCGTGGTCTTTTTTTTTTTTTACTTGTAATTCCATTGAAGTAATTCAGATGAATGCCCTTTACTTGCACATCCAAGAATTTGTAGATGAAGAATCATAGAATGTCAGGGGCCAGAAGGGACTTTGAACGATCATCCAGTTCAACCCCCCTGCCAGAGCCGGGTCACCTATACCAGATCACAAGACCATACATTAACATCCTTTTCTCAAAGCCATGTTATAAAACAAGACCGTGATCCTAAGAAACAGTGCACAACATTCAGCCAGGGCTTTTCCACATTTCGGGATAGAGTGTGAGCAGTGACATGGTGCACAAATGGAAAATCTGCTGTGTTTGGAAAAGAAAAGTGGTGGGGAGCTCTTTCCTGGTCAGAGAAGGCATCAGCACACAAAAATTAACAAGAAATTGTGGGCACGTTCATATGGAGGAGAATTGTGCTGACAGCATTCTTGGTATGCTCCTTACTAGTGCCTGGAGCCATATTATGATAATTCATACTCCTTGCTGTGCTCTGAAGATAAACAATTAGGGGCTTGGCCAGCACTTGAGCAAGAGACCACAGCCATGCCGTGGGCAGGCTGAGGAATTACTGGTGGATAAAAAATCTTATTAGTGGCAGTTGTCAACAAAACAGGAATAAAAGTGTCTTGGACAGACTGGAGAGCTGGGCAAAGAGGAACCAAAGGAGGTTCAACAAGGATAAGTGCAGAGTCTGGCATCTGGGAAGGAATAATAACTGCACCAGTGCAGACTGGGAGGTGGTCTGCTGGAGGGCAGCCCTGTGGAGGAGGGAGTCCTAGAGGACAACAAGTTCTCCATGGGACAGCAATGTGCCCTTGTGGCCAAGATCAGTGAGATCCTGGGGTGCATTAAGAGCAGTGCGGCCAGCAGAGCTTCTCCTCCCCCTCTTCTCTGCCCTGGTGAGACCTCACCTGGAATACTGGGTTCAGTTTTGAGCTCCCCAGTTCAGGAGAGACAGAGATCTGCTGGAGAGAGTCTGATGGAGGGCTACAAGGATGATGGACTGGAGCACTGCCTGATGAGGAAAGGCTGAGAGACCTGGGGCTGGTTAGTCTGAAGAAGAAAAGGCTGAGAGGGGATCTGATCCATGTCTATAAATATCTGAAGGCTGGAGGTCAGGAAGGAAGGGACAGGGACAGCCTCTGCTCACTTGCACCCTGTCTTAGGACAAGAGGCAATGGATGGAAACTACAGCACAGGAAGTTCCACCTCAGCATAAGAACTTCTTTACTGTAAGGGTCCCAGAGCACTGGCGCAGGCTGCCCAGAGAGGTTGTGGAGTCTCCTTCTCTGGAGACTTTCAAGCCCTGTCTGGATGTGTTCCTGTGTGACCTGCACTGGATTCTATGGTCCTGCTCTGGCAGGGGGGTTGGACTTTGTGATCTATGGAGGTCCCTTCCAACCCCTAACATCCTGTGCCTCTCTGTAATTATGTTCATTATTTTATATAACTCTTGTTGGGTCTCAGTGGCATAGAAGTTAGAAAGACTAGGAATATTTTCTTGGTCAAAAAAATGGTTTGATGCTCACTTTGACCACTGAGCAAGTGAACTGAGTTGATAGAGCATAATGTTTCAGAATATATTCAAATTCTACTGTAGTGAATTGAGTGCATGAAAAAAAAAATCAGCATAGGAAAAAAGGCTTTCTGATATATGATTACAGAATAGAAATGTGATAGAACTTTTACAGGAAATATTAGGAAAATTATTTGATTAAACTGTAACACTAGGGAAACAATCCTTTTTGATTATGTAGATGAGCCAGGATTGAACTGTTCCAGAAAGGAAAAATATTAAAAGTTGTAGTTAACATTTTACATATTCTCAGTAGGGCTTAGTCCTGACATCAGAGATTTAATTTCATTTATTAGAATCCAAATGCGTTGGTGGGAGATAAATTTCAGTCATTCTTTTTCACCTCCTCAAGTGTCTTTCAGTGAAAGAAAGGAAAAACTTACTTTTGCTGTGAGAGTGCAGGAGCTCTGGAACAGGCTGTCTGGAGAGGTTGTGGAGTCTCCTTCTCTGGAGACTTTCAAGGCCTGTCTGAATGCATTTTTCTGCGACCTAAGTTAGGTTGCATGATCCTGCTCTGGCAGGGGAGTTGGACTTGATCTCTTTGGGTCCCTTCCAACTCCTGACATCCTGTGAGCCTTTGAGTACTCAGGAAGATGTAATGGTTCCAAGTCACTGAAACACCACTTGTGGCATTGGGTGGCTGCTGAAGAATTTTTATCTGTAAACCTTGAATCAGCTCTGCTTTCATATAAGAATCTAAAATAAAACTCCCCTCAATTCTTTAATATTTAAATCACCAGCACAAATGATACCAAATGATACAAACCCCAAGTGTTTGGGGTTTTGAATAGGATGCAGCTTATGAAGCTTGTAGGGAGTTTGGGGATAAAGAGCAGATAATAGTATTAGCAGGGAAACTTGGTGAACTTGCTGGACTTGGCTGTTGCCTGCTTCCTTAGTGCAGGGTTGCTGTGGTCTGCATCAAGAAGACTCTGAAGCAAGTTGAAAGCAGAAGCAGGTCATGCCTCAGGAAGGCTTGACTTAGATAATCTGATGTTACCAAGCTGTTTCTGATAGGAAATTGAGTGCAGTTGTAACCCAGTGCTGCCAGAGTGAAAGGGGCAGTGTGATAACTCACCAAGGCCAAGATATTAAAGGTAAGGCATTGACTGGTCTCATATGTACAGCTGAGTGATAAAACATGATAATCTTAACTGTCACCTTCTGTCACTTGGCAGAGTACTCTGCACTCAACACAGAGAAAGGGGACAGCAGAATCTCTATCTCACAGGCTGTTCACTGTAAATAATACAAGAGCTGAAATACACTTTTTTCCCTCACTCAGATCTTCTCAGTCCCTCTTCTTTTATGTATGAGTGCATTAGGTATTGCTTCTCTGCTGAGAGTTTAAGTATTACACCATGGAGGGTGATTAATGGTTAATGATCAGGAGAGATGAGAAATCCAATGCATTGCATTGGAGAGAGAGAAAAGTTAATGGTTTTGGAAGAGATCCTTAAGAAAGGAGTTTTCATCCATCAGAGATCATTCTTGTACATGCTGAGAATCAAGGAGATGCAGGCAAAGGTATCTTGCAGTTTATAATACCAGCCACTAGACATTGTTAATCAGTTTACAGGCAAAATGATGTGATAACTGCTGAGGTCTCTGCACTTGAAAATCCTTACAGCATGATAATAGTGATAGTGGAAACTTTTCCTGACTCTGTGGCACTTTTGAACTTCTTATTTTTAAATAGTGGGATAAGAGAGTGGGATTTTAATCAGTGTTTCCCCCAAAAAAACTACTTACCACCTAATGTAAGTAAGAAATCAGCTTTTTACTTGTACAGAGGAACTGAGGAAAGTGATAGAAACACTTAGAAGAGCAGAGACAAGCTCACAACATAAATGCAAGTTGCAGTATAAAATGATCCAAACACACCACCAAGTACTAGTGTGTAAGACACATTCTATTTCCTCTACTATTGGTAATTATTAATAGAGGCATCTGGCAGAAATATTCCACATTTAATTTGCTAGGATTGGGGAAAAAAAAAAAAAAAAAAAAAAAAAAAGAAGAATTGGGGGTCAACAGGCTAAAAGTTCACTATGAAGCTAACCAGATTGATTTCTGACAGTGAGACTTTTAAAAGAGTAGCACCTGGGTCTAAATCTGCACCACATCAAGTAGCAAGAGATTAGATTTTCTGTTCAGTGCTGAGGGTGGACCAGATGATGTTCACTAGAGCCAGTGATTACAAACCTCAGCTTTTGCCTATGTGATACAAAACCTGGTTTGTTCCATACACCTCTGGATGTTAGGAAGAAGCTCTTCACAGCAAGAGTGATTGGCATTGGGATGGGCTGCCCAGGGAGGTGGTGGAGTCACCATCCCTGGAGGTGTTTAAGAGGAGGCTGGATGAGGCACTTAGTGCCATGGCTTAGTTAATTAGAAGGTATTAGGTGATAGGTTGGACTTGATGATCTCAGAGGCCTTTTGTGACCTGGTTAATGCTGTGATTCTGTGATATTAGGACCACCCAGAAAAAGCAGTAAGACTGATTTCTAGGTTTTCTGTCTTTGTGGGACTAAGCACAGGTCTGCAAACATGTGTAAGTTTTGAGGAAGCTGTTAAGGAATGTCAAGTCCTTCATAACCAATGTACAGCATCCATGTGCTGATCTCACTTTGAAACCTGAATCCAAAGTCAGTTTCTTGTAGGGGCATGGTACAGTTCAGTAAGTTCTATGCATTCCTGAGGCAGGGGAAAAAATAGAAGCGAAGAGAGAAATAGGTCAGTTCAGACAAAACTCTCCTTGGAAATCATAGAGTGAGTTGGGTTGGAAGGGACCTTAGACATCATCTAATTCCACCCCTGTGCCATAGGCAGGAACATCTCCTACTAGACCAGGTTGCTCAAGACCCCATCTAGCCTGGCTTTGAGCACTGCCAGGGTTGCAGCCTCCACAACTTCCCAGCACAACCTGTTCCAGTGCCTCATCACCCTCACATTAGGAAGACTTTCTTCCTAGTGTCTAATGTAAATTAATCTTCTTTCATTTTGAAGTCATTATCCCTTGTCCTGTCACAACATGCCTTTGTCAAAAGTCCCTCTCCAGTGGGTAGGAGGATTTCGATCGGAAGAGCACACGTCTGAATTCCTGTCACAACATGCCTTTGTCAAAAGTCCCTCTCCAGTGGGTAGGAGGATTTCAAAGCTAAAAAAAAAAAAAAAAACCTAATTCCAAGGTACTCTGTATGGATAAAACCATAAAAAATAAGAGGATGGAATGAGAAACAAACAGTTGCAAGTGAAAAAAAAAATTATACAGTTCTCTTCACAGAATTCACAGAATTAACCAACTTGGAAAAGACCTCTGAGATCAAGTCCAATCTATCACCTAACCCCTTCACATTAACTAAACCATGACACTAAGTGCCTCATCCAGTCTCCTCTTAAACACCTCCAGGGATGGGGACTCCATCACCCCCCTGGGCAGCCAATGGGCAATCACTTTTTGTTTGGGTCTTAGAGTGTGTTAGTTTTTCAGACTTCAGTTATTTAAATCACCCACAGTTTTCATTGATCTTTTACATCAACTGGGGTGCTAAAGCCTTCCTGCATATTATTTAATTAGTAAAAGAGAAAAAGGAAAGGATGAGGGGGAGAAAAAAGCACAGAGAACTTTGCCCTTGAAGGTTAAAATACAGCTAAGTCTTAACATAACAGCAGGAAAATTAACCCAAAGTTGAGCAAGCAAGCAGCACAGAAATGGAAACAAGACAGAAGTGACATCTTGTACCTTGCTACAGTGCTGACTTTCCCCTCATTGTCATGATTCCATGTTACAGAAGAGATCTGTAAGCCCACAGATGGTACAGCCAGTGCTTGTTCCTTGCTTGCACACAGTGATTTCTCACTATTCCTTGCAAGCTTCCTTCTCCTTTCCTAAATCACCCCTTACATAATTCTGAAAGATGAATCTTTTATTCTTGCCTTGTGCTTCCTCTGCATTGACCTGTGGTTTCTCCAGCTCATATTTAAGTCATGAGCTCTTTGGTACTGAGGTGTCTGGCATAGCTATGCCATGCACAGCAGGGTCCTGATCAATGAGTAAGAATGACATTACAAATGGCTGTTACTAATAATAACACTGAAAGTCTTTAAAAATACTATATTAGAGCAAGGACACATTTGATGGTGATTTTTTTTCCCCCATCTTCTCAAAGGTCTGGTAGCATGCAACTTTTTTTTCACACTGCTAGAGGTGATAGGGGTACTCTGTGAGAGTGATATGAGAATATTTGATTTAGGCTTGAAAAGATCAAGCCATAAAAATACTAACAGAAAAGGCTCAATTCCAGTCCCCCGTGGGCTGTATTCCAGAATTACTCTGCTAATTTCTGGGGAGCTGCACTCAACTTGCATGTCAAGGCATTAGATGATAAAGCAGCAAGGAACAGTCAGAAGGAAATTCACCACTCCTGCCAGAAGACCTCAATTTGCAGGATTTGAGATAACAGGGGGAAGAGTGGTGTGATGGTTTGGGAGTTCCCCGCCCCCCACACTTTGTAAAATGACCCAGGCTAGAACTCAGCCAGCTGGAAGTTAAGGACTGAAGCTCTATTTACAGCTTAGCACAATGTACAAGCAGAGATATACACAACAGACAGGAATAGTTACAGAAATATACAAGGTAAAGGTAATACAGAAACACAACACCCCTCCCAGAAATCAGAGACCCCAGGAGGGGCTCCCAACCACCCTTCCACCTTCTCCCCACCCCTAGACCTTACCCCAAGGTTTGCTTTACGCGCAAGGAGAATTTTGAGGATTGGCATGGGGGGTTAGAAGGAAAGTGGTTAGTGAAATAACTCAGCAGAGAGGAGAAGCCAGAAGCTGCTAGACCAAGACACTGTGCCCCAGACACTGACTTATCTTTGTTTTTAGTACTTTTTCCTAAACATCTCAGCAAGCCTATGAGTGAAGCAGACATCACCATTGTTTTCCTTTCACAACCTGTAACATAATTTTCTCTATTAAAATATTCCAATTCAAACCAGCATAAGTGGGAATCACAGAGTCATAAAATCTATCAGTGTTGGAAGGGACCACAAGGATCATCCAGTTCCAACCCCCCTGCCATAGGTAGGGACACCTCACACTAGATCAGGCTGACCAGAGCCTCATCCAGCCTGGCCTTAAAGACCTCCAGGAATGAGGCTTTCACCACCTCCCTGGGCAACCTGTTCCAGTATCTCACCACCCTCATGGTGAGGAATCTCTTTCTAACATCCAGTCTGAATCTATCTGTTTCTAGCTTTGCTCGATTCCCCCAGGTCCTGTCAGTACCTGACAGCCTAAGCAGTCCCTCCCCAGCTTTCTTGTAGCTCCCTTACGATACTGCAAGGCCACAATAAGGTCACCTCAGAGCCTTCTCCTCTCCAAACTGAACAGCCACAACTCCCTCAGTCTCTCATCACAGCAGAGCAGCTCCAGGCCTCTGATCATCCTCGTGGCCCTTCTCTGGACCCCTTCCAGCACATCCATAGCCCTCTTGTAATAGGGGCTCCAGAATTGGACACAGTACTACAGGTGGGGTCTGGGCAGTGCATAGTAGAGGGGGAGGACAAGAGTAAGAGAAGGTCCCAGTGTTACTCAAATCAGCATTTCAGTCATCTGTGGCATGGCCACGGGAGCATGACTTTGTAAGCCAGTCTGCTCCACTTTTAGACTGACCTCAGCTTTATAAGGTACAGCCTGGATGCATTGGAGCCCTCCATGGAAGGCAGAGCATCTGCGCTAGCGCGAGTTGAGAGCAGGTGAGCTTCAGAGCAGAGAGCTGCCTCATGCTTGGCATACTGTTACACATAATGGGCTTGGAGCTCGCTCAAGCTAAGCAGGGATTTAAAACTGCTTTTCCATGGCCCGAATGAGGTTACTCGGTCTCCTGGTCTGACCTTGCCACCAAGTCTGGCTCCTGCACAGTAAACATCTGAAGAGGGCTCAGAACCATTCTGTGATTCTATGCAGACCATAATGACATTCAGGAAGAAGGTTTTGTTGGCGTAAGGAAGTTCTTTCTACTTTCCCTTCAACTATTCATGTTTAGAGTTTTGTCTTCCTTTGAAATTTGGGAATTTTCTATAGGCAATAGTTAATATAAGCCCTGGTTTTAAACCCTGAAGATAATGATTTGATCTTCAGTTCTCTTCTTCCATGCCAATCCAAGTGCAAGTTGTTATGTTGGTCAGTCTGAAATAATAGATTGATTAATATAAATACAATAGATATAAAGATTAATATAAATATAATAGCTATATCTAATACGTATTATATTATGGGCTTTTTAAATATTTATATATGTTAAATCTACTAATCTCACTTCATTTGTTAATAAGCCTACTCCCTCTCAAACATAGCACATTTTAGGGTACAGAGTAAGTGTTCTCAAAACCCCTCATCTGATATCACCAGCATGCTGAGGTTGTTCCAAAGCTCTGGCAGAGCTTCCTGCCCCATGGAATCAGATCATCCCTTTTTTTCTCTCCTTATTGATGGAACTAGATGATCTTTGAGGTCCCTCCCAACCTAAACCATTCTATGGCATTGACTTGAAGGCTGTAGAGAACCAAGCTGAAAAATGCCTGTGTGCTGGGTTATGTAGTTAGCTATTTATATCTCTATTTATTAAACTTTTATCTACTTTCCAAGCCTCAGGGCATATTTACATCTCTGAAATCATTATCCAAATAAGTTACTGCTGTAGTAGCAGGCACTTTGTGTTCAAGTAATCACCAGCTGTTGCTGCAAGAAGGCAAAATGCTGGTGGAACAAGTCTTTTAGAGCTCTAAAGACCATCTATATCAACATAAGGCTCTGTTAGACAATCATGTGCTCTATTTTATGGAGATCCATGAATTTGGAAGCTAGCTGAATCAGAAAATACCCCTGTTGGAGAGCAGTGCAGAGGACAGGAACCTGGGGGCCCTGGTGGTCGGAAGGATGACCATGAGCCAGCAATGTGCCCTTGTGGCCAAGAAGGCCAGTGACATCCTGGCCTGTATCAGGAACAGCGTGGCCAGCAGGACCAGAGCATCCTTGGGTGTATTAGAAGGGAGGTGGTTAGTAGGTCAGGAGAGATTCTCCTGCCCCTCTGCTCTGCCCTGGTGAGCCTGCATCTGTAATATTGTGTCCAGTTCTGGGACCCTCAGGTCAAGAAGGACCTCATGGAACTGCTTGAGAGAGTCCAGCACAGAGGCCACAAAGATGCTGAAGAGAGTGAAACGTCTCCCTGTTGAGGGAGCTGTGGCTCTTCAGCTTGGAGCAGAGGTACTGAGGGAGGGAACCTCATTCATGTTTATAAAGGTGTGAGGGCAGTGTCAGGAGGACAGAGCCAGGCTCTGCTCACTGATGTCCAAAGACAGGACAAGGAGCAATGGGTGCAAGCTGGAACAGAGAAGGTTCCACGTGAGCATAAGGAGAAACATTTCACTGTGAGGGTGCCAGAGCCCTGGAGCAGGCTGCCCAGAGAGGTTGAGTCTCCTCCAAAGACTTTCAAAACCTTCCTGAATGTGTTCCTGTGTGACCTGCCCTGAGTGATCTTGCTCTGGCAGGGAGGTTGGGCTAAATGATCTTTTGAGGTCCCTTTCAACTCCTAACGTTCTGTGATCCCACAAAATACCTACAATGTAAGTCTTAAGCAAGGTGATGGCTTTAGTAACCATAAAAACATTTGCCAGTTACATTAGGAACAATGTCTGCCAATTTATGTCACCAAGAATATTAATACCAAAAAAAAAAAAAAAAACCCAACCAAAAAAACCCACTAAATTTCTTCACTGCTCTTTATGGCACTTTTTCTGGAACCAAACTGCAAACAGTAGGTTTGGAGGAAGAGAGTCTTGATCTGCTTCAGCCCTGACCTGAGCTGACTTTCTCTGCCTTATGGTCACTGCTGTTGTGGAAGTAACACAAATAATGAGCAGCTCTTTTCTCAGGCAGGATATCTCTTCTGCTCAGGGTAAGTGCCATCAGGGCGTAGTGAAAATGATTCACTATTAACAATGATACGAATTTTGATATCCAGGCAGAGATTGTTAATAACTATGAAAACTGTTTATTAACATTAAATCTCACCAGAAACCTTATTTACCAGGTTCAAAAACGCACGATTTGGAAATGTATACATACAGGGAACAGGCAAAACTGGAACACTTTAAAGGCACCCAGCATAAGCAAACATTTTTACTGGTAGAGAAGGTTTGTGCGGTCACTTACACCGCTTGCAGTTAGTTATCCTGCTTAGCCACTGGATGGACGCAGGAAGCTCTTTCTGCTTATGGCAGAAGGCAATTGATGATTACAAGAGGCTTGAAGTATTTACTCACAAAAATATCATGGGACAATACCCAAAGCACGTGGCAGGGCTGCTGCTGGGCCGAAAGCTGTTAGAGGCTTTGGAGCTTCCTCAGGCTCCTGGA
>WBNM01038922.1:0-10748 GCA_013399055.1 Ramphastos sulfuratus | reverse complement strand
AAATCTTCCCTCTGCCAGTTTAAACCCATTGCCCCTAGTCCTGTCATTGCAAGACCTTGTCAATAGTCCCTCCCCATATTTTTATGATGTAATTGTAATATAATATAATAATATATAAAATCATATTATATTATTCTATTATATAATATTGTATGATTATACCATAATCAGCCTGTGTTATCGTTTAGACTAATGCCAAGGGTCCAGGTGTGGATCAGATGAAACAAACAAGCAAGCTGACAGAGAATGAATTCCTGAGGAGGCAGCCACGTTGAGAAAATTCATTCTTTGTTATTTTCAACCAAAAAGGGAAAAAATAACTTTGGAAGCTTGATCTAACTTGAAGTAAATGTTGGTCTTATCTGATTAAGAAATAGGTTAGAGAATAGGAGGGGGAAAAAAGAAAGCTGAAACCACTTGGAGTAAGAGGAAAAAAAGGGGACAGAATCACAGAAACATTCAGGTTGGAAAAGCCCCTCAGAGTCACCAAGTCCAGCTGATGTCCATACTCCACAAGGTGCACCCTAAACCATAGCCCCAAGCACCACATCCAAACGACTTCGAAACACACCCAGGGATGATGACTCCACCACCTCCCTGGGCAGCACATTCCAATGCCTGACCACTCTTGTGGGGAAAAAGTTTTTCCTAATGTCCAGTCTAAACCTACCCAGTCACAGCTTGAGGCCATTCCCTCTTGTTCCTACTAATAACCTGTGAGAAGAGACCAGCACCAACCTTTCCACAACCTCCTTTCAGATAGCTGTAGACAGTGATGAGGTCTCCCCTCAGCCTTCTCTGTTTCGCACTACCTATCCCCAGCTCCCTCAGTCACTCCTCATAAGATTTATTCTCCAGGCCCTTCACAGCTTCCTTGCCCTCCTCTGCATTGGCTCCAGCACCTCCACATCCCTCTTGTAATGAGCTGCCCAAAACTGAACCCAATACTTGAGCTGTGGCCTCACCAGAGCTGAGCACAATCACCTCTCTGCTCCTGCTTGACAGAGAAGTCCCTGTTGCTAAACACTGTCCAGGGGCTCTGTTAGTCTAAAGAGCGTGGCAGACAGCCTGGAGATTTTATATTTGCCTAAGCAAGTTCAAAAAAGTGTGGGTTGGTTGTTGGCTTTTTGGGTTTGGTGGTTTTTTTCCCCCTCTGTGTGTAACATTCCTGAAGCAGCTGAAGTGTTGCACATAATGCACTGACTGCTGGGTTCATTTCCTCTGACTGGCTGAAGTGATGCATTTGCTCAGACGTGTCACAAGCAATCCTGTCAACCTTTGACTGAATGGGTTTGTTTTAAATCATGAATAGTTGTGTTTTATATATATAGTCAGTGCTCAGCTGCCTTGAAGAAAAAGAAGGTCGTGGCCTTCTGAGTATTCTCAGCTTCTTATCTAAATGTGGCTCCTGAAGGGTTTGTTTTGGCCAATCTCAGCTATGGGGTCTCACCACTTGGGTATCTTATCTCCTTTGTCTCTGTCTCTACAGAACTTACCACCCCAGCTTCTCTTTTTAACAACTACTGCTTCTCCCTGGCCTCCTGAAGTCTGCTTACTTTGAGTTTCTGTTTGCCATCTCATTCTTAGTTTTGGTGACAAGGGTTTGTTCATTGTGCTCCTAAATATTTTGTCCTTCTGCCTCCTTTTTCTTTTCTGTTTTTCTTTTCTTTTTTTTCTTTTCTTTTTTCTCTTTTTTCTTTTCTTTTTTCTTTTCTTTTTTCTTTTCTTTTTTCTTTTCTTTTTTCTTTTTCTTTTTTCTTTTTCTTTTTCTTTTCTTTCTTCTTTCTTTTCCTTTTTCTTTTCCTTTTTCTTTTCCTTTTTCTTTTCCTTTTTCTTTTCCTTTTTCTTTTCCTTTTTCTTTTCCTTTTCCTTTTTCTTTTCCTTTTTCCTTCCACTTTCCGCTTTCCTCTTTTCTCTTCCGGTTTTACTGTACAATTGTTTGTCCCACAGCCCAAGCAGCCTGGTAGGGAGGATGGAGGAGAGAGTTCATGTAAATAAATTGTTCTTAAATGCAGAGGATTGCCTAGCAACAAAACGCAGTAGAATATGTCTCTCCTGATAGAGGGTGAGCCTCCTTTTTTTGATAAATGGGTGAAATGTTTGGAGGACTCCCCCTGTGCTCAGGAAGGGGTGGAACATTTGGAGAAAGCCTCCTTCTGCTGTTTGGTTGATCTGTTAATGAAAACATTTTGTGGAGTGTGCAAGTGAGATGTGTCAGGAATGCAAATGAGAGCTCTTGCCCTGGAAGGGCTGATGTGTCTCATGCTTTATTTTTGCAGCTGCAGCAACGGGAGGGCACCAGCAGGTAGTGGTTATGGCTATTTTGGTCAGTGTCTCTTGTAAAGAAGGAGGCTGAAGATGGTTGACTTAGTTAAGCCATTAGCAGGGAATGTGTTTCTACCACGGCTTCAATTTGTATCACAGCAAGTCCTTTAAGGATTCAACTTGCCATAGAGTTAGGCACTGCAGCTCCAGATTGCAGTGCTTAATTCTGCTGCCTCGAGGTCAGGTGAGGTCCTCTTTACATCAGCGGGCTGTGTGATCAGAGAGACACAGAAGCCAGCACGCCAGCTCTGCCAGCTCTGCCAGCTTAGGGAGTTGGACGTGCTGAAGAGAGAGGGATTTGTGGGTTATGATCTGCCTAGCTTTTGGGAGGGAGGAGGGAAATGTCTTCCTTCACAAAGGGCTGCAGGTCTGAACCTTCCCTTCACACAATCACACAAATACTCAGGTTGGAAAAGGCCCTCAGGATCACCAAGTCCAACCAATGTCCCTGCTCTCCAAGGTGCACCCTAAACCATAGCCCCAGGCATCACATCCAAACAACCTTTAAACACATCCGGGATTGGTGACTCCACCACCTCCCTGGGCAGCACATTCCAATGCCTGATCACTCTTGCTGTGAAAAAAAAATTCCATACATTTAGTCGAAACCTAACCCAGGTGCACCATGCAAGCCATATTTTCTTACCAAGTGGTAAAAACTGCAGCCCATAGATACCTTTTTTATCCAATATCCCACTGTAATGTTTTCATTCTGGATGTGACACTCAGTTCAGTTCCCCTCTCTGGCTCAGAAGATGCAAACTTTCACTGCCTTGGAGGAAATTTTAGCCCTTTGGCTCTGAGATGCTGTAGAATGAGGAGCAGCCTCTTGTGCTGCTGTTGCTCCATTTCACATTGCTTCCTTAAGCAGTAGTGAATGGGTAGAAGCACAAATATTAATCTGACTTCAGTGGAGTAGGGAAGATATTTTACCTATTGGTTAGGTTACCTACTGGTTGGGGGGGGGGGGATGGGACTTGGCTTCTAATCCCTGCTCCAGTGAATGCTTAAGGGTTTTTTTTAGGTATGAGCAGTGAGTAGCATATGGACCTCTGCTGTTACCACTGGGAAAACAAAGCCTGAAGTTGGTTGTTTTCCAGGTTAAAGCATTAACTGCAGAAACCTGCTAATTGCTGCAGTGAGGATAGATGTGTTGTTTTAATCACACCAAATGTTCAAAATCATTAAAAAAAGATCCCCTCAGAATTCCTTTTCCTTAGCCCACAGTTATTTCTCTCCAGTTCTTGTAAGCACAAAACCCCAACGTTAAGTTACAGAGAGAGCAGAGTTCACCAAAGCAGTCTGCTCTGCTGCTCTTCTGGGTATTGGAGTTGGAATCTTTAAGAGCTGAAAAGTTGTGTGAGAGAGGATCAAAGTTTTTCATGTCAGTTGAAAAAGTCAGTAAAGATCAAAGATATGCCCATCAGATGCAACCTTGCATCTCAAATGTGTTTGTGGTGTCTCTGTTTCTTTCTGAGAAAGAACTTGCCCACGTCAGGCAATAACAGCTTCATCACTATGTTTACTTAGGCCTTTGCCAGTGCAGTGTTAGGGACAAGCAGGAGGTATGCAAAGGTTAGCAAATGCAGGATAGATGGAATGTGCCTGCTCTCCCTCAGGGATTGTACTGGTGCTGAATTTTCAGTTGATGAGCAGCAATGCAGATCCCTAAGGGGTCACAAAGCTTTGTTTTCCAGAGGAGGGGAATTTATTACCCTTAGTTTCCCCTCATCGGTGATTTTGCATTGTGCAGCTCTGCTTTCACTTGACTCTTCTGTTGCCTGCAATGTTGTACTTCAGACTTCTCAACAACTGCTTGTTCACCCTCACAGATTCCTTTAAAGTTTTTCAAGTCCCTGCTTAGTTTCCTGGAGATCAGCTCTGAGATCCACCCCTCCTACTTGTGACTTCCATGCAGCATTTCCAAGAGGAGATTTCTGTTCTGATTTGTTCTGCTGTTTGTTTAGTTGCTTGCCACCTACACACATTGAAGCTTTTGGAGACTGCTCTTTCAGAGCTGAGTATGTTGTTCTTGTCCTGTTAAAGAAAGATTCCTCCTGAGATCTATGAAGAATTCTTCTCAGGCTTCTCTGAGTTAATCCAGCTATGCTGCTGATACATTGCTCCAGATTGCTTCTCGACAGCATATTCAGTGTGGCTGCTCTGAGATCATTGCTTTTCATCTAAAGACTTTGCATTTTTTCTTCTGTAATAGAATTGGCACCTGTCCATTCAGAACAGAGCCCTCAGCAATCTAATACCCATGTTTTCATTTCTGTATTTCTCCACTCCCTAATAATTAAAATCCCTAAAACAAACCTTGTCTTCTAGGCCAGTTTCTTTCCAAATTGGTTGCATTGTCCTAAAAGTTCTTTGCTTCCTTTGAGGCCCTTACTTTAAAATAGTTGTAAATATGAAGTTAGGCTGAATATTTCTGAAGCCTTTTCCAGCTTGTTTTCCTCCATAGTACTTCAGAGTTGAAGGATGAGCTTTGCCATGTAAAGGAGGAGTGAGAAGCAGAGAGCGCTGAAGGTTGTGAGTAAAACTTTGGAGTGGCTATTTGCAGTGCAGGGATTTTTAAATTAATTTTTAACTGTGGACATCACATTTTATCCCTAGGCTTCCTTTATAGCCTGTGAAGAAAAGCAGACATCTCTAGGGAACAGCACTCATAACCCACTTCAGGTGCCTGTAGAAGGATGATGTGCCTGTGGTGCTCCCCTTTGGATACAGAAGGTTCTCAGGCTCACTGGCTTGGACTTAGGCATTTCTCTTTGCTTCCCTAGCTCAGGGCTGTAGAAGCTCCACTCCAGATTTCTATTCCCCTTAGAAATACTTGTGGCCAGGAGGGCCAATGCCATTCTGGGGTATATTAGAAGGGCTGTGGTTAGGAGGTCCAGAGAGGTTCCCTTGCCCCTCTGCTGGTGAGGCCACATCTGGAGTACTGTGTACAGTGCTGGGCCCCCCAGTTCAAGAAGGACATAGAACTGCTGGAGAGAGTCCAACACAGAACCACAAATATGATGAAAGGAATGGAACATCTCTTTTCTGAGGAGAGCCTGAGGGAGCTGTAGCTGTGCAGCTTGGAGAGGAGGAGACTGAGAGGTGACCTCAGCAATGTTTATCAGTATGTAAAGGGTGAGTGCTAAGAGGCTGGAGCCAGCTCTGCTGGGTGATGCCCAGTGACAGGACAAGGGGCAATGGGTGAAAATTGAGGCATAGGAAGTTTCATTTAAACATGAGGAGGAATTTTTCCCTGTGAGGGTGACAGAACCCTGGAACAGGCTGCCCAGGGAGGGTTGTGGAGTCTTCCTCTCTGGAGATATTCCAGACCTGCCTGGATGTGTTCCTGTGTGATCTGGTGTAGGTGCTGCTGCTCTGGCAGGGGGGTTGGACTGGATGAGCTTTCAAGGTCCCTTCCAACCCCTGACATTCTGTGATTCTGTGATTCATATCAGTGTCAGTATCAAATCCACCCTAGTTGAGTGTGGTGAAGGAGAGTGAATACTGAGAATATGGGTTGCTCACTTACCATATGAAGAAGTGTTTTTTGGCTCCTGGAGATGCCCTGCAAACCCTTCAAGCTCTAAAAGTCTGTTTCAGGGTTACTTAGGATGCAGGAGGCTGGCACAGATGTTCTGTGTTGCTGTGCACAAAGACAACGACTTTGACACAGATATTCATGAACTGTGTTATGCTGCTCTTCTGGCATCAGTGTGCTGTAGGATCAGGATGAAAAGGAGCAAACTTTTCAAAGAGAATTGTGATCTTGCAGGAAAAAAAAACAAAACCAAAAAACCAGAAATCACAAGAAAAGCACCACATCTATTTCTGTATGTAAATGTATTTATAAGTATTTAAAAGTATTTATACTCTTAAGTATTTATAAGTATTTAAAAGTATTTATACTCTCATGTACTTGTAAGTATTTAAAAGTATTCATACTCATAAGTAATTGTAAGTATTTTAAAGTATTGATACTCATAAGTGTATATATAAGTATTTTAAAGTATTCATACTCACAAGTACTTAGATATACTTATGAGTATCAATACTTTTAAATCACAGAATCATAGAATCATAGAATGGTAAGGTTGGAAGGAGACCTCAAGGATCATCTAGTTCCAACCCCCTGCCATAGGCAGGGACACCTCCCACTAGCACAGGTCACTCAAGGCCTCATCCAACCTGGCCTTGAACCCCTCCAGGGAGGGAGCAGCCACAACCTCCCTGGGCAACCTGTGCCAGTGTCTCACCATCCTCACTGCAAACAACTTCCTCCTAACATCCAGTCTAAATCTCCCCTCTGCCAGTTCAAACCCATTGCCCCTTGTCCTGTCATTGTAAGACCTTGTCAATAGTCCCTCCCCAGCCTTCCTGTAGCCCCCTTCAGATACTGTAAGGCTACTGTAAGGTCTCCTGGAAGCCTTCTCTTGTCCAGGCTGCAGAGCCCCAACTCTCTCAGCCTGTTCTCATAATACTTAGAAGTACTTGAGAGTATAAAATACTTAAATGCTTTTAAGTACTGTGAGTATCAATACTTCTAAATACTTAGAAGTACTTGGGAATATAAATATTTATAAATACTTATAAGTATCTTAAAGTATTCATACTCATAAGTATTTTAAATTATTTTAAAGTATTGATACTCATAAGTATTTAGAAGTATTTGAAAGAATTGATACTCAAGTATTTAGAAGTATTTGAAAGTATTCATGCTCATACAAATATGCAGTTGATGTTCTGTGTACACACATAGACATATGTCAACTGGAGAAGGGATCAGGAAATGTTTGTGTGTGTGTATAGAACTTATGCTTTACAAAAAAATAATTGATGTCTTGTTTGCAACTACCCCATCATATGCACACAGGATTATATAAACAGGGTTACACTCTGCAGCACCTCAGTGTCCATGTGTGTCATTAGCATCATGATGTTACATGAAAGTATTGATTTTTGCACCATCCAAGTATCTCTTTGGTACTCCTTTTATTTATTTTAAAGTGTTTTCCTTCCTCTGAAGCTCTGTGATAGAAGTAGAGCTCATGTGTCTCCAGAGGGACCTGGACAGGCTGGAGAGGTGTGCCCAAGCCAACCTCATGAATTTCAACAAGGCCAAGNTGGCTGCTCCCTCCCTGGAGGTGTTCAAGGCCAGGCTGGATGAGGCCTTGAGTGACCTGTGCTAGTGGGAGGTGTCCCTGCCTATGGCAGGGGGTTGGAACTAGATGATCCTTGAGGTCCCTTCCAACCTTACCATTCTATGATTCTATGATTCTTGAGACTCAGTTGTTCTCCTCAGTGCAAGGATCTGGAAAGCTGGTGAGTCAGCCTGCTCCAGATGAGGATTAAGTGTGCTGGTTAAATTCCAAGAAAGGCAGGAAACCCTGTCTCTAAAGGAGGAAAAATGTTATCGATGAATTGATCTGGCAGTCTCTTGCACATGCATGTAGGCTCCAGCTACCTCCAAGTCCTCCAAATTCACATTCAGATGCCAGCAGCTTGGAGCTGCTACCTAAAAGAGTTGCTTTATTCTAAAGAGTCTTGAACTCCCAGCACCTCTTAGGCACCAAAAGCAGTGGTCAGAAACGTGGTTGGTGCTTTACAAACCTAAACAAATGGCAGCCCTCATGACAACAAACACCCAGCAGCATGAGTTATAGAATGATAGAGTTGTTTGGGTTGGAGAAGACCTCTAAAATCATCCAGTCCAACCATCAACCCAGCACCACCATGGCCATCAAACCATGTCTCAAAGTGCCATGTCCACACATTTCTTGAACACCTCCAGGGATGGTGACTCCAGCACCTCTCTGGACACCCTATCCCAGTGCCTGACCGTGCTTTCAGGAAAGAAATCTTTCCTGATTTAATTCTAATATGTTTCCAATGGCCAAGTGACACTGAAAATAGGAAGACAGGAATTGTGCTGTAGTCTTCATTTGCCTTGGAGCCTAAATGCAGTGAGGAATTAAGAAACCTGATTCCTTGTCTGTAATCCTTCCAGAAATCTCAGCTGTTCTCTAGAGCTCACTATAGAGATGAGCAAGTTTCTTCTTTTCAGGCTTGAGACCCACTATGCAGAAATACATCACAAAATAGAAGTTCTGTGATTAAAAAAATGCTAATTAAAAACCTGGAGGAAACGAGGCATCTTGGGAACATACAAGTTAAAAAGTCATGTCCTTCAATGAGATCAGCCCCCTGCTCTTCTGGGCAACCATGCTAGTAACCTAACACATTTATCACACCCACTTTGCTTAATGGCCACTGAACTGCTGCTTAGGAGCAGGCTTGAGCCATTCAGGTGTGTAGTGACTATCTACAGGTGGTTCTGTGCCAGAGAAGAGCATCCATAGTGCATGTGGTCTGTGCTGAGGAGGGCAGGGGTCTGCAGGCTGCTCTGCTCCAGTGCTGCAGAGGAGTAGAGCTGCGTTATGCTGTTCTTTGAAAATCATCCAGAGCTCATATGGGACACAGAGGAAAATCTCCAATTGGTTTGATCATTTCTGAATGTAGGAATTGTGTTCTGCTGAATCTTAATTTCTGAGTCATCATAATTTATCAATATCTGGTCAACACTGCATACTGATTTTTCTTACCTGGGTTTATATCAAACTTTTTTCCTTTTTCCCTTTTGCATTGAACCAAAGACCACGAGCACTCTGACACTCATAGCCCAAAAAACCTGTCCACATTTGGTTTTGGAAAGCAACAGTGTTGATATCTGCATGATATGAGTACTGTAAGAATGTCAGCAAGAAGAGGAAGAGTTTCTTATCTGCTTGTATAGTTTCTCCTCTAGTGTGAATTTAGAGCTGGCAGCTGTGGCTAGTTTCTTCTGGAGTTTCTTTAATTAATTATTTTGATGACATCATTTGCTTACTATAGATTTAGGGCCAGTGGGATCATAGATCATATCATCAGAGTATGTCACTTGTTTTCCCAGTTCACCCAATTACCCCTCTGCTGAAGCTGATAGCTTCGCTTTACCCGAAGCAGATTTCCCAGGTGAGCTTCTCTTCTTGATTTGGGAACATTATGAGGTGGAGTCTTCCTACCACCTCCTCTGGAAGTTGGTCACACACTGGCCTTTGGCTTGTCCACACTGCTGTTGTTGCTACAGGTACATGAGCTGCAAATGGAAAGTCAATAGTTCCTGCAGTGATGGCTGCAGTAAACTAATCAGCACCAGCTGGACTGAGAGCTCTGGCTGGGCTCTAGTGGAGAGAGCTTTTCTAAATGACTGCTTGTTAAAAGAAATGCCCACACAAGCTTCCCTGCAAGAGGCTAGCAGCCACTTTGGTCCTACTGCTTGCTGTCATTCAGCAGAATATTTCAAAGACCTGCTTGGTGCTTCTTGTCTTTTCCCAGTAACCATCGTAAAAGTTGGTGTCAATAAAATTCCTGCCTTGGCTCATCAGCCTGCCTGATGCATTGTTCAGAGACAGCAGGCAGCCAGGAGGGAGGTGTACCTGAAGAGCCTAAAATACTGGCTAGTTTTTTTCTCCCACAGACTTGGTTAAATACCTTACTGCCCTGGTTAGATTAAGACCAGGAGATGAGATTCTTGGAACTGAATGGATGCATCTTTTCTGTTTCCCAGCCAGAAGTCTCTGTTTGGAAACACTCACAAAACTCCCTTCTCTGCACTGTGTGTTTGCAGGGATTTCAGCTGTATTGCAGTGAAATGCAGAAGTCTCTGTGAGTCTTCTTCATGACCCTTGTCTTGCCTTAAGTCTACTTGGCAAGTTGCTCTGAATAATTCACTTGATTACGTCTTGATTTAGCTGCGGCTCTTGCAAGATTTATTTTAATACAGACTACTTCACCATTATGTTCTTAAAGGCTCCTTTCTCTTAAAAATCACAGGCATGGTCTCAAAAAGGTTGGATTTGATGATCTTTGAGAGGTTTTCCAACCTTTATGATTCTAAAATTCTTTGGGTTTAATGAAGTATTATATTGCAGAGTGCATTTCTTTGTTCCTAAAATGAAGCTGGCGTATTCTTAGCCCTGCTGTTAAAGTGTGTCAAGTATTTAGCAGATGGCTGGGCTCAATAATAGTCCTCAGCCTGGAGAAGAGGAGACTTAGAAGGGACCTTATCACTCTCTACACCTACCTAAAAGGAAGTTGTAGTTATATGGGGGTCAGGCTCTTCTCCCAGGCAGCTTGTGACAGGACAAGAGGGCATGGCCTTAAGCTGTGCCAGGGGAGGTTTAGGTTGGATATTAGGAAGCAGTTCCTCATGGAAAGGGTTTCAGCTCAACAGGAGGAGAAACTTCTTTACAGTGAGGGTGGCAAAGCCCTGGAACAGGCTGCCCAGAGAGGCTGTGGAGTCTCCTTCTCTGGAGACTTTCCAACCCCACCTGGATGCATCTCTGTGTGAACTACCCTGGATGATTTTGCCTTGGCAGGGAGGT
>WBNM01038920.1:0-26672 GCA_013399055.1 Ramphastos sulfuratus | reverse complement strand
AACATCCTGTGATCCTGTGGTGTCTCACAGTTCTTTCATTGCAGCCATAATAAGTTGACCAACTAGGACCATTATTATCATTTGGACAATGCTAAAACCCTCAAAATGCTAAAGACATACATTGGGACAAATTCTTTTCTAAGACAATATGAAAAATTCTCTTCTAAGACTCCTTTGATGCCCAAGAAACTGAAAATGCAGCACTGTGCAGAACTGAACCTTTCACAATTTTAATCCAGTACATGATGTTGCCATCAGTTCAACCCTTCTCCATAGAAAAATTATTATTATTATTGTTATTATTTTATTATTGTTATATTTTTATTATTATTATATTGAGGGGGTGGTTGTTTTTGGGTTTTTTTTTTCATTTTTGTCCTTTAATAATCAACCTTGTAGAGGGACTGACAGCTCTGAGCCAGAGGATAAACACACCTGCACACTGTGTTTCTGCTGTCTGTGCCTACAGCTCTGCCTTAGCAGGGCTTCCAATAATTTTGGAAGAAGGAGTTTGAAAACAGTGCAAATTAATTCAGATAATCTCTGTGAATGCAAAGGTAATGTTCCTGCTGTAGCCTTATGCAAACAAACTTAAAACAGCCCTTATCTTTTCTGCAAATAAGCTATCACTCATCCTTCAGGAACTGCTGGAAAAGATGATAAAGATTATTTCTGAACCCTCATTTTTATAAGAGAAAGACACAAACAGAGAGAACGTTCAAAGGCAGGGATTTGCTTTCATTTCTCAGGAGAGAAGTTTTCAAATAGATTTTTTATAAGGAAGGAGAAATTCTATGGAGGGAAATGACATCAGTGATTTAACAGGGGAGCCCAAAGAGTATTTGAAGTCCTCAGAGACCACTGACATTTTCAACATAGAGAAAAACTGTCAGGGATACTTTCTTTTTTCTCTTTCCTTTCTTTTAGGGGATACTTTCTTTTTTCTGTTTCCTTTCTTTTANTCTTTTAAGGGATACTTTCTTTTTTCTCTTTCTTTCAGGGGATACTTTCTTTTTTTCTCTTTCCTTTCTTTTAGGGGATATTTTCTTTTTTCTGTTTCCTTTCTTTTAGGGAATACTTTCTTTTTTCTTTTTCCTTTCTTTTAGGGGATACTTTCTTTTTTTCTCTTTCCTTTCTTTTAGGGGATACTTTCTTTTTTTCTCTTTCCTTTCTTTTAGGGGATACTTTCTTTTTTCTGTTTCCTTTCTTTTAGTGGGTGGCCAATGTGAGTTCTATAAATCCTAGAAAGATGTTAAGCAGCTGAGCAGCCAATGACAGCAGTCTTAATAGTATCAGAGTTCCATGAAAGCTTTTACACCAGCTCCCACCAACTGAAGAGTCATCTCCTGATGAAAACAGAACTGGCCAGAGAAAAAAATTTCTTTGCTAGTGCTTTTATTCAGATCATCAACCTTGACCTGAAGTTGTGGTAGCTCAAGAAAACTTTTTTTTTTCCCTATTCAAGAAAGGAAATCTCCACTATTATGATTCAGTCAAGCATTAGCATGCACCTTCTGAAGGCATAGGTAAGGCCAGAACTATGCACAAGTCAGCTTTCCAGTATGGAAATTCCTGTGGCACTTCTCTTATTACCATAAAAGCATATTTTTTAAACATGCTCATCCACCAAATGCAGCCTTGAGCTAGGAAAATTTTATGGAAATGGGTTAGACAGATCAACAAAGCTCCAGACCATCAAAGGCTATTAAGCCTCTAACTCCCTCTGACTGCAGCCTTGGGGATCTGACCCAAGGACCTTGCTGAAGGTCACACAGATGTCTGTAGATGGACACAGAGTTCAATCAAGCTTTCTAAATTCCCAGAATACTATTCTAATTACACTTCCTTGAATCCCTATGCCTTAAGAAGATTGCTGAGATAATTTTCCTATATGAGAAATACTCCTTTTACTTTTTTTTGCATATAGCTACATCCTGTTGCTTAGAACCACACAGTTTTCAGTGGCAGAACTATGGGGGCTGCTGGTTTTAAGTTCAGGTATCTTTGATACTCCATCAGTCAGAAGTATCTCAGGTACAGCCTCATTCAGAGTTCATTTCCAGGTAATATTCCATTGTCTTTGGACTATGTAAGGCAAATTTTGCATACAGATGAGGGAATTTTCTGAACACCTGTACTCCCTGCACCCATCCCAGCCTCTTCTTATTTCCTGTGTGCTCAGGTAGCCTGAGGACTATGTTTAGCTGCAGTCTGTGATTCAGTCATTAGATGTCCCTGTGCACTGTGAAGGATTCTGTGTGAGGTGTCCCTGGTAAACAACACACAGCACTGTGTCTGGGAAGCCTGCTTGCTGGTTTTGTGCTCACTACTGCCCTGTTGACAGTTCTCCTCTTCCAAAAGCCAATTGTTTGCCATTTTGCACATCTGATTAAGGCCATTACATATCCAGAAACATCATCTGACTAACCCTAATCAAATAGCATGGTTTAGTTATTGACCAGGACAAGAGGATGTCAACCTGTGGAAATGGAAGGAATGTCTTCCAGCTTTTTGCCACCTGTTTTCTCTGTGGATGTTTCATCTTTCCTATCAACCAAATAGAAATGAGAGATTAAATGATCAGCCTGCTCTACTGGCAATGGCAAATAGGTACAAAACAATAAATACAGAAGTGACCCCTGCATTAAGTATGCTAGCAATGAGAGGAGTTATTGCTAGTGGAATGTTTGGTAGGCTGGTTAAATAGGCAATGGAATGGAAGAGCATAATTTATATGTTACAGTTTATACATTTGCCTTCCCTCTCCTTCAACATGATGCTGCCATTGGAATGGGCTGCCCAGGGAGGTGGAGGAGTCACTGTCCCTGGAGGTGTTGAAGCAAAGCCTGGATGGGGCACTTAGTGCATTGGTCTGGCTGATTGGATAGGGCTGGTTGATAAGTTGGGCTGGATGAGATTGGAGGTCTCTTCCAACCTGTTTGATTCTATGATTCTATAAGCACCTCTGCATCTTCCTTGCCCTCTCCACTTGAGCCTGTGCCTTTGTATAGCTCTGGTCTCTACCCATCTTCCTTGTGCAATATGCAGCTTCCTACATAATGAAGTAGGTTGTGTGGGAATTAAAACCTTTTCTCAGAAGTTTGCAGTTTCTTATTAGATTGACACTCTAAACTTAGCAATTTTATAACCACTCCCTCTCCTATTCACTGCAAATTAATTAAGAAGCCTTGGAAGAGTAAACAGTAAATTGCAAAATAAAATCATGGGTATAAAATACTACACACTGGTTCCTAGGGGGAATGGAGCAAAGCTGGAGGTGGGGAGATTCAGGCTGGATGTGAGGAGGAAGTTCTTCAGAGAGTGGTGAGAGCCTGGAATGGATTGCCCAGGGAGGTGATGAAAGCCTCATCCCTGTAGGTGTTTAAGGCCAGGCTGGATGAGGCTGTGGGTAGCCTGATCTAGGGTAGGGTGTCCCTGCCCATGGCAGGGGGGTTGGAACTAGGTGATGCTTGTGATTCCTTCCAACCCTGACTGATTCTATGATTCTGTGATTCTGTGATGCTCTGATTCTATGATTCTGTGATTCTGTGATTCTATGATTCAGTGATTCTGTGATTCTATGATTCAATGATTCTATGATTCTGTGATTCTGTGACTTTGTGAGCAACAAGAGCACTGCCTGCACAATTAAAAATGGACAAGGGGAATGCATTTTTGCACTGCACACAACACAGAGTGGAACTTTCAGCACTATCCTTAGTGAAGTATCCATTCTGTGTCTGTGGGTGTGAAATAAGCCTTGAAAAAAAAAAGGGGAGAGGAAAGGTATTTTTCCTCCCTGTCACTTGGCAAACTGAGTGAGTGCTGCACAATATTTTCACATTCCCCAGCGCTTCAGGAGCTGTCAGGTGAATTTCATAAAGCCCTTTTATATTATGAAGTGGAAAATGTATTCAGAAGCATCCCAATTCCCTGTTATTAAATGTGTCTCTGTGTAATGAAGTCTCTGCCAATGCAACAGGAGCAACTACTGTAGCAACAATTCTAATTACCTTCCTATAGCACTGAAAGAAGTGATGGCATTTTAATGGAAATTTAATCTCTGCAATTTAACAAAGATGTGTGCTCTTATTATTTCCCTTATATTGCTTTATGCACTATGAGCATCTGTAGGGTTGTGCAGCTTTCCCCCTTCCCCAACAAGAAATGCTTCAGGTGAACCTTTTACTTGCTGCAGTTTTTCACCTTTTCCATGTTTAGTAGGAAATGTCATAACTGAGCTATATATACTTTCAAGAGGTTCTGGTAAAGTGTGTAAGTGTCATGATACATTCCCCTCCTAAATCTGTACCAATCTTGGTAAACACCAGATGCATCAGAAATTTTGTGCAAAAAAAAGAAAAGAAAAAAAAAATTAAAGATGTCTATCAAAGCACAACCTTATTTTAGAATCCAGTCACAATCCNAGCCTCTCGAGTCCCCTGGTGGGCAGGAGATAAAATTGAAACTCAGAACCTCTCCAGTTTTGAGTTTAATGTTTGTGTTATTTCTTGTGTTCTAAGTTGCTTGTTCTCTGTGTGTATAAATATCCAAACCATGCGTTTTGAACACTGCAAATAAGTTTTCTGGTGAGATTTAATGTTAATAGACAATTTTCATAGTCCCAGGGAGGTGGTTGAGGCCCCATCCCTGGAGGTGTTTAAGGCCAGGCTGGATGAGGCTCTGGCCAGCCTGATCTAGGGTAGGGTGTCCAGGCCCATGGCAAGGTGGGTTGGAACTAGATGATCCTTGTGGTCCCTTGCAACCCTGACTGATTCTATGATAAACAATCTTTGCCTGGATATCAAAATTAATATTGGTTATTAATTTTGCATAATTTGCAACAAGCTGGCAACCTAAGGAGACTAAGACATTCGTTATGTTGAAACAGAAAACTATGAACACACACCCAGGGCTTTTCAGTCAGACAAACACATGCATATGCTACACTTTACTCATGAGTGGGATTGGTAGCTCTGATGAAACTGTGTGCTTAAAGTCAATTATATGCCATTTCACAGAACTCAAGCCAAAAAGATGAGGGAATCAAGTCCATTATTAAAAATACATTTGGGGCACCTAGTTACAGGACCCTTCAGGTTATAGCTCTCCATCTGCTGAGTGTTAATGGGAATTAGAAAGAAGCTAATTTAGGAGCTGAAAGGCAATGCACTTTCACTAAAAAAGCACAAATCCAGTCTGGTAAGAGGGTTACAAGGGGAGGAATTGGTAATGCAAATAGAAGATACTTAACTGATGTTGTTGGTTCTGTGCAATTTTCTGGAAGGAGAAGCTGTCTTCGTGCTCAGCAGAAGCAATCTCTTCAGCCTCTGCACATTTGCAGCAGATAGCTGAATTCCATAGGAAAAAAAAATTAAAAATTAATTCTCTAAGTCCCAAGTGGGACTTTCCAGTTACTCTTTACAAAATACTTACCACTGCCAAGTATTCTGGAGCAGACAGTTCTTTCTGGAAGCTAACATAATTCAACCAAGGCAATGAAATTAAGCATGTAGCATAACACCTAACAATTGAAATTGATGTGACATTAGGAGCTTTTCTGCAGGAAAGTTGAAAACACTTCTACATCGTTGTGAATAAAGAGCTAATGAGGATGCATTACAGAAACCTTTCTGTACCTTTTGGTAGGCTCCAGAAGGCTGAAGGGACAGCTGTGGATCTCTGGTTTGTGCCTTTCAGCCATCACACAGATCACAGTATCAGCAAGGTTGGAAGAGACCTCAAAGATCATCAAGCCCAACCCATTACCACAGACCTCAAGACCAGACCATGGCACCAAGTGCCACGTCCAAACCTGCCTTGAACACCTCCAGGGACGGTGACTCCACCACCTCCCTGGGCAGCCCATTCCAGTGGGGAATGACTCTCTCAGTGAAGAACTTTCTCCTCACCTCCAGCCTGAACTTCCCCTGGCACAGCTTGAGACTGTGTCCTCTTGTTCTGGTGCTGCTTGCCTGAGAGAAGAAAGCAACCTCCTGCTGGCCACAACCACCCTGGAGGGGTACCCCATGAGAGATGACACCATAGCCCCTCTCCTGGGATTCAGTGTTTTCTGTGCTTCAAATAAGAATGGGCACACTTGTTTTAGACTAGATATTTCAGTCACTGATTAAAAAAAAGTCATATGGAAAGGTGCAGTGCCTGACTCCTTAGTTTTTTTCCTTGCTTCATTTTCACAGGCACTGCTGAGTGCATTCTGCTGCGGCTCCACTGTTAGCAGCATGTAAATTTGGATGGACTTCAGATATTGCTACACAAATTACAGAAGTTCTTCACAAAGCTCATTCAGACTTAAACAAGAGGGACCTGTGGTAAATGCAGGAAGCACAGTGCAGCAGCATCCCTTCAAAGACATTGTTGATTTGCTTTTATCCCAAAGCTATTCAAGATGTTTCGAGGAAGTAAGTTGCAGCTGCCACCCAGTGTCACACATCCCCAGGTCCTCAAATGCAGAGAAAAGTCAAGAAGACTTTTTAAGTGCTAGTCCATAAAGTGCACCTGGAACATTCTGAAGTAGTGTGTGCAGTTCTGGAGCCCCCAGCACAGGAAGGACATGGAACTGTTGGAGCCAGTCCAGAGGAGGCCACAAAGATGCTCAGAGGGCTGCAGCAGCTCTGCTATGAGGACAGGCTGAGAGAGCTGGAGTTCTGCAGCCTGGAGAAGAGAAGGCTTCCAGGAGACCTTAGAGTAGCCTTCCAGTATCTGAAGGGGGCTACAGGAAGGCTGGGGAGGGACTATTGACAAGGTCTTGTAATGACAAGACAAGGGGCAATGGGTTTGAACTGGCAGAGGGGAGATTTAGACTGGATGTTAGGAGGAAGTTGTTTGCAGTGAGGGTGGTGAGACACTGGCACAGGTTGCCCAGGGAGGTTGTGGCTGCTCCCTCCCTGGAGGTGTTCAAGGCCAGGTTGGAGGAGGCCTTGAGTGACCTGTGCTAGTGGGAGGTGTCCCTGCCTATGGCAGGGGGTTGGAACTAGATGATCCTTGAGGTCCCTTCCAACCTTGCCATTCCATGATTGCTTGATCCCAGTGAAGCTTCTGAGCCCAAAACCCCTTCCAGTATGATGGTCACAAGCAGGACCTGTTTTCAGAATGGGGATGCCAAACAGATCTCAAACATTCTGCAGTAAAATAGCTGCCACTACCACCCTCAAGGCATGGCAACAGCAGCCTCTGATGACCTTCAAATATTGTGTGATGGCAGCATTTATTATATTTGCTATCACAGTGCTTATGAAATTGGGGCTTGTATAAATCACATGCAGCATCTCTGCTCCACAACAGCTTTTTGTCTAAACAGACAGGCAGATAAAAGCTGGAGAGAAGGATTAAATATACAAACAGCAAGATGGGTAAGTAACAGCCTGTAAATTTTGGGTCAGTTCAGCTACTTTTGATTACCTGTGCTCTGGGCAGAGGTGAATTAGTTAATAGAGGACAGGGGATGTTAAAGATGGGCATCAAAGAGACAGTGCAGAAGGAAGAAGGAGACAAAACAGAGAAAATGGCTGATGTGGGGCTGATCTCTAAGAGTCTGTGAGAAAGGAAGCTCTGGAGGTTGCAGGAGGTGGCTGCGTGGCACGGCACAGAGCTGTAAAAAGCAGTCTGATGTCTGTGGTGTTAAATGTATAGGAGCAGAAGCAATACCTTGAACATGTTCATAGCAAAGCAGCAGCCCTGAGTGGGTAATAAGATACTCAGGCAACCCACAATGTGTCTCACATAGCTGCTGGACAGCAAGTTTTAGGTTTTTAACTTCTGTGCAAAATCATCCTTTAGAGAGATGGTTTTGGAAGAGCCAGCTGAGTGAGAGCCAGTGTGGTGCAAAAGGAGGATGCATCCCAGAGGCTGCCTCCTTGTTGCAACCTCAGATCAGAGCACTGAGGAGTCTCAGGGATCTCCAGTTCACTGCCCAGTCATCTCAGGGCTGAAGTAAGAGGAATCCACAGAACTCATCTTTTCCCACTTGCACTGAGTAGAGCACCAAATCCCTCTGACAACAGGGCCTGTTTACTGCAGCCTGCTTTGGCTTCACAAAAGACCTTCATTTTATTGAGGCATGGGGAAGCTGAGCACTGCTATGGGAAGCTGAAAGTTGCAATGAAGCAAGAGGAGTTGGACTGCAAAAGATGTTGGAGAAGGAGATATAAATCAACCCTCACATTACCACAGTCCAATGTAGGAAGCAGAAAGAAGGAGCAATGCTGCCTGTTTTTTTTTCATTAAATAAAAAGATAAGCTACCCAGCCTTTCTAAATGATAATTTTAAAGGCAGAAGCAGCCTATATATCCCTGTAGCCACCAGAGAAATGCAGAGGAAAGAAAGGAGGAACTGCCAGTGGAGGGTAGTATTGTATAAGATAAAAAAAGTTGCTTCTCCCTTACCTTGAAGTTACCAATCAGGTGTAGCTGTTCAACACTACAACTATGTTCCACTCCTAGCTTTCAAAACAACAAAATGTAGTAGGCTAAACAAGAAACTTCAGGCCAAGGATATGGAGGAAATGAGAAAAAAAAAAGTGTGGAAAGAAGCAGAATGAAATTACCAGATGGGATACTAAAATGGGAAGGTCAGAAAGAAGAGAAAGAGATGGAAACAATGGAAACTGGGGGGAAAGAGACCAAAAAAGTAGCCAAATATTCACCGGGGCAGAGGAGAATCAAAACATGGTGCCTGGGTAAATAACTACTGGGTGGAGAATGTGATTTTTAAAAAATGGAACCAAAAACTCAGAGCAAACTTAAATATTTAGAGTTTATTCTGGAGTGAAGGGGAAGGAACAACAGGATTTGTAAAGGAGCAACAGATTTAGTGAGCCAGCATTCCCCTTCCCACCATCCACACCCATCAAACCTACGCAGGGAGCTACTTTAACTGAAGGATACAGGTTATGAACTGGAAGTAGCTTAAGCACAGCTTATCCTGCTTACACTGTGAAAACATTCTGGAACTCCTGTCTTACTACTCTCACCAAACCTGCATATTCTTTCCTGGGAATGGGTCATCTTTAATTGAGTATTTCTACAATGTGCCATGAATTATTGAAGCCTCATTTAGGAATCACAGTGAGAATGATAGTTGAAAAACCTGAACAAGCCATTAACAGAATTTCCAATGGTACACACAAAGGAGGTTTTGGCCATGTCAGCCTGATCTAGAGGAAGGTGTTCATGCCCATGGCAGGGGAGTTGGAAGTAGATGATCTTTGAGGTCCCTTCCAACTCTGACAATTCTGTGCAAGAAAAGAACTTGCCACAGTCTGCCTAACAGCCTGTGCAGCTAGAGCAGCTCAGGGTCCAAGCATGGACCTGTGCTAGCACAAAGAGACACCATGCATCCTGCCTGCCTGTTAGACCTGTCTCAGAGAAGGCAGTGTGCAGTTCCAGCAGCCTCTCTCTCTGACTCCCTGATGCTCCTCAGCCTGCTCATCTCCTCCCAGAGCTCTAAGCTGGGAGTTCCTCCACCCAGGTGCACTTCCCACAGATGCTCTCACTGCTGCCAGCCTGTTCTGGTATAAGAGCAGGGAACACTGCAGCCTGGCACCTGGGTGGCTGCATGTGCCCACTGCAGCTCTATCTGGGCACCTCTGGCAGTTGTGGTGCAGAGCTCAGAGAGCTCCTGGCTTTCTGCTGGGTGGAAGTTCTGCCTTCTTGGTCAGAGCTGGCATTTCACCAGCACCTCCTGCATGCCCTTCCACTGCAACTGCTGCAGCAGGCCCTGTCTGACCTCCCCAGTCATGATGCTCCTGCTGCTTGTGCTCCCTGCTTCTTTTACATGTGTGGGGGGTGTTGGCTGCCATTGCTCCTGGCCCCACCCAGGTGCTGCCAGTAGTTGTGGTGAGAGCTGTGGGCTCCTGGCAGCAGCTCACATACTTAGGCTCAGGCACTGAATGGCAGATGTTATTTGACTGATGCAGGTTCCCTCTCACAGTGATAGTTTCGACTAATTACTCTGTAGCTGTTTTAAACTGCAGTCAAAATACTACTTAAAGCTTTAGTTTGCACTTCTCCTCCTCCTGAGGGAGGCAGGGGAGCAATAGTACAGAGAGCAGCAGCAGTTACATTTCTTTGTTTGGAAGACAAATTGTGTATCCTTTGGAACACAAGAGAGGGAGATTCTTTCAAGGCTCTGCTTTGTTCTCCTTCCCTGATCTCTTCCAGGGCTTACAAAGGAGGTGGCAGTGTGCTGCAGCATGAGAGCAGTGAAAAGCAGGATGAAGAACTTTCCTGTGGTGTGTTGCTGTGCAGTCTGTGGGCAGAGCTTCACAACCAGGGCAGTGTCCCACATCGCCTGCAGCAACATTCCACTCCGTAGGTGTGTACGAGGGGGGAAAGGACTCCCGGGTAAGAGAATAGGAGGTGAAAGTGATTGATGGTTTTCATACTTTGTATGCTTCCTTCTGAGAAAAGAAATCCTTCTTCTCCACACTATTTTTCCGTGTTTTCTTAGAGCTGTTAAGAAACCAAAGGCAGACATAAGATGAAAGAATCAATCTGAATAATGCTTCAATGTAGAGAGGTCAAAGAAAAGCTACAAACACACAATTAAATATTTCAGTTATTTGTGCTTGTCCTTGCCTGCATTCACCTCACATCCCCCAGTCCCAGGCAAAAATGGGACCTAGAACTGGTTAATTGGGGCATTTGCTAATGTAGTTTGCCCATTAATGAGCATTAAGACCATTCACACTCAGTGATTACAGCAACATAGCTCTCACCTTACCAAGGAGCTATTAAAACCTGAATGCACTTAGCTGTGCATCGATACTCCAATGCTCTAGAAGGACATTACCCTGCTGATGCCCTTGGTTTGAGACTTGTTACAGTTGGGTTTTAAGATACCTGAGACTCAGGAAGACTCTTCCTATGATAAAACATGTTTCTCACCTGACCTGAGATGAGAAACAGTCTCTCCTCCACCACCCCCCACTTCACCCTCCCCAAGCAGCCCCTGCTCCACCACCAGCCCCCTTCGCCCTGCCTAAACAGCTCCTTCTCTACCACCAGTCCCTCCCTCACCCCAGAGCCTGGGGCAAGACCCTGACCTAGCCAAGATACCACACAGCAGAGCTCAGCCTAAGTAAGCAGGTCCAGCCAGCAGCCATGGATGATGTTACGATGATCATCAAGTCTGTACCCTAACGAACCGGGGGGCCACCAGGCCCCCCGGCCTTTAAGATCCCACTCCCATTCACCCAGTGCACACCACAGGGACTCACCAGTGCCACGGGAGGAGGACCCCTCTGCCCAAATGGGCAAGCTTAGGGTTCTGCCTCTCCTGGGGCTGGTTATAAAGGGGAGTGGGTGGGGAGGGCAAAGTGGTCACACCTGGGGTGGGAGGAGACTCCAACAGAGCCCTGGGGTTTGGAGCAATAAAAGGGGACAATGCAGTGTGGTCTGGGGAAGTGGTAGATATTGTGGTAAAGGGGAGATGATGATGAGAGGAGGGTGATGGAAAGGAAAAGAGGAAGATGGGGAAGAAAGAAGGAGATGGAAAGCACAGCAGAGAAGGTCCAGCTCTCTTCTTACTACTACTTACTCTTCTATCTACTAATCCAGATATGGATCTGGGTTGCATCAAGAGATGTGTGGCCAGCAGGTCAAGGGAGGTGATTCTCCCCCTCTACACCACTCTTGTGAGACACCATCTGGAGTACTGTGTCTAGTTCTGGAACCCCTATTACAAGAAAGACAGGAATGTGCTGAAGCATGTCCAGAGAAGGGACATAAGGATGATTGCAGGGCTGGAGCTCCTCTCCTGTGAGGACAGGCTGAGACAGTTGGGGTTGTTCAGTCTGGAGAAGAGAAGGTTCCCAGGAGACCTTCTTGTATATGAATGTACATGAGAGATGAAACATCCCATTGAAAATAATGTTTGGAGCTGAATGTGTCCTGCAGAGGCCCTCGAGTAGGCTGAAGTGGTGTTCAAACAAATTTGAAGATTAGCTGCTTGCCTCTTTTCAGGGAGTTGTTTCTGTTCACTCATTGAATGTCATAGAGCAGCTGAGGTGGGAAGGGATCTCTAGAGTTCAACCTGGTCCAACCCCACAGCAAGACCAAGGGTCAGCTAGAGCAGGTTGCCAGATGGGTTTTGGGTATTTCCAGTAATGGAATCTTTGCAACCTCTCTAGACTCACTGTACCAATGTTCCATCTGCACTGTATTAAAAAGAAAACACTGTTCAAGTGGAATTTTTTATAGTTCAGTTTGTTCCCATTGCTGCCTACTCTCTCCCTGGGCAATGCTGTGGTTCTGCCTCTTTGCACCCTCCCATCAGGTATTTTAAAATGCTGGTGAGGTTCCCCCCTTGAGTCTTCTCTTCTGAAAGCTAAACAATCCCAGCTCTATTCAGCATGCAGAGTAGCACATGGATAATACATTTAGCCTTGTAGAAGAGCATACTGAAGCTGCAAACACTTCCAGAAATACAAATCTGCAAGGAAGAATAATAAATGGAAGCGAGAGGCAATTGGCATCTTCATAGAAGAGCAAGGTCACAGCCTTGCTAAATAATACATAAGAACTTCTCAAGATGCTTTATGAAAATGAAAAAAAAAAAAAAAGAAAAAAACCACAAACTAATTTTTAAACATGAGAACAACATCACAATTACTACTGCTGGAAGCAATTAAAATACAGCTGCCTTCACAGGAAAAAATCAGAATGTATTGGAATGGGCATTAGGAACTCCTCTGATTGATATTTCCCTTGAAGTTTATCAATGCCAAAAATATTAAAAGAAGAAAGGGCAACTGAACCCTGCAAGCAAGAACCATAACAGGGTTTGAAAGAAGCTGAGCAAATATTTTCATATCCTCAGTCTGGGTCAGCTGCATTTCCAAAAACGTAGCAGTGAGATGCAGAATGTCAGCCCAGTCTATAAGAAGGCTTCCAAGGAGGACTCAAATAATAATAGACCAAATAAGCCTCACTTCAGTCCCTGGGAAAGCTGTGGAACAGGTCCTCCTGGGGATTGTGTCAGAAACACAGAATAAATCAGCTTGGAAAAGATCTTTGAGATCATCAAGTCCAACTTGTCACCCAGCACCATCTAATCAACTAAACCATGGCAACAAGTGCCACATCCAGTCTCTTTTTAAACACTTCCAGGGACGGGGACTCAACCAGCTCCCTGGGCAGCAGGAGAATGTTTTTCCTAACATGCAGCCTAAGCCTGCCCTGGCACAGCTTGTGACTGTGTCCTCTTGTTCTGTCACTGATTGCCTGGGAGAAGAGACCAACCTGTAAGTCTCAAGTCAGCTGAAGCGCATAAGTGGGAAAAGCCAACCAGGATGCAAATCATGCTTGCCACACCAGAGTATGGTCAGGTCCATAAAAGTCCTGCTGACTGTCATCTGTCCCTTCCTGATGAGAAAAGCACCACCCATCCTTCCTGAAAAAAGAAGAGTAGGAAGCTTTTAAGAGAAGTACAAAAAGATATCTAGCTTCCTCCACACAGATCCTAAATTTCCACCACCCATCCTTCCTGATGGGTAGGTTTTTAACTTCTTTCAACCACTCAGGACTGATGCACATAGTAGGTTTTTTGCAAGATCATTTTTTGCCAAAAACTCTTGCCTACAGCCAGTACTGTGTAAAGGGAAAATGGTCATTTCATTTGGTCAAGCAGCAGATCAAGCTGTGCAGGGAGTGGTGGTCACCATCTCTAGAGATGTTCACAAAACATGCAGACCTGGCTCTTCAGGACATGGTTTAGTGGGCATGGTGGTGTTGTGGTGATGGTTGGANGCGCATAAGTGGGAAAAGCCAACCAGGATGCAAATCATGCTTGCCACACCAGAGTATGGTCAGGTCCATAAAAGTCCTGCTGACTGTCATCTGTTCCTTCCTGATGAGAAAAGCACCACCCATCCTTCCTGAAAAAGAAGAGTAGGAAGCTTTTAAGAGAAGTACAAAAAGATATCTAGCTTCCTCCATACGGATCCTAAATTTCCTGCATATTTTTATCTTCATGGCTAGGTGGACTGATGCACATAGTAGGTTTTTTGCAAGATCATTTTTTGCCAAAAACTCTTGCCTACAGCCACTACTGTGTAAAGGGAAAATGGTCATTTCATTTGGTCAAGCAGCAGATCAAGCTGTGCAGGGAGTGGTGGTCACCATCTCTAGAGATGTTCACAAAACATGCAGACCTGGCTCTTCAGGACATGGTTTAGTGGGCATGGTGGTGTTGTGGTGATGGTTGGACTTGATGATTGTAGAGGTCTTTTTCAACCTTAGTTATTCTGTGATACTGGACTTCACTCTTACATGACAGATCTAGAAAGTAAAAACACTGATTACTGAATGCAGCCACTCAGAATGACAAGGAGTGATTTAAAGCAAACNGGCCTCACCAGAGCTGAGCACAGTTCCTGCTGAACACAGCATTTCTAGGCTAAGTAACAAAGAGTAACTATTATGCTAAACCTCACAAAGAGGAAAAACCTAAGCTAGGATAAAGATAACACCTAACACTTAGATACCTCCCTTCTTACCTTGTCACTCACTACTTGTCTTGTCCCATTACCACTTAGTTTCCTGCTTCTGATTAGACAAATAGTATAAAAGACCACAGCTTCATGTACAGAGACCTGTTTGATAGCTTACCTTTTTTTAATAGCTTGTAATCACAGTGTTCAAATGAGTTAGCTGCACTGCTGAGGACAGTTTTGTGAGTAATAAATCCACCAGTTAACTCTATCAGCTAAATCTAGAAAGATCCTTTCTGATCCTCAAGGAAAAAGCAACTTGTCAAGCAGGGGAAGAAAGATGTTTCAGCTCCTTACAGCTCCCCACGACACAAGCTTAAGCAGCTCCAGGAATAACAGAAAGTTGTGCACTGCTATGCAAGCAAGTGCCTGATAATCTGCTTGAGCAGATGTACTGAAGCCTTTATCTCCACTGACTGGAAGTTAATGGTCAGATTCCTGTATCTCTGCCCACTAGAAAGAAGAAAAAAAAATCTTTTTAATCCCATTTAGATGTTTGATGGTACCAAAGGAAGATTGTGTAGCCATCTGCATAATTTGTTTATCAGTGATCACTCTGAAGCAGCAGCCAGGCTGGGGTATTTTCCTCATGATTATGCTGAATTACTCAGTCAATGCCATGCTTTTATCACACCCATATCTCCTCTATCACACTGAAAAGAATCCAAATGCATCAATCCTTTCAAGCATGTACAGAATAAAAAGCTTCAGAAGAAAACATGGATGATGGGGTGAAGCAGGCACCAGAGATGCATCTGTCATTTCCCATGCAAATGTGTTCACACAATCCTTTCTCCCATTCTGGATATTAAGGGGTGCTAGGACTTCATAACAGTGAGTAACAGCAAAACAGCAAGCAAAGCATTTCAAAGGCCACAGAGAATCTGAGATGTGGTTTGGTTGCAGAAGGTACTTAAGAGTTTTGTTCACAAAAGGAGACAAAGAACTGCATAAGCACATCATCAGCCTCAGCACGGTCTTCACACCACAATTCCACAATGCTTGCTGCAGCTGCAGCACAGGGTATCAAGCTCCTTGTTTAGGAGAGAGGTATCACAGCAAACAGATGAGTTTGCTGCTGCATTCTGTGTGAGAAGGAGTTGTAACTACAGGGTAAGTTAGTCTGGGCTGGGGACTGCAAGCCAGTGCCTAACAGCGGTCGTGTTGAATCAGACCAAAGACTCATTTAATTTATTGTGGTAAATAGAGAGGTGCATAAAACAAGAAGCAGGCAAGCAGAAGTGATCAATTTCCTAGTCTGCCTTCACAGTATTTGACAATTTAT
This sequence comes from Ramphastos sulfuratus, assembly GCA_013399055.1. Lineage (NCBI taxonomy): Eukaryota > Metazoa > Chordata > Aves > Piciformes > Ramphastidae > Ramphastos > Ramphastos sulfuratus. Next base: position 10,874 of record WBNM01038920.1, on the reverse strand, counting down.
GCTTGACTTTGCACGAGAGGTTGCAGTTAGGACAGCACAGAATCATATGATAGTCTGTGTTGGAAGGGACCTCCAAAGGGCACCTAGACCAACCCCACCCTGCAGTCAGCAGGGGGATTCCTCAACTGGACCAGGTTGCCCCAAGCCCTTTCAAGCATATGTGTCCCATTCCTTGCCATGTCTGCTGTCCATAAAATTATCAATTTCCCTCTTATTCTTACATAAAGGAAGGAAAAATTCATAAAATGCATAGTTAAATTGGAAAATACCTTGCCCCACTACGTTACAGAGACCAGAAATATAAAAGGCCCAGGGAGAAAGTAGACAAGAGATGTCTGAAAATTAAATTAGGTATTTTCCTGTCTTCATATTACAATAAAAGCTGAATAATTTGATTGCTTCCTCAACCTTTCTGTCATCTCAGCCTTTCTCTGACTTCTCATCTGTGTCTCATTTGCTTGTATGGAAACCAATCCATTCCTTTCATTACCTTCAGCACCTTTCCATCAATATCTGTAGCTTCACTAGGTGTTGGTGCTATTGCAGGACCAGAGTATCATTATATATGCATGAGATACCATTTTATTTTTTAAATTATTTACTTCTTCACTTTCCTTTTCATTCCTTTCTAACAAACCCCTAATATTCTACTTTTCCTTTTGATCTTGGTTAAAGATGGAGCTGCACTTATTGGGAAACTACTGTTTTGAACTCTCCTTGCCCAATGGCTGTTAGCAATTTAGAGTAAATAATGATCTGTTCATTGACACCTCTATTTTTTTTTTTTCCCTCCCCATGGATTTATTTTATCTGCAGCTTCATTATCCACATTCAGCAGCAGGACACAGGTCTGTATCTATGAGAGTAAATCTTAATGATTCTGAGCAGTTCCACACCATCAGCAATTTTGTGTTACCTTAGCATTTGCCCCCTTCTTCCACCACAAAACTTAATGGTAACAACTAGCCTTTGAAATACCTCTTTCCCCTCCCTTCTTTCTCATATTTAACAAGTTATTGGTATGGGAGATTATTCTTTTTATTCCCTGACAGCTTAGTTAACACTGAGAGCAGATCATATTTGTTCCCTGCTGCTAATGAGAGACACCAGAAAGAGAAATTGTCTATAAAATATTAGCAAAACCAATCAGAAAAAAATAGGGGGGGTTAACTGTCCTGAGAGATACCTGTATATTTTTTTTTTCCTTTATATTTGATTTTATTTGCAGACTTAAATATAAATCTCATATTATTTCAGTAAGAAAAAAGCAAACATGGTGGCTGGGCATCAGTAGAGGGAAAACCAGAAACATTGCCCAACTGGTAAAGCTCAAAGAGAGTAAAAGACAATTTTTGTCCTTCCTGAAAAGCTCTTTAAATCCACTACAAGGCTGCTGCCAATGCCTAACTTTGATATTCAGACTAGCAGATCTAAAAATGAAATATTGATTTAATTTTTTTAATTGTAAGTTGTTCAATATTTGTCTACATTTTAATGCATTGGAAAGAGAGAAAAAGTTGTTTGGTTTTTTTTTCTTGCACATATTGTTTGTTCCTATAAAATACTTTTCTGGCTCTCCCAGGGTTATCTCCTCTATTTGTAGATAAGGAGGGCAAGAGATAGGGCTTGATTTGGGCAGACTCAAGTGGAAAAGAGAGCAGAAGATCCCAAATTTCCTCACTTTTAGTCAGAAACTTAACACTATGCCTGGTGCATGCTGGCTGCTGGGTGCCAGTCTGGATCCCTTGAAAATAATGAATATGAGACAACAAATTGAGGCACTTCAGAGTGTACTTCATAATTTTATACCTCCCCTTCCTCAGGATGGGAGAGGTCTCTCAGGTAAATGCAGCATGGAAACTATAAGGAAAACAGCTGGCTAGACCAGTAGGAAAAATTATTCAGGACAACTGAAAACAGAAATCAAACTTATATGGTATAGACTGTGACTCAGAATAGAACTTTATGGGTAACATGAGTTGACTGGTGTCCTGATTTACACACCTGTGTGAGGTACCTAAAATTTATAGAATCATAGAATGGTCTGAGTTGGAAGGGACTTGCGAAGGTCATCCAGTCCAACACTCCCTGCAGTCACCAGGGACATCCTCAACTACATCAGGTTGCCCAGAGCCCTGTCCAGCCTCACCATTATGCATAGGAATTCACCATTATGCATAGCAACTTCTAGATCACCTTCATGTGACAGCACCTTGAATTCCAAACTTACCAACAATTCATAGAATCAGAGAATCATGGAAATATTTAGGTTGGAAGGGACCTCAAAGCTCATCCAGTTCCAACCCCCTGCCATAGGCAGGGACACCTCCCACTAGAAGAGGTTGCCCAAGGCCTCATTCAACCTGGCCTTGAACACCTCAAGGGAGGGAGCAGCCACAACCTCCCTGGGCAATCTGTGCCAATGTCTCACCACCCTCACTGGAAAGAACTTCCTCCTAACATCCAGTTTCAGTCTCCCCTCTGCCAGTTTCAACCCATTGCCCCTTGTCCTGTCATTATAAGACCTTATAAATAATCCCTTCCCAGCCCTTAGGCTCCCTTCAGATACTAGAAGGCTACTACAAGGTCTCCTGGAAGCCTTCTCTTCTCCAGGCTGCAGAGTCCCAACTCTCTCAACCTGTCCTCAGAGCAGAGCTGCTGCAGACCTCTGAGCATCTTTGTGGTCTCCTCTGGACTGGTTCCAACAGTTCAATTTCCTTCTTGTGGTGGGGGCTCCAGAACTGCACACAGGACTCCAGGTGGGGTCTGAGGAGAGCAGAGCAAAGGGGCAGAATCCCCTCCCTTGCCCTGCTGCCCACACTGCTCTTGCTGCAGCCCAGCACAGGGCTGGTTGTCTGGGCCAACAGTCTTCTAAACAGAGCCCTTACTGTCCTAAACTGCCATTTTTCTGCAAGCAGAGGAAACATTTAAAGAGCACATCAGTGCACTGGTTTGAGATCTGTGCAGTGATTCACTGAGGTGACCATTAAGGAGTCTCACTTAACCCATTTCTGAGCACTTATGCAGGGTGAATGGGTACCTTAGCAGGGTGAATGGGTAGCTTAGCACAGCTTTGCCCTTCCCAAGGCTTGGCAGTATATTTGTAATGCACTACTGAATTCCAGCAGATTTGTTATTTTTTTTTAAATCGTCTCTTTAACGACACATAATTATTGTTGACAGCAAACCAACTAGAAGGAACACTTCCAGATTAATTAACAATGACCTATAATTAAACAGTACAGTTCTCAGAGTTGGAGTAGTCCCTAGATAATATTGCTTTAACTTTAATGAGTGTTTACCATTTTTTTTTGTTGTTGTTGTTTGCATCCTCTGGTGCTGTTACCAAGGTTAGTTACGAAATGTTGTAATTAAATGGAAATAAATAGAAGGCACCACTTGAAAAGAAAAAACTTGGAATATTCAGGATTTCAGCATCATCTCAAAGTATGCAGACTCCTGCTTTGCAGATTTTTAATCACAGCTTACCTATGGAGCTCAATATTTTCCATAAGCCAGACCCCAACACTAAACAGTGCTGTTGTGTTCTAGGCTTGTTCCTGTTCCATTATCTCTGGAAGATAAGAGTGAGCTTTATTAAATGTTTTTCTTCTCCAACATGTCAAAGGCACAAAAACACCTTTTTAAATGAAAGCTCTGATAAATGATTTCTGATTCCAGGCTCAGGCTTCAGTAACAAGTCTCTGCATAGTAATTAAGCAAATCTCTTTATTGCACATTTTCGAAACGCAGTCTGATGCTCGAATTAGACTCCTAATGGAATTAAAGGACCACATTCCTACCAAATTCCATAAGGAGTTTGGTACCTGGGGTGTTCTGAGGAAACAATCTCACTTTCACCACTCCAGCACTTTCTGGTGTCACCAGAAACCACCACCCTCAGGAAAATTCCCTACACTTCCAGCTGCCATAGACGGAGAGCTGAAGCAGCTAAAAATAAGACAACATATAACAAGAAAGTTCATTTCTCAGCTATGATAGGTTTATAAATAGATGCTAAAGCTTAGCTGGTTCATGGAGGGAGTGCTTATATGACTACACTACATATGATTATGAGATCTAAAATATATAAAGACAGATGTTGGTACTTGTATGGAATGAACTTTGGGTTATGCTCAATTTTTCTCCAGTAAAGATCCTGATCATCTCCACCATTGCTTTTCATTGTGCTGCTGGCAAGGTATTCTTAATTTCTTTTAGTCAGAACAGTAAAGCAATGTACATGAAACAAATATATATATGTGCATGTGTGTGCATATATATTTATACAAATAAAGAATTAAATCCATACTGAAAACTAAGTAAAGATTGTGAAAATGGAAAAGAAGAAAGCAGATCTTATCTACTCTCAGCCCAGCCTCTGTACTAGCTGGTCTGAGCAGTTAAAGTTAGGCAATCTCAGGAACAGAGGGAGGTTACCATTGTTTAAATCCCAAGTAAAAATAGAATATTACTTGGGTTCAAATGAAGGTTGTTCTTAAAGTAACTTGTGCTTACAGATTCTTGCTGCCAGTCTAGATGTGTCCTATGTTCAATGCAGCTGAATAAAAATCTCTGAAGTGGACAGATCATTGTAAATATCCACCTGGGAGCTTTTTTAGATGTAAAGCCACAGTGGAAAACATTCTGGAAAATCAGAAGTATGTAGAGAACACTTAACAGGTGCCAAATATGTTAAGTGGCATAGCTATTTGGGAAACTAGAGCAGAGCTCTTTGAAAAGTGCATTCACTCGCTGCCAGTTCCTGGTCTGGTTATAGCTATGTGCTTGAAGCAGCATTTCTCACCATCATTTCTTATTCTCCCTCCATGCAGAACCTTCCCTCCTCCCACTCCCAGTTTGCAACAGGTTGTGCCAGCCCTGAATGCTGCTGCAATGTACTGCTGAGTCATCATTTCACAGCTCTCACAGAACATCATCACCACGGCACTGATAGGATTGATATTACAACAGCAACCTTTCGGTGTGAGGAGGAGGAGAGGCTTCCAAGATACATGGGGTAGGAAAGCTGAGCAGTTCCTACAGAAAAGGCTGCCTTCTTCAAAGGAAGTTCCCTGGACTTTATGATCACTGGTTTGGAACCAGACCAACTCTCTCTGCCTGTGATTTTGCCTTTTCTCACGTGCCATACCTCCAGAATGCCCAAAGGATCAACGCTCGAAGGCAATGGGCACTAGAAGAGACTTCCGTTGTTTATCATGGTGCTTCTGAAGTCTTCTGGGGTTGACAGATGCTGTTCCAGAAGGTTAATAAGATGAAGAAAGCTCTTCCAGCTGGACTGTAAGAGGGATTATGTCTGAGCAGCAGATAAACAGATTATTCCAGAAACAGACACTGCTTTTTTTTAAGACTCTGTCACTCTTATCTTACCACTCCAGTCCCCCAGGCTAGAAGAGTGTGGATTGGAGGGGCTTGTCCAGCTCTTGCACTCTGGCACCTGTTGTACCCTTTGCCTAACTGCAATTCAATGCACTCCAAGGCTGGGGACACCTGGGAAAAACAGTAAGAGGGAAGAGGTTTCATCATTTTAGCTCTTTAAGAAAGCAAAATTCTTCTTCTTGCCCTAAATCTTCTTCTTTCCTGAATGATTGGTCTTGAGAAGCTTGAATGATCAACGGGCAGCATGCATTTGAAAACTGGATTAATAGTCTTGATCATTTGCCTTGCTCTCCAAGTTCAGGGAAGCAGAGGTAAGTTCATATATATTAAAAGGTCTGCATGAATTTATGTGGTATATGCTGGGAAAAAAAAAAAAAATGTAAACTGTTCTCCAGCCTTCACAGCCTCTGTAGGAGATGCCATTTAGCTTCCATTTACCTGCATAGGCTCTGCTATGAAAAAACAGATTTTTTTTTTTTAAATTAAATAGAAGGTGCAAATAGCTGAAAGAGCATGTAAGTGTTAAAAGATGATCTGCCATCCTTGAAATGAAAGTACTAAGGTATACTTTGGCAGTTAATAGCCATTGTCAGAAGCAAGTTCAAAAGCTTTTAGGTCTACAAATTGTGGAGGGCAGGCAAATATACAGAACCCAGCCAAATATACAGATAAGTCAGCCAGGCAGCATACAGAAAAGTAGCAATAGTAGTAAGGATTACTTGTAACAGTAATTGCAAAACTCTTTGCAAGACAACAGAAATGCAGACAGCTCCTCTGTACTTATTACAGCAGCTCACTATTTCTTCTTTAAACACATTAAAAATTTTAAAGATTTANAGTTCCACATTCAACAGATTTAGAGCTTTGGGCAACATGTTTAATTTTAGGGGTTTCTTACTAACTTTTCCATCTATGCCTTAATTTTTCTATAACTGAACAAAAAGTTGCAACTGCCTTATGCTTGCCCAAGCCAATGACCTCCTATTTTATGTCAGTTTTAGGCATGGCAATTAGATGCAAAGAATGTGAAATGACAACAGAGAAGTCTCCTTAATGGCATTTAAACATTTGGTGAAGAGATGGTGTGAAACATAATTTTGTTGTCAATGCTGCATGTAAAGTTTTAAGTCCACTTCTTTTCTTTGTATAGATGGGCTTTAAAAAAAAAATAAACACAGATCTTGTGTCCTACTGAAGTGATGTAAATCTTCTCTAGTGGACAACTGCAGTACTGAAAACACCCTTGGGGGGAAAAGTAAAGTATTAATTAAAGCTAGGTTTAGATTCTGTTGCTCTTTGATGTTACTTTTTAATTCCATTTAAATAGTGTCATTTAATAATTAATTATAATTAACGATAAATTAATACTTAATGATTAGTAATTAATAATTATTAATAATAATTAATTAATTATAATTAATGATGAGTGATAATTCCTGCCAGTAAGAAGAAAAGTTCCATCAAAAGACACTGCTTTAGCATTTAAGTTCCATGTTCTGTGCTGGAGAGAAAATGAATCTCAGGTAATTTGTGCATGCTTGATGCACAGTCCATGTTTATAGCCATGAACTGAGAAAGTGGTGATGTAAAAAGTTGGGTGACACAGCTCCACCCTCAGCAAACTGTAATTTTATGCTGCAATGCATTCCCCATGAAGGGCTTTGACAAAATGCAGAGCTATTGCCTCCTTAAGAGACGTGGTAGAAAACAGTGCACAGAACAAATAACAAATAACCCATAAGAAAGCTCCCACAGAATCTTGCTGATGTAGCAGCAGTGTGGGAATTTTTTGATGGCCTTCAAGGGAAAGAATTTATTTTTTTCTACACATGCATGTGAGTGATAATTGGAAAAATTCTTTCCCAACAGTTTTGTAAAGTATGTGTGATGTATACTTAGGATAATTTAAGACTACATTGTCTCAAATACCTGCACCAAGATCTCAAAAGCCTTGATGCTTGTGTTAAGAAAATTCTTTACCAGAGCAAGGATGCTTCCAGGATTGTTACTTTCTGGCTTTAAGCATTAGGATCAAAAATGTACAGAAAATATCTTTGAATATTTGCCCTCCCAATAGTCTGAGTGCTTGTATTAATCACTCATTAGTGATCCTAATGTGAATGCTTTGTGAAGCTGTTCAAGTTTGCAGTACAGGTCAGCTGTGACAGAGCAGGAAACAAGAGGCTATGATCTGAAATACTCTCATCTTAAAAGAAAATAAAATCAGAAGTCTAAAAAATCTCTAAATATTTATAGGCTTAATCAGATCATTTTACTGCATTTTTCCCCCCTTAAATTCAAATTTTTGATTGACTCCCATCTATATGTAGCAAAAAAATGGATTAATAGAAGTGAGATTTGCTTGCTTAGTGATATCTTTTGGTCCTTCCTCTCCCATCCTCATTTTAGGACTAAACCTTCTTCCAGGACTGTTTGGGAGTACCTCTAATTCCACAGTAAACAAACAGGCAACCATAGGGAGCAAAACAGACTTCAAAGTGTTTGTCTTTGGCCATGACTAGTATCAGAAATCAAGAAATTACCTCAGAACTTGTAGTCAGGTCTTTGCCACTGCCTTGAGACAAATTCTCCTAACAATGGAAAGTGAGAAGGATAAGATCTTTGTGAAGGCAAAAAGCATTGCAGCAATATTTAAACTGTTGAATTGTAAACCACTGAAAGTCCAAAGCAATCAGCAAAACACTGAGGTGCTTTGAACTATGGAGAATATACCTTGGTGCTGGATGCATCCTAGCACTTGGTACCAAGAATGTCAGGGAGCCAGTGAGCATTCAAGGCTGTTGTTTTTTCATTCAGCAAGCAAATACCTGCTGTTTTTTCCCAGCCATTCTTTAGGACACAAAGGCTTTGTGTGTGCTTTGTGAAATCATTTTAATTCATCCTGACTTACCCCTTCCCTCTCAGCTGTTCCAGTTCAGCAGTAAGTGTTGCAGATCTTCATTACTATAATTGCCCTTGAAAAAGGGTTAGGCAAATTTGTGCCAAAGGGAAAGGGAAGTCAAAGAACATAAAGCTTCAAAGACAGTAAATAAAAAACAAGACAGCTGCTTTTTGCACTAAGATCTTTTTCTACTTTCATCCATGAAAGAAGAATTACCAAATTAAAGTTAACTTTCATGGGTTTGCTTATACACAAAAGTAAACTGGTTTTTTTTTTTTCCCCAAGCAAATTTAACACTGGATTGGTTATATGTAGGTTTTAATCTTACTTATTTCCTGGCCAAAAGCCAAACTTGAATGAAAATGTTAGACTATTGTCTCTGAATGTTAAAAATTAACTGCAGGTACAATCTCACCCCTACCACAATGATTAGTGGATTAGAAATGAACAGTTAGAAACATCTATGAAGAAGATGATCCCTACTAATAACAAAAGGTTTTGTCCCTTTACAAGACATTAATTTACAGGCTACAACCAAGTAAATTTGCTTGGAGTCTTAAATTGCCAGAAATCCAGGCTGCTGGGCTAGCCTCCATTTCTCATTCCTCCATTTCTCAGCTAATCATGGTGCCCCAGAAGTGCACCAGGCAATATGGGCAACATTCATCAGGCGTAGCAACTGCACTGTCCTCTTCCCAGAGGGAAAACTGCTGCAGTTTAATGCTTTAAAATATATTAAATATATGTTTTCCCCTCTGCCCTACTGCCAAGCCCTCTGGGATTGAGTCTTTCACTCATTCTCTTTCACATGATTGTTCCATTTTTCTCAGGAATTAGGTGCACTATCCTGAACATTCCATCTGCTTTGCACTTTGCAGGTCCATCTGTGTTTCAGAGAATTGCTTCCCCTTAGGAATGTGTGATAGGGAGTGACACACCTCCTACAAAGAAATATCTATGTCTGCTTATATATATACATATACATACACACACACACTGGCATTTAGTCATTATCAGATGCCATTCACTGGACAGACACTTCAGAAAAGGAGTATATCAGGAAAACAGAAGATTAACAGCTGCCTGCAGTACCCTGACACCTGCCTCAGTGTTAAGTGTGTTTATATGCCCTGTCATAATTGTAGCAGAGCTTATCATTTTATGGAGGCATGCCACCAGTTTTAACCTTACCAGGCACCTTTCTGACAGCCTGCCACTGTCATCCTCCTTTCACAAAGGCAGGAAGACCTGAGATGTAACATCAAAACTGAAGCCCTGAGCCGTAAGAAGCATTGGCAGCATAAAGCAGGGTGACAGCAGAGTTCAGATTCTCAAAACAGCTGCCTAATCACATAGGTGTCTGCAAGGACCCAGACTCATAACTACATAGCTAACTGTACTTAGGTCACCATGCTTATCTTTTCAGGGGTGAGATTCTGCTGCCTTTTTAATTTCTGCTTCACCACAGAGCCAGAATTATCTTCTCGTTGGCCACTCAGAACATGCCCAATTCTACATGAACCCTCTTGGTCAGCCTGTTACCTGAAAAACCAGTTTTAGTGGATGAGTTCCAGGTACCCCTTCCATACATACAGGTCCATGCATGTCATGAATGTCCAAGCAGTTTCAGGTAGGAAGCAGTAATGCACTGATCTTTCAAAACAAAAAGACACTTCAAATAATTTCCATTTCCTCTTCTTCAAAACTAGATCAGTTTCATCTGGCTCAGAACTTGGTAATGATTAGAGCAAGGAATTGGGCCAAGTGACCTCCAGGTGCCCTCCCAGCCTGACTTGGTCTATGCAGCTGGACACATAACTAAGTTAAGTAAGGTTAAGTCACTCTCTGGCAAAATGAGATGGAGTCAGTTGGCCAGAGACTCTGTATTGCAGTGTGAGTGCCCCTAAACTGAGTAAAATTAAACAGCTCAGACTGCACACATTCAAGCAAAGAAACGGCACTAAGGCTACTGGCTCCTGGAAGCTTTCTCATGTGCCAATCATCCTAATTGCCATCATATTTGAATACGGTTACCTCCATAAGCCCATTCTGCACTGTGGCTCTCTGACTCACACCATTAAAACTGTTGGGAAATTGACATACATGGCAAAATAGCAGTGCAACTTGAACCTGTGCTGTCTCACTGGCTTTCCCAGAGGGTGGCTGTGCATCTTTAGTAACATTGATTAGAAAGTGAACAGCAGAGGTGCTCAACTGTTTAACATCTTTGTCAGTGATATGGACAGAAGAATCAGTGCACTCTCAGCAAGTTTGCAGATGGCACCAAGCTGTGTGGCACAGTCGACTTGCTAGAGGGCAAGGATCCATCCAGAGGGACCTGGACAGGCTGGAGAAGTGGGCCCAGGTCATTCTCATGACATTTGACAAGGCCAAGTGTAAGGTCCTGCACCTGGGTGGGCACAATCCCAAGCACAACTCCAGGCTGGGTGGGGAATGGTTGAGAGCTGCCATGAGGAAAAGGACCTGGGGGTCTGGGGTGATGAAAAGCTNGTTCTAGTAGGAGGTGTCCCTGCCTGGGGGGGGGTGGGATGGAATTAAATGATCTTTGAGG
>WBNM01038919.1:1385-63837 GCA_013399055.1 Ramphastos sulfuratus | reverse complement strand
CGAGGGGTGGCTTCTGGGGCTGCTGTGGGCGTGAGGGGTGTCTGGGGGCTGTAGGGAGCCTCGGGGCCACTCGGGGGTGGTGGGGGCTGGAAGCGGATCTGTGGCTGGGGTCACTTATGGGGACATTGTGGAGCCATCTAGGGGCTACTGGGTCGACGAGGGGGCTGAGAGGGAGCCTGAGAGTCGCTTAGGGGGCCGTGGAGTGGCTGGGAGCTGCGTGAGGGTTGCCTGAGGTGGCTTTTAGGTGAATCTAGTGGGGCTGCTTGGGTGCTTGGGAGTTCCTCCTGCCCTCTCCTCCAGCCCCAGCCCTGTTCTCCTAGGTGCCGATGACTTTCGAGGATGTGGCAGTACACTTCAGCAGGCAGGAGTGGGCCGAGCTGGACGATGAGCAGAGGGATTTGTACCGCAGCGTCATGGAGGACAACTATGAGATGCTGATGTCCCTGTGTAGGCTCCGTTTGCATTGGTTTGGCAGCCACCGATGCTGCACAGGGGAGCTCTCTTGGGGTTACTTTTCTGCCTTTTATGCCTCTCACTGGAATTCTCCAGCTGTCAAATGATTTGCTACATTTGCTGTCACCTCTGGCAGCTCTCAGAGGTTGGCAGGTACATGCAGGAGTGGGTAGTAAGTGGTCAGTGTCTTCCCTTCGTGGAGGACAGCCACGGTGAGCTCCCTGGGTTCTCAACACAGAAATTCTCTCTTCCCCACACCTTCTCTTTCCATTGTTTGTTCTGCTGTGAGGAGCGAGGCTGGTCGTGCTTCCTCAGGGCAGGGAGGGAGATCTCATGGGGCAGCATTTCTAGAGGCTTAAGGCTGGATTTTCAGACAAGTGGCCATCGCAGCTGCAGTGGAGGCTTCCAAAAGGTCCAGCTGGGTTTGTTCTTAAAAGCCTATTCCAGCCTAAATATTTCTGTGACACCACGATAGGCATTGATACGTGGTGGAGGGGATCCCACCCCTGTGCTCTGCTGAGACCCCACCTGCAATGCTGGGGCCAGCTCTGGAGTTGTCAGCACAGCAGGGACAGGGACCTGTTGGAGTGAGGCCAAAGGAGGCCACAGCAATGCTGGGAGGGCTGGAAGCTGCTGTGAGGCCAGGCTGTGAGAGTTGGGCTTGTTCAGCCTGGAGAAGAGAAGGCTCCAGGGAGACCTTTCAGTGCTTAAAGTAGCCGATCAGAAAGCTGGGGACAGGCTTTTGAGCAGGGCCTGTTGTGACAGGACAAGGGGTGATGGTTTGAACTGAAAGATTCAGATGGGAGAGAAGCAAGTGTTTGACATTGAGGGTGGTGAGACCCTGTCCCAGGTTGTTCAGGGAGGTGGGAGATGCTCATTTCTGGCACCATACCGGGTCAGGTTGTTTGGGGCTCTGAGCAACCTGCTCTAGCTGCATATGTCCCTGCTGACTGCCGAGCTTTGGCCTGGATGAGCTTCCAACCCAAACCAGTCTGAGATTCCATGATTGTCTTGCTGTTGTTGCGGGGAGGGCTCTCAGACATGCCAGAGAGTGTTTTGCAGGTTGTCCCCAAGAGGTGCTGCCCCTGCTGGTGCTGGTCCACATCTGTAACTCCCTATGTGCTGGAGCTGCCCCGATTTGGAGATGAGATTGTTTTGGGCCAGGGCTGGACATGCTGTTGGTGCATCCACAGTGACACTGTCACACCTTACTTGTGATGTCTGCCTTGCTCCTGAACAGACTGTGACCTCTCCAAGCCTGACCTCGTAGCTCAGATGGAAGGAGAAGAGCTGAGCATGCTGGTGGAGTCAAACCCAAAGACAGAAGATGTGTCCCAACCACCAGCAGCTGTAGGTAGGTGAAACCTTGCACCAGGATCCTGGCTCCTGGCTGCTTCATGGGAGGGATGTGGGCCGTGACCTGAGCCACAAGGTGGCCCTGGATTGTCTCTGCTGGGGGAAGAAAAGGGACACTGGGACACTTCAGCAGCCTGGAACCTTCCCCTGACTTAACAGCTGCTGTGTGCTGCAGAGATCCTCTGAGGGTTTAGCCCTTCTCCTGCCCTTGGGGAAAAACACCCTGCTCCTGCACTAGAACAGGTGAAGAGCTGAACTAATGGGAAGCAGCTCCACAGAGAAGAACCTGGGAATGCTGGTGGACAACAAGTTGTCCAAGAGCCAGCAATGGACTCTCATGGCCAAGAAGGGCAATGATGTCCTGGGGGGTATGAAGAGTGTGGCCAGCAGGTTTTGGGAGGTTGTTCTACTCCTCTGCTCTGCCCTACTGAGGTCACATCTGGAGAACTGGAGCCAGTTCTGGGCTCCTCAGTTCAAGATAGACTGGGAACTGCTGGAGAGAGTCCAGTGGAAGCTATGAAGATGCTGAGGGGGCTGGAGCATCTCTATGAGGAAGGAAGGCTGAGAGCCCTTAGGCTGTTGAGCCTGAGAGGGGATCTAATCAGTACTCAGCAAGAGTGAAATGGTGGGGGGCAAGAGGATGGGGCTAGACTTGTCAGTCATGCTGAGGGGCAGTGGGCACAAACTAGAACTCAAGAGGTTCCAGCTGAACAGGAGGAGAAACTTCTTTGGTGTGAGGGTGCTGAAGCCCTGTCCCAGGCTGCCCAGGGAGGTTGTGGAGTTTCCTCCTCTGGGGAGATTCCAAATCCCCCTGGACATTGTGATGCTGGGCAAGCTGCTGTGGGTGCCCCTGCTTTAGCAGGGGAGTTGGACTGGATGATCTCCAGAGGTCACTTCCAACCATACCTTGCTGGGATTTTCTGTGATTCTCCTCCCCAGAGCCAGAGTGCCTGAGCTGTGTGAGCGATGGTGGTCTGATGGAGATGAAGATACAGGAGTCTTGCAAGGAGAACACTGTGCACCTAGAGGAAAGGAATAGTCCTATGGTGGCAGTGTGTGAGGAGAAGTCTCAACACCTAGAGGACAGGAACAGCTCTGCAGTGGCAGTGTGTGAGAAGTTTCAGCACCTAGAAGACAGGAATAGCCCCACTGTGGCTGTGTGTGAGGAGAAGACTAAGCAGCTAGAAGACAGGAATAGCCCCGTGGTGACAGCAATCTACAGTGGGTGTAAGTGGCTGGCTGGTGTGAGGGAAACTGGGCTGTATCTCACCCAGCCTCACCATCCCTTCTCTTGCCTTCATAGCACATGTCCCACCTGAAGCCACTGCTGTTCCTGTAGATCTCCGCCAGCCAACTTCATCCCCTTCCTGCCCTCTCACCACACAATGTCATGAAGCAGTGATTCTGAACTGGTGTCCATCGCCTCCTCCTGCAGCAGGTACTGGGGCAGAGCCCTTCTCTTCTCCTTGGGGGGGACCAGCAGCTTGAAGGAGCTGTTGGCCTGTCTAGGGAGCAGCAGAAGGTTTCCATGGGGCTCACTCTGGGCCTGGGGCATTCAACAGAATTGCCAGTGGAAAAGGACCTAGAGGGGTTGGTCAGCATGGCTGAAGATGAGCTGGTGTGTGCCCAAGTAGCCAGGAAGGTCACCAGCACCATGGTTTGGATCAGCAGCACCAGGGTAGTGATTTTCTTCCTGGACCAGGCACTGGTGAGGCCACACCTCCAATCCTGGGGTCAGTTTTGGGCCCCTCACTCCAAGAAGGACATTGAGGGTCTGAAGTGGGTCCAGAGAAGAACAACAAAGAGTCTGGAGAATAGGCCTGGTGAGGAGCAGCTGAGGGATCTGGGGCTGTTGAGCCTGGAGAAAAGGAGGCTGAGGGGAGACCTTCTGGCTCTCTGCAACTCCCTGAAAGGAGGCTGGAGCCAGGTCTGGATTAGTCTCTTCTTTCAAGGAACAAGTGGCAGGAATAAAAGAAGTGTCCTGAAGTTGCCCCAGGGGAGGTTTAGGTTGAATATGAGGCACAATTTCTGCCCCTTGAGCTGAGATTTGTGCTGGTTGCTGGCTGGGGAGGGGGTGGAAGAAAAGGCCTTTTTGCCGCATCCTCAAATCCATGGGGAGAGTGACCTTTGGGTTCTGAACCATTCCAGCAGACGCTGAGGTGGGGATCTCCATGGAGGTACCTCCAGAGGAGGTGACTGAAAAGAAGCCAACAGTGCCTGAAATGCCCTCGAAGTCTCTGGAAGAGGAAGAGAATGTGAAAAATGCAGGGAATGGCAGCCCAGACCCAGCTGTAGATGTTCCTGAAGAAGCAGGCAAGGAGATGCTAGACATTTGTGGAGCAACGGTCCAGGCGGATCCCAGCACTGGGATCCCAGGGGAGCCAGTGGAAGGCCGAACAGCCACCTTCCAACGCAGCTCCTCCCGGAAGAAGTCCTACTCCTGCCTGGTGTGCAGAAAGAACTTTCTGCTGAAGATCAACCTCCTCATCCACCAGCGGAGCCACAGCAACGACACGCCCTACGTCTGCTCCCACTGCAACCGCACCTTCATGTCCAAGAGGAAGATCCGGCGTCACCTCCGCTCCTGGGCACTGAAGGGCTTCTGCCAGCCCGCGGAGGCGGAGGAGTGCTCCAGCCGAGCACCGTGCCCAGCCTCCCAGCCCCACCCCACGACCTGTGAGACTGTCTGGGGGAAGCCCAACCCCAGCAGATGCCCGCTGTCACCCGGGAAAATCATGTACACCTGCAACGACTGCATGGAGAACTTCTCCAGCCAAAGCTTCCTGATCCTGCACCAGCGCCGTCACACCAAGCGCCACTGCATCCTCTGTCCCTGCTGCAACCGCAGCTTCACCTGGGCCTCAGACTTTGTTCGCCACCACTGGTCCAACACAGGTGGGCGGCCCTACCAGTGTGGCATTTGCCAGAAGACGTTCAAGCGGCGTTACCACCTCAGTGTCCACCAGCGGATCCATATGCGGCAGGAGAGGCCCTACCCCCACAGGGACCAGCTCCCCATGCCAGCAGCACCAGTGTAACCACTGATGTGGAAGTGGGCAGAGAGGGGTGGGAAGCTGGGAGGTGTCCAGAGGTTGCTGTGGGACTTTCTTTTCCCATTCCTGGACATGAGCAGGTTGATGAATTCTGGAGCATGAGCAGCATCACCTGATTCCTCCTGCCTTCTTGTGGGGACAGTGAACACCTGGCCCTGCCCATGCAGAACCCCTGTGTGGGTGGCTCCTTGTCCCTGGGGCCCAGTGGAGCGGCCAGTGCTGGAGGGGACACTGGGAGTGGGCATGGTGAAGGACTTGTCTCTTTCCTGGAGAGCACCAATAGATGTAGAAACCAGGATGATGGATGCAGCTTCCTTCAGTTCCAGGGTGTCTGATTTAGCTGTCCTTAGCTGGGCTGGAGCACACTTGGAGTGCTGGGGGTGAGGGAGCAATGGGGGACAGAATGCTGGAACTGATGGTGATGGGGAAAACTGGGCATGGGAGTTCACGGGGATGGAATAACAGGCTGGGGCCATGATCCCAGTGTGGAGATGAGAACGGAGGTGCTGGTCCTGACCAGTCCTCCCTGGCTGGCCTCAGGGGCTACTGGGAATGCCACTGTGGTCCTCCCAGTGGGATGTGGTGAAGGACAGGGGTGGTACTGAGAATTGGGTTGATAGGAGTCCTAGAGGGGTTCTCCCGGTGAGGATGTGAAGGATGATGAGGGTGCAGGGAGTGTTGGTGGGATGCAGTGGGGAGTAGAGGTACTGGGAATGCTTGGTGGGGTTGCTTTAGAGGAGCCATGGGGAACAGGAGGTACCGGGAATGCCGATGGGATCCTCCTGATGGGATGAAGTGGAAGGGGGATGGGGGCGTTCCGCGGAACTGCAGTAACAGGCAGGAGCCCTGGGCCGGTGTGGGGGTAGGGGAGGATACGGTCCCGCCTATCCTTTCCCGGCCGTATCGGGATGGGGTCCGGCAGTCCTGGGAATGCTGGCTGGATCCTTCCGGTGGGACGCGGTGAGGGAGCGATGCCGGAGGGGCACTGGGCGTGGAGGGCCTCAGGGGCGCCGCTGGTTAGCGGGCCGAGCCGCGGGGGCGGGTGGGGGTGTCGGGAGGGTGTTACCAGCCTCGGTGCGGTTCCGAGGCGGGCCGGCAGGGGGCGCTGGCAAGCGGCGGCGGCGGAGCGGCGCGTGCGGCCATGGCCCGTTGGGGCCCCGTGCAGGTACCGGGGAGGGGGCGGGAGGCGGCGGCGGCTCCCTTCACCCTACTGTCCCCCAACACGCTCCCCGACACGCACACTCCCTCCGCACAGCGGCACCGGGCCGAGGGCACCGCCGGCGGGCGGAGGACACCGGCACTGCCGTTAAACGGGGGCGGCGGGCCCGGATGGGGCCCGGAAGGGTGGGGAGGGGCCGGGCCGGGCCAGGCCGCACCGGCCCCGCGGCTCTACCGACCGAGCCGTCACCCTCTGCCTTCTCAACCCCTCTCCTCCCCGCAGCAGGAGCCCGAGTGGGGACCTGAGGCCTGGCTCCCGCCACAGCCCCCGGCAGCAGGTCCCGGTCCCGGTCCCGGTCCCGGTGCTGGTTCCGGTGGCGGTGCCGGAGCCAGTGGCAGTGCCGGTCCCGAGGGGGAGAAATCGGCGGCGGCAGTGCCCGAGATCTCGCTGTGGACGGTGGTGGCGGCGGTGCAGGCGGTGGAGAGGAAGGTGGAGTCGCAGGCCCTGCGGCTGCTCAGCCTGGAGGGCCGAGCCGAGTCGGCCGAGAAGAAGGTGTCGGGGCTGGAGAGGGCCGTGCGGGACTTCGGCACCCGCCTGGAGCGCAAGTGGGCGGCTCTGGCCGCCCTGCTCCGCGACAACGCCCGGCGCCTGGAGCACGTCGAGCGGCAGCTCCAGCACCGCGGGCACGGGTCACCCCCGGCCGGCCCCGGCCCCAGTGGGGACCAGCCCAAGGTAATGGGGACAAGCCCTAGGTAACAGGGATGAGACCAAAGTAACGGGGACCGGCCCGATCTAACGAGGATGCGCCCTGGGTGATGGGGAACAAGCCCCTGGGTGATGGGGGCAAGCCCCTGGTGACAGGGATGAGCCCTGTGTGGCCACAGTGACAAGCAGGGGCGTGCCCAAGGTTACAGGGATGAGCCCAAAGAGATACGGACTTTACCCAGGCAATGGGCATGTGCCCATGATGGCAGAGACTTACCCATGGTGACAGGGATGAGCCCCAGGTAATGGGGATATGGCCATGGTGATGAACCTGTATAATGGATAAGCCCGACATGATGGGAATGTGCCCAATGTGAAAGCAGAGATGAGCCTCAGCCAAGAGGGATGTCCCCAAGGTAATGGGAATGAACACCAGCCAATGGAGACTCATCCCAACTAGTGGGGGCATGCCCGGGGTGACAGGGACAAGACCCAGCTAGGGGGGATGTGCCCAAGGTAATGGAGCAGTGACCTGCAGCAGGGAGCAGCATGGACAAGGCCGCTATGGTGCTTGGCCTCCACACCACAGCTCCTCCCTGTCCCTGATGAAGATGAGGAGCAGAACACAGTCCCCCTGAGCATTTTCAGTGACGTTGGGTCCTCCTGGTCACCTCACTGGTGGGATGGTGTCCTCCCACCCACCTTATTCCCTGGATTCTGGCCATGACCCAGCTCCTTTCTGTAGAAGCTTTGAGCCCACCCTGCCTCACCCTGTAGTCTGCTTTGCCAGGGCAGTGGTAGGGAGTGGGGGAGGTTGGCTGAGGTGGAGAAACACCAAGGCCACCAGTGCCTCCTGTGGTTTCAGGTGCCAGCAGCGTGCGAAGATGATGCAGCCAGTTTGCCCGAGGAGTGGGGGAGCTTGGACAGCCAGCAAAAGGAGCTCTACAGGCTTGCCATGAAGGGCGATTATGAGGCCGTGGTCTCTTTCGGTGAGGATCTGTCTCTGCTCACATGTCAGATGCATCATCATTATCATCATCCCCTGGGCTGAATCCAGCTTGAACCCTTTGTAGGTTGCTGTATTGGCTGGGTGGAGGAGAAGAGGTAGCAAGAGGTGATGCCTTTCCATGCTTAAGGTTTGGTTGTGCTGGCATCTGTGCTTCTTGCTCACCCCGTGTATCTGGAGAAGACCTCATCCTGCCAACACAGCAATGGGGGGCACAAGATTCATCCCTGTCAGCCCTGAGGCTTTGTCCCCATGAGCAGGGATATCGCATGAGTCCCAGGACTTGGCACAGTGTCTGTGGGACCAGCTGGAGGCCTCCCTATGGTGGAGGCCAGTCCATGGTGGGGACTTCAGGTGATGTCTGTCCTGCAAGCTGTGTCCCAGCACCAGGGCAGGGACTGTAGCTATCCCACCCCACAGGGGCTTGCTTCAGATAGTCCTAAATTTTCACAGTAATTATTTTGCACTGAAATTGGAAAGGCTGAGTGTCCCCCCACTCAGTTCTTGGGGTTACTGGTTTGGCTGACAGCAGCCTGCTTCTTTGGAGGGCCGTAGAAGTCCAGGACCCTTCCTTTGGGAGCCCAGGTCAGCTCTGGGCACTCCACAGCTCCCACTATGTGAGAGCACTCCCTTACCAAGGTGGGGATCCCTTAGCAGCAGCTAATACTGGTGTTTCCTCCTTCCCAGGGCTTGGGGACATCAGCTCCAAACTAGGTGCTGAGGACGAAGAGGATTTGGGGACAAGGAGCCAGGGACTGCTGGAGAAGGGAGTGGTACAGGAGGACCTTGGTGGTGGTGAGTCATAGCAGTGCTGCTCACACAGTGAGGTGGACTGGATCCTGCCTTCAGCAGTGCTTCTGCTACTGTCCCATTAGAGACAGGGACAACTGAGCCCACCATGTCCCCACAGGGAACATTTCCAGGCTTGCACAGGGTCAGAAACTTGGGATTTAAGCCACTGTCATTTGGGCCTCCTTCAGACCAAATCTTGGAAGTTCAGAAAAGCCTCCTTGTCAATATGAGGGGAAAATGAGGACAGTGAGACCCTGTCCCAGGTGGGAGATGCCCCATCCCTGGAACCATTCCAGGCCAGGTCGTTTGGGGCTCTGAGCAACTTACTGTAGCTGCAGATGTCCCTTCTGAGCACGGGGGGAGAGTTGCACTAGATGAGCTTGAAAGGTCTCTTCCAACCCAAACAATTCCATGATTCTCTGAATATGGGGCTGCCAATCACAGCCATGGGATCCTTGGGATTCCCTGGTAGTGCTGAGAGTGGACAGGGGCATCCTTTTCTCCTGCCTGCAGCACTGCCCATCTTAATCCTTCTTGGAGTGAGGAGACCCAAAGCTGACCCCAAGATTTGAGGTGTGCCCTCAAGAGCTTCCCGTGCTGGGCATGACTCACTGTCTCTTGGCAGGTGAGAAGATTGTGATCAAGACAGAAGAGCAGCAGCCCCAGGAGGAAGGGTCTGAAATGCTGACTCTGCCACAGGCGGCCTCGGCAAGGCTGGAGGAGGAGGCTCCTCTGGGCCAGGGGCAGCAGGTGACCTGGCAGAGCCAGGACAGCTTGGACGAGCAG
Source organism: Ramphastos sulfuratus (assembly GCA_013399055.1). Classification (NCBI taxonomy): domain Eukaryota; kingdom Metazoa; phylum Chordata; class Aves; order Piciformes; family Ramphastidae; genus Ramphastos; species Ramphastos sulfuratus. The sequence continues at coordinate 54,527 of WBNM01038919.1, read as the reverse complement.
AAGGGTGGTGGAGAAGCCTTGGGGGAGTTCTGCAACCACGGCACCACTCAGCCCGAATTCAAGCCTGTGGTGGTGCCAGTGGAAGCTCACCCAGCCCCAGGCTTGCCTTTCCCAACAGATCACGTTCTTGGCATGGTGGGGACTGACCAACCCTTCACCCTGCCCCAGGGAATGCCACTAGGAGAAGACACCACCGCAGAGCTGACCTCACAGCCTAGCTCAGAGGAGCACCGCCCCTGCATTGCAGGGGAAGAGCCCCCTGTGATGCCAGAGGGCTGGAAGAGCATGCGGCTGAAACGCAACCTCCTGGCACAGGAGCAGAGCCAGGCCAGGAAGAGCAACGGCTCCTTCATCTGCACAGCCTGCGGGAAGAGCCTGGCTCACCATGCTGCACTGCTGCGGCACCAGCGCCTGCACACGGGCGAGCGGCCCTTCCAGTGCCCTGCATGCGGCAAGACCTTCAACGAGAAGTCCAACCTCAACAAACACTACCGCATCCACACCGGTGAGCGGCCCTACCGCTGCTCGGCCTGCGGCAAGGGCTTCATCCAGAAGCATCACCTCCAGAAGCACCAACGCATCCACGGCGTGCAGCTGCGGGGTGGCTGGACGGGCCGGCCGGCGCGGGCCAGCGCTGCTGGTGAGCGGCTCTACCGCTGCATCGAGTGCGCCGAGAGCTTCCCCCAGAAAGCCTCGCTGGAGGAACACCAGCGCCGGCACACTCAGCAGCGACCCTTCCAATGCAATGGCTGCAGCAAGAGTTTCCGGCACCGCCAGTCTCTGAACCACCACCAGAAGATCCATGCCGTGGCCGCTTCACCTGCCGTTAGCTTGCCCAGTCGGGAGCTGGAGACTGGCTCCTGCAAGGCTCTGATGCAGGAGAATCGGTAGTGTGAGGGGTGGAGAAGAGAATGGGCTGCATTTCTCCAGGCTGCAGCAGCCTGCAGTGACAGGACACACCGTGTCCCACCACCACAGGCCTCATGGCACTGCTGTGTGGCTGGCTGCAACACCTGGAGGCTGCCTACACCACTACGGGCCTGTCCACAATGTTGTGGGGCTTTCCTCACACCATGGCTGTCCATAATGTGGTGGGACTTTCCATGCCACCATGGGCCTGTCCACTACATGGTGGGGCTGTCTACACCAGCATGAAGCTCTGGACTGGCTGGGTCTCCAGGTGAAGGACAGAGACAGGCCACATGGGCAAGGAACCATGCTGAGGGGTGAAAAGCCTGGTCCAGAAGACAGTGGAGGAGGTACAGTGGATAGAGACCCCATGAAAAGGGGATTTGGCTGAGGAGCGGCTGTGTTGGTACCATGGAGCAATGGAACTCGTTTATTTAACCACCACCAGCATGGAGGTGACCTGAGTGAGGGCTGTTGTGGTTGGGCAGCAGTTGGGAAGTCTCAGATAAAGGACTGGGCTGATGTGGTCTCCTGTTGTGCTGTGGGTGAGGGGAGCATCAGCCCCATGCCTCTGCTGTCACCACAGCTTTCCACCCCTGTAGTGGCACACAAAGGTGATCCAAGGGCTGGGGCACCTCTGCTGTGAGGCCAGGCTGAGAGAGTTGGGCTTGCTCAGCCTGGAAAAGAAGGCTTCAGGGAGACCTTCTGTTGGTTCTACAGTGTTTGAGGGGACTGAGAAAGCTGGGGACAGGTTTTGGGCAGGGCCTGCTGTGACAAGACAAGGGGTGATGGTTTGAACTGAAAGGAGATTCATGATGCAGAGGGTGATGAGACCCTGTCCCAGGTAGCCCAGAAAGGTGGGAAATGCCCCATCCCTGGCACCATTGCAGGTCAGGTTGTTTGGGGCTCTGAGCAACCTGCTCTCACTGCAGATGTCCCTGCTCACTGCAGGGGGTTGAACTGGATGAGCTTGAAAGGTCCCTTCCAACCCAAACCACTCCATGATTCTGTGACTGAGTTGCCAGTCACAGTCCCATTCCACAGGATCTGGGATCAATGAGATTCCTTGGCAGTGTACAGCCCTGCCCATGGCAGTCAGGGCCACCCCTTGCCTAGCTTGCCCCACCCCCAGCTCATCCCAGATCATCCTCCCAGCTGCACAGGGCTTGACCTTCCAGGTCACAGGTGACAGTGACATTCTGAGGGCACTGCAAGGTGATGGTGGCACCATGGGAAGAAGTGCTAGTGACAGTGGTGAGCGACAACACCCCAAGGGACACGCCTGCAGCTCCACCACTGTGGGCTGAGGTCATGGTGGCCATATCCACCAATGGCATGGGCACAACTCCAGCAGCTATGTCACATGCAGAGTTCTGGGCCCAGTGCAAGTACTGGGGGTGTCCAGCATGGCCTGGGATGGTGGCAGAGAGCCAGAATGTCCTTGTTCTGAGGGGCCACAGAGGTGGCTCAGGGTCTCATTGGCTTGACAAGAAGGAGCACAGAGGCTGGGCCTAGGTTGTCCTGAATGCTGCAGTGCTTCAGGTCCAGCCCTGCTCTCCCTGTGGGTCATTTCCTGGGGTCCTGGCCAGCCACCACATGCAGAAGATGGGGAAACAGCTGCCAGCAATGACCACCATGGGTGCCCCAGGTTCTTCCTTCACCATCGGTGTGCAAGGATGCCAGCTCCAACCCCTCCAGGGCCAGGCAGAGCTACAGACAAATCTTTTATTGATCCATTGCCTGAGAAGGGGAACTTGGGGTTCACAGAGCACACTGGTCCCAGTCATAACAGCTTGAGAGGGAGAGGCTGGCCCCTCCGTGGCAACCCACCACTCACATTGCTGGCACCAAGTGGAGGGCACTGGGATCTCTACCCAGCCTGTCACTCACTGTAGCACATCTCCCTGCCAGACTGTCACCACAGGACACTGACAGTGATGGTGTCCTACAGGGTTTGGCAGCAGCACTGTCCTACTGGGGACATGAGGATGACTCATCTGCCACAGTCGCCCTCTCCTTGGCTAATGCTACTCTGCATGTGCTCTTCAAACCTGTGGACAGAAACTAACAAGAATTGAGCCCAACTGAGCACCAGGACCTTGTGTGTGTCCTTAAGGAGCAGCTCTGACACTGCTGTCCCTCCCATGGAGCAGAGGGGTGGCCAAGGATAACACTGGGACATGGTGTGGGGCATCTCCTTGTCATCAAAAGCACCACTGCAGCCCAGCAGACCTCATGAGTGGCCAGGAATGAAAAAAATATGAGAAGGAAGGTGGTGTCCAGAAGAGGGACAGGGCCCTAGTGACCTCAAATCATTACATCAGACCATTTAGTGAAAAATAAAAAGCAGAAAACCAAGCTCCAGAGCCTTGACAGCATTTGCTCTGCACAGCAATGCCTTCAGGACCCATCTGCTCCTCTCTGTATGCACTTGGTGCTCCCCAGCAGCACGTGGAACATGTGCCAGGCTCTGGCCATGGACATGAGTGGTTCAAGTGGTTCTTGGGGACACCAGAGCCTCCCCTGGCTTGGTTTTCACCAGTTACCTATCTGCCTCAGGGCAAGCCTTGCTCCATCAGACATCTGAGGTAACTTAGCAGAACTAGTCTTCATGGGGTTAGCTATGGTGGGATTCAGCACATGATTCAAGAAGATGGGACCTATGGTTTGGACAGTGAGTGCCAAGTGAGGGGAGCTGAACCCCAAAAAGAGCTCCAAGCCCCCAAGGGATCTCCAAGCCCCAAGGAGGACTCCTCACACAGGCAGCAGCTCCTGCAACTCAGAGGGACTCTCACCCATGAGGCATGTCTGAAGTGAGTCTCCAGCTGTGCAGGCTGGTCCTGAGGGGGTTGACTCTTGGGGTTGTTGGTGCCCCAGCCTTGGGTGAAGGAAGGGAGTGGTGCTGGGACCTCAGAGGGCCTTAGCGCAGCTTCATGAGCAGAGAATGTTGCGATTTGATTCGTTTCTTTCAGTGCAATACTTGAGTGCTTTCAACCCAATCAGGGGCTGATTTCCTCACCAGGGTGGGTGGCCAGGACACAAAGGGGTGTCTTGGAGGTCCCACACTCTCATCTGGTGTCTTGGTCAAGAAACATTGTCAGTAAAGGAAAGAGCTTCTTGGGGATCCATCGGCTTGATTCCCCTCTGTCCTCTTCACCGTGCTGTTGCAGTACAAAATGCGAGGGGTCGGCTCCAGCGTTGAGCTCAGCAGAGTCTGAGGAATGGAAAAGTGTTCTTGAGTCACTGGAGATATCTGTAATCGGCTCTCTATGGCGGCATCCAAGCTTTGGATTCCTTCTACAAGCCAGGAAAGCTCCTAAGCCCCAGCACCCTGATGTGTGCACCAATGCTTGTGCAGTTTCTCTCCAGTGATTCCCACCTCTCCCATCATCATTTCTCCACAACTGTTGCCCTGCTTCCTAGTCTAACCACGGGCTGGGTGGCTCTGCTAGCCCAGCCGTGACAGTTCTTAACTGGTGCTCTCAATTCTGAGGAACCCATCAGGAGCACGTTTGCCAAAGCTGATTTGGCTGCTGCAGCCGTGGGGCTTGCGCTTTTCGGGGGCGCTGCTGAGGCTGCTTGCGGTGGAGGCTGATGGGATGCTGGCATGGAGGTTTTGGGCTGGGCCGTGGAAGGCTGTTGGAGAGCAGCATCCAGGGCTTTCTGTCGTTCATGGATCTTCTTGTGGCGCTCGAGGTGGGTCCCGCGGGTGAAGGACTTCAGGCAGGTGCTGCAGCTGTATGGTCGCTCGTGTGCATGGGTCCGCATGTGCCGCCGCAGGGAGTGGGGGCAGGAGAGGATCTTCTTGCAGTGGTTGCACTTCAGCAAGGGCTTCCTGGGAGACTTGGGGATCTGCTGTTTGGAGAAACAGCCACTGGATAGGCTCCCTCTGTCTGGTGGCTCCTCCTTGGTCTGGGCCAGCAAGGCCCTACCACTGTAGGTCCCATTGCCCAGGCTGTGGGCACCTCCATACAGATTCTCACAGAACTTCCTCCTGGGTCGGATCCTCAGCTCGGGGTGGACATTGCCCCAGACCTTGGCCCCAAAAGCTCTGTCTTTGATGTGGATGTTCTGGTGAAGGTCCAGGTGGTGTTTGTTGTCAAAGCTGATCTCACACATGGAGCACTCGTAGGGCCCCTCTTTGGCATGACTGCGCTGGTGGATGATGAGGTTGATTTTGAGGCGGAAGCGCTTCCCACACTCGGTGCAGGGGTGCCACCACTCACGCACATAGCCCCGGCGGCAGTTGCCCATCAGCAGGCTGCTGCTCTCACACTGGCTCGGCTTCTTCTTGCTCTTGGCCTTGACCTGCTCATTTTTGGAACAGTTTTGGATCTCTGAGCTGGGAGAGGCTGCAGAAACTTCTTGCAATTCATCAGGCTCCTCTTTCTTCACCTTGACATTTGCAGAAGCTCCTTCATGTGCCGTTTCGCTCTCCATTGAAGTGTCGTCTTCTGAAATGAAGCAACACGGAGGGTGAGCATTTGTGCTCCCAGGTTGTGGTTATGTCCCAGAGCACTGAGCAGCCAGAGAATGTGGTTTGGAAAGGTGCAGAAGCCACCGTGGTATCCACAGCATAGTTTTGACAGGGCAGAGCCCTTGCTCCCAGGAATCATAGGATCATGTTGGTTGGAAAAGACCTTTAAAATCATGGAGTCCAACCATAAGCCCAGCACTGCCAAGGCACCACTTAAACCATGGCCCTCAGCATAACATCTACACAGCTTTGAAACCCCTCCAAGGATGGGGACTGCACTACTACCCTGGGCAGCCTGGAACAGGCCCTGACAACCCTCAAGGGGCAAAAATTGTTCCTCGTGTCCAACCTAAACCTCCCCTGGGGCAACTTCAGGCTGTTTCCCCTTGTCATTTTCCTTGGGAGAAGAGACCAACCCCCACCTGGCTCCAACCTTTCAGGTTGTTGCAGAGAGCGAAAAGGTCTCCCCTCAGCCTCCCTTTCTCCAGGCTCAACACCTCCAGGTCCCTCAGCTGCTCCTCATCAGCCCTGTTCTCCAGACTCTTCACCAGCTTTGTTGCCCTTCTCTGGATGTCCTTAGAGCAAAGGTCACAAGGCTGACCCCAGGATTCAAGGATACAATTCTATGACTGCTAGCCCCCTTCATTCCTTGGTGGTCAAAGCCCTGAAGCTCTTCCCCCTCCCCATTCCCAGCTCATTAGCACACTGGGAGCTGCAGGGTCCCAAGTCTTCCCTGCACAGGGTTACTTACCCGAGTCAGGCTCAGCTGGGTTGTCTTCCATCTCCATCTCAGACTGATCTTCCCCACACAGCTTCTGTTCTGGTGTGCTGAAGGACACGATGTTCCTCACCACGATGGGGGCTTCTGTTTGCAGAAAAAGAGTAATTTTCAGCAGCTGTGGAGAGCTCACACCTTCCTGCTCTGCTGTAATGCTATCCATGGACTTTGTTAGGAGCATACAGAACCAAAGAAAGCTGCAGCTTGGGAAGTCATACCATGTTGTGCCAGGGGAGCTTGTAGTTTGAATGTAAGGAACAATTTCTTTCCCTTGAGGGTTGTCAAGGCTTGGCCAAGGCTGCTGAGGGTAGGGATGGAGTCCCCATTACTGAAGGGGTTTAAAAGCCATCGAGATACAGTGCTGAGTGCCATGGTTTAGTGGTAACCTGGCAGTGACCAGTCAGTCCCTTAATTCAGAAGATGACACCACCACCATCAAAAAAAAACACCTGCCCACCAAGGCACCACAGGAACAGGCTCATGGGCAGTTCCCTCTCCACCTCCCGTGAGGGACCTACGTAGAGCTGGGCATGGAGAGTTGTCCAGTGGAGAGCTAGAGAGTGCCAAGATACTCAAACCCCTGCCATTTTGACAAGGCATCCCAAGTCTTCTGCTGCTCCCTGGTGATGTTCCCTCAGCATAGTGACCTGCCAGGCCCCCTCCCACAGACACTGCTGGGACACCTCCTGAGAGAGCTGGGGCAGGCATGGCTCAGGGAAGTGAGTCTTCCTGGCACCTGTGTAACTCACCTTTGTCACCCTCCATGGGGACTTCATCTGCTCCCACATCAGTCTCTTCTGGTGCCTGTGGGGCCTTCTCACTTTCCATGACGCCTGTCTGTGGAGGCCTCTGACTGCTCAGTGTTTGGGGCTTCTGAGGAGGTGGGACATCTGTCTGTGTGGCCTTCTGAGCACATGGGAAATCTGTCTGGGGGGGGTTCTGAGCACATGGGACATCTGTCTGTGGGGGCTTCTGAGCACATGGGAAATCTGTCTGGGGGGGGTTCTGAGCACGTGGGACATCTGTCTGTGGGGGCTTCTGAGCACATGGGACATCTGTCTGTAGGGGCTTCTGAGCACATGGGACATCTGTCTGTGTGGCCTTCTGAGCATGTGGGACATCTGTCTGGGGGGGGTTCCAAGCACCTGGGACATCTGTCTGTGGGCGATTCTGAGCATGTGGGACATCTGTCTGTGGGGGCTTCTGACTGTCTGCGAGGCTCATCTGTGGAAGCTTCTGACTATCTGTGATTCCTGTCTGTGGGTGCTTCTGACTGTGCGGGCCGCTGGTCTGCGATGGCTTCCGACTATCCCGGATGTTTGTCTGTGGAGGCTTCTGACTGCTGCTGCGAGTCTGGAGCCTGTCTCTGACACAGAGCTCTTCACCCCTCAGGATGCTGGATGGGACACCAGGCTTGGACACAGCATGGACTGCTCACAGGGCAGAGCAGAGGACAGTGGATTCGATTAGGCACAAGCTGCACCTTCATTCTGTTTCAGCTCTCCAAACAGCCCTTCTCTCTACAACCCCAGGCCCAGCTGCCATTGTGGACCAGCATGAATTTGGCCTCAAGTTGCCCCAGGGGAGGTGTAGGTTGGACATAAGGAACAATTTCTGCCTCTTTGGGCTTGTCAAGACCTGGCCCAGGTTGCCCAGGGCAGTGGTGCAGTCCCCATCCCTGGAGGGGTTCCAAAGCTGTGGAGATACGGTGCTGAGGGACATGGTTTGGTGGTGCCCTGGCAGTGCTGGGTTAAGAGTTGGACACAATCTTAAAGGTCTTTTCCAACCCATCCTGTGGCTTTATGAAAAGAAAGTTCCATGCTCTAACAGGGAAGAGAGAGAATATCTAAGCAACAGAACATGAACTAAAATCTCAGAGGAGAGGGAAAGGCTTTGTCTGTGCAGTAGCTTTTCCCTCTGGGGCTGCTGAGCCTGCAGAAGAGCAGCCTGAGGGGATCCTCTCAATGCTCAGCAAGACCTAAGAGGGGCAAGGGGGTGGGGTCAGTGATAGGCACAAACTGGAACCCAGGAGGTTCCAGCTGAACAGGAAGAGAAACTTCTCTGGTGTGAGGGCACTGTGGTGTGAGAGCCCTGTCCTAGGCTGCCCAGAGAGGTTGTGGAGTCTCCTTGTGTGGAGAGATTCCAAACCCTCTTGGCCATTGTGATCCTGGGCAAGCTGCTGTGGGTACCTCTGCTTTAGCAGGAGGGTTGGGCTGGATGATCTCCAGAGGTCCCTTCCAGCCCCACCATGCTGGGATTCTATGGTTCTGTGATTATCTCTTCCCAGGAGCATTTGACAAGGACCAGATGATCCTTGAGGTCCCTTCCAACTTGTTCTTCTGTGACCCTATGAAACCAATCCTCAGACACACACTCAAGACTCATTTATGGGTAATGTCCAACCTAAACCTCCCCTGGTGCAACTTGAGGCCATTTCCTCTTGTCCTGTCACTTGTTCCTGGGGAGAAGAGACCAACCCACCTTTCAGTGCTCTGTGGAGTTTTAGTCAACATAGCCAACAGACTCTCAGAGCAGTTCCTTTCTAACAGACATCTCCTGAGAAAACTGGGACAGGAACTGCCACCTCCTCCTGGCACACACCAAACTTACCTATGTCAGCTTCTGTGGCGACTTTATCTTTTCCCAAAGCCTCTTCTGCCTGGTCCATCGCTTCTGGTGCCTGCAGGAGCTTCTGATCTTCTCTGGTACATGGCTCTGAGGGCTCCTGATGGTGTCCAGTGCGTCTTTGAGGGTGCTTCTGACCACCTCTGACACAGAGCTCTTCATCGCTCTCCATCCTGGAGAGGATGTCAGGCTTGGACACAGCATAGTCTGCCCATGGGACAGAGGAGCAGAGGACAGCAGGTTCATTAGAAGCAGGTTCATTAGGAGCTGTCAGCTTCCCAAAGTTCCCCTTCTCTCCCCAACCCCAGGGTGAGCAGCCAGTGCAGGGAGACACCAAGAAGTGATCCTTGCTCCAGTAGGGAAGGGGCTGCTGCTTTCTGGGCCCCGTGGCAGGTTCCATCCCCGAGCACAGCTGTAGCTCCAGTGCAGGGAGCATCTAAAGACCAGAACATGAACTAAAACCTCTCTTTTGTANCAACCTCCTGCTGGCCACAACCACCCTTCAGGTAGTTGTAGACAGCAAGAAGGTCTCCCCTGAGCCTCCTCTTCTCCAGGCTAAACAATCCCAGCTCCCTCAGCCTCTCCTCATAGGGCTTGTGCTCGAGGCCTCTCACCAGCCTCGCTGCCCTTCTCTAGACATGCTCAAGCACCTCAATGTCCTTCTTAAATTGAGGGGCCCAGAACTGGACACAGTGACCCTGCCTTGGTGACCCTGCCTTGGCAGAGTGGTTAGACTTGTTCTCTAGAGGTCCCTTCCAACTCCCCCAACCGTTCTATGATTCTGTGTGAAGGAGAGGGAAATATTTTTGTCTTTAACATTTTCTTCCCATCTCACTTTCAGTAGTGATCTAAAGAAAATTCTGAGTAGGGCCAGAAATCTTCCCACTCCGTGGAGATGTCAGATGGGCTTCAAGAAGAACAGGTGTGCTGTTTCCACATAATATGGCTGAGAAAAGTGAAGCCTCAACTTCAGCAGCTGTGCAGAAGCTGCATGTTCCTGGTCATGCCCAAGAAACAGCTTTTGGTGGGGCTATCTGACAGCCCAAATGGTCCGAGAATGTGTCCTCAGAAAGACTGAGGACACCTGGGTTTGTTCTTCAAGGCAGGTGTAAAGGTCCCTGTCATTTTATACAGGTGTTAAACAAGAAGTAGTTCAAGGTGCAACCATGAGACTTCACCCAGAAAATTCCTCAGTGGTTTCCTCACCCTGGAGGCTGCTCACAGCATCGCACATGAAGACTTTCTTTGTATCAGAATTGTTTGTATGATTATTGCCACTGTTCACAGAACCAACCAACAAAATGGGTTGGGTTGGAAGGGACCTTAAAGATCATCCAGTTCCACCCCCCCCACCATAGGCAGGGACACCTCACACTAGACCAGGCTGCTCAAGGCCTCATCCAATTTGACCTTGAACACCTCCAGGGAGGGGACATCCACAACCTCCCTGGGCAACCTGTTCCAGAGTCTCACCACCCTCACTGTAAAAAACTTCCTCCTAATCTCCAGTGCAAATCTGCCCTCTTCCAGCTCAAAGCCACTGCCCCCCATCCTGTCACTACAAACCCTTGCCAAAAGTCCCTCCCCAGCTTTCTTGTAGTATATTTATCTTACAAACATTTTTTATCACTCTACAAACAGGAAGGAGGGGAAATGTGTGGGTCTGGCCCCTCAGAGAGGCTCTACTGCCTGCAGGCCTCCCGGTCCACCAAACCAGACCATCAGTGGAGGGCAGCAGTCAGGCCCATCCGCAAGACAAGCTCCTGCAGAGGTGCAAATCCAGCTCCTTACCCAGGGAGATGAGTGTCTCATAGTTCCCCCTCATCACAGCCCTGTAGAGGTCCTTCTGCCAGTGCTCCAGTCTCGCCCACTCCTGCTCGTTGAAGTACACAGAGATGTCATCAAAGGTGAGTGGCACCTGGAATGGCAAAGGTTGGTGACCTCCAGTGCAGGTGTACAACTGCCTTGGTTAGCAGAGCTCAGGGCACAGAGCTGGGCATGTCTGGCTAGATCCGGGCTGGTGAGCAGCAAGCTGTGGCAGATTGGGCTTCTCAGGCATTAGGTTCACAGTCATGGGATCATGTTGGTTGGAAAAGACCTTTAAGCTCATGAAATCCAGTTATGAACCCAGCACTGCCAGGGCACCACCAAACCATAGCCCTCAGCACGATGTCTCCACAGCTTTGAACCCCCTCCATGGATGGGGACTGCACCACTGCCCTGGGCAGCCTGGGACAGGCCTTGACAGGCCTGAAAGGGCAGAAATCGTTCCTCATGTCCAACCTACACCTCCCCTGAGGCAACTTGAGGCCATTCCTCTTGCCCTGTCACTTGCTCCTTTGGAAAAAAGACTAACTCCCACCTGGCTCCAGCCTGCTTTCAGGGAGTTGCAGAGAGCCACAGCTTCCTTTCCTCCAGGCTCTGCAACCCCAAGTCCCTTAGCTGCTCCTCACCAGCCCTCTTCTCCAGACCCTTCACCAACTTTGCTGCTTTTTCTCTGGACCCGCTCCAGTCCCTTGATGTCCTTCTTGTAGTAAGAGGCCCAAAACTGAACCCAGTATTAGGTGTGACCTCAGCTAGGGCTGAGTGTTGGAACCTGCTCACTTTGTTTCCTGCCCTCACTTTGTCTCTTCTGCACACTTATCCCCATTTCACTTGAACAGCCATGGGTCAGCCTCAGTGAGGATACAGACAGCTGATTTGAGTTGCTCATCCTTGAAGCAGCAGGTCTGGAGTTGGAGATGCCTTGCACCGAGATGCCACCCAAGGAAATTTGCCAGGATCGAGAGCTCTTCTCCACCTGCTTTGGTCAGCGAATATTTTCCCCTGGATATAACCTTGAATGAGCCCTCACCCCTTCTGGGAGAGCGATCCCTTCTGTGGGTACCCCTGGGTGGGAGCTTCTCCCTTTTGTGAGTTGAGTGTGGGCACATTTTGGGTCATCTGTGTAAAAAAAGCACATTCACAACACTCAGGGCTTGGTTGCGTGGTGGTGTGCTCCCACTGGACATCCAAAACAGTGATTTGCTTTGTGCTGGGTCATTTTGGTTGCAATAAATCTACAGTTTGGGCAGCCGCTGCTCTTTGGTGAGTGGTACATGCCACAAATCCAGAACTTGACAGTGCCCAGCCATTCAGGACCACTCTGGCATCTCCTAACCCGCTCTACAGAGTCATGGTGCTTCCAGGAGCCAAACTTGACACCATTTACCTTGGGGATCTCACCCCGGGAGCTGGGGGGCAGCCGCAGGATCCAGAAGTTCCTGTTCTTCAGGAGGTTCTCCACATTGTCCAGGCGTTGCTGGAGGTGCCCATAGTCCTGGAGGAGGCTGCCCAGGGCAGCCAGGTTGCTGCCCAGCTCCCCAACTAGGTTCTCACAGGCCAACAGCCTCCGTTCAGCGCGTTCTGTCCTGCTCCGCAGCTCCTGCAGCTGCTGAGCCTCCACCTGCCCTGCCGCTGCCTGCGGCCCCATGGCCTGCACCGACCGAGGCCTGAGAGCGCCCAGGTACTGGAGGGACACAAACACGGAGGTCAGGGGCAGCAGTGAGGGTGGTTGGGGCCCGGACACTGCTTTGTGGGCACTCTTGATACCGCCGGATGACCCTGTAAGACCCCACATTCCCCAGGCACCCTGCCAGAGATTGGCTGCACCCCCCCCCACCCCCCAGGACTGGCACCTTAGGAGAGGACTCGCTTCATCCCCTTAACTAGCACCCCACGCAACCCTGGCAGGCCCCTTCCCGGCACCACCTTCTCAAGGACCAGAACTCCTGCAGTGCTCTGCAGACCTCCGCCCTCCCGATCCAGCATCCCCTGAAGGCCCTCCTGGCCCCAAATCGCAGGAGCGGCATCCCGAGGGGAGCATCCTCTTCCCCCTGCACGCCCCCATCCCTGCGAACCCCCGCTCCGGGGCAACGCCTCGGCCCTCTGACCCAGTGCCCCTGCTCCAGAGCGGCAATCCTGGGCCCCCCCCAGGCTTCGGAGCCCCAGATCGAGCCCACTCAGCCCCACCTCCCCCGGACCGGCACCCCCTGCGCCGCCTCTATCCCCCTGAATTGGTGCCCAAAGGGCGCCGCCCCCCGTCTGCCCCCGGGACCGGCACCCCTGGGAACCTCTCCTCACCCCCGGGACCGGCACCCCTGGGGACCTCTCCTCACCCCCGGGACGCGGTACCCCGCGGTACCCCCGGACCCCTCCCCACAGAGCCGCGTGCTCCGCGGCCCGCCCTAGCGCTGGGTGCTGACAGCTCCGCCCGGCAGGTCCCTCGGCTCCCGCAGCTCTGTCCCGGGCCGGCGCGGCCCTCACCTGCGCGGGGCCCCGGCGGGACATGGCCGCCGCCGCCACTGCCGCCGCCACCACCGGCCCCGCGCGCCCTGCGGCAACGCCGCCCGCCAGGAGGCACCGCCTACGGGGGCAGGGCTTAGCGCGAGACGCAGCGCCCTCTGGCGACCGGGAGGAGCGGGAGGCGGGAAGGAGCTTGCCACGGACAACTGTGACCGGACGGGCACTGCCCCGGCCCGGGTGCGGTGCACGACCCATAAATTGTCCCTGTTCTTCCGGTGCCACCAACCGCCGGACACCACTGTGACCACTAGCCCCGCGGAGGCACCGACCCCGGACCAAACTGACTGCTCCTGATCTCCCGGTGCCACCGGCTCTGGACCCCATGGGCTGTCTGCTCTTGATCGCCCCCGGTGCCACCGACCAGCCGGTCCCCCTGTGCCACCGAGCACGTCTTTACAGCCCCGTGTCAACCCCCGGCGCCAACCCCCGGTGCCCCCGCGTCCCCAGCCCCTCCGCTCGCCGTCTGGGCATGGGCACCGGGCCCGCACCGCCGAGGCAAGGCTGCGCTTCAGCGAGTGGCACCGGGAGAGTACCGAGATACGGGAGCACGGTATGGTCTGTGAGGGATGACAGGAGCCCAGTGCAGACCAGTAGCGCCCAATACGGTCTGTAAGGGATGTCTGGAGCCTCGGTTCCCTGTTGCTCCAAAATCAAGACTCCTGAAGCTCAGTACAGACCAGTAGTGCCCAGAATGTTCCATAATGGATCGATCTTGCTGGCTTTATTTGGTAGCTTCTTAAACCATGGGGGCAGTTACCACTGCAGGAAGTTTGAGGGTGCGTGAGGGTTGCGGTGGGGCTGACCTTGTGCCCTGCAGACCACCCCAGCTCCCTCAGAGTTGGAAGGGAGCAGCCGAACCCCACGGCACAGCCTAGGGATGTTCATGTCCTCATCTCTCTCCTGGCACCACTCCTTGCCATGCTGCCCGGGTGCTCACCATCTCCTGCAAGACACAGTGGGAGCTGCTGGGATGTCCCCACCATGGCTGGGATCCCTGCCCCCGTTTCTGGCTGCTGCTGCCAGATGAACAGTGACCCCCACCGGGGCTCTGCCGTTACCTGTCATGGCTGCGGGATGCTACCAGGATATGGTCATCCTGGTTCTTCATCCTCCCTCCTGCCTGTGTCCTGCAGGATCAAACACAGCATCACTCCTGGGGGTCATACAGCAGGAGGTTGGTGTGGTGACCCCCCCACCCCTGGCAGCTCTGAGGCTGGCACCCAGCACCAGATGGCACATTGTGGTTCCTCCAGACCTTTCAGCCCGTGCTGCTGGCTCCATGGGTACCCGGCTGCCCAGCTGCCCGTCGCTGTCCTCACCACCGTGCCAGGGCATCGACTGTGACTCCTGCAGGGAGAGACAAGGGTGCTGGAGTGGACAGTGCCTTCAGGGTGAGGATGCAGGAGCTGCTGGCACCATATTTCCTCCTGTCCCCACACACTGCTTCCCCAGGCCTCCCTCGCTGGTGCAGTGTGGCTGCAGCCTGGCGCTGCCTGCTCACCTCACTCAGGACGGAGAAACATCCAGAGCAGGGGCGGTGGGGCCGCCGCCGTCCCCCGATGCTCAGCCCCTGTGGAGGGAAGGGACATTACCAGCTCTGTCAGAGCCCGCTGCTGTGGTTGGCACTTATGTGAGCACTCCCAAGTCTGGTCTGGGTGGTGGGAGCACAGGCAGGGAAGTGCCAGCAGGAAGCTGAGGAAAAACTGCTTGGCAAGTTCCCTTTGCCACTACACATGGAGACAGGATTATCATGGTGCCTGGTAGTGGCCAGGCCCTCCCCAGCTCTGTGCAGCCCAGCCTCAATCCCTGGCCATGGTTTGGGCTGTGTTCTGATGCACTCCCACCCTCCTTCCCCATCCCAGTTCCTTATCCAGCTTTCCATCAGTGCAGTGCCACAGCCTCTGTTCCCTCCAGCAGTGTCAGGACCACCTGTCTCCACCATTGTGCCCACACTCCTCCTCCTCACTCCCTCACCACCTCTGATGAAATGTTTGCTGGTTGTGCAAGAAGGGCCCTGACAGAGCAGGTGGCCTCTGGGACACCCACAGAGCACGGGCCCCACCATGGCGTCAGGTTTGGCTGTGCCAAAACCATCCTCAGCCCCACTGGCACACAGGGGATGATGGAAAAGCTGCACCTTCAAGATTTAGTTTGTCCCCATATTGGGTGCTTGTTGTAGGATGCTATCTCATATTCCCTCTGGACAAAGTTTACTACTGGCCATGGCAGAGTTGTGCCATGCTTAGCCACATCACATCATATTATGCCAAGGGAGGATTTCCCTCCCTCACTCCCCATGATGCTCTCCCTCCCATCCCTCTTCTCCCAGCCACCCCCACCAAGTCTTAACCCCCACCCTGCACATGACCAACCTCTCTCTCTCGTGTCCCCTTCTTTGAGTCACCATGGTTGGCTCCAGCCACAGCCACAATGGCTACAATGGCAGCAAAGCTGCCGAGCAGCCACAGCCTCATGGTGCTGTGGCACAACTGCCTGGCTCAGGCTGTCTCAGGGCTGCCACCGTCTGCTCTCCTGCCTGGACCTTGGCCCCTGAGGTCAGTGTCCAGCCCAGGGTCTGGCTGATGGCTGCGGTCGATTAGAACGAGCTGATGCCACAGGACACACAGGAGAGACCTCAGTGGCGTCAGAGGTACAGGGAGGAGCAGACAGAGCCATTACTTTTGGACAAGAGATGGAGCAGAGCTCCCCCTGCTATTTCAAAGGCTGAGTTGGAAGAAGTACTGAGGAAAAAAACCTCAGGACATGTTCCAGTCCCTCAGTGTCCTTTACGGAGTGAGTGGCCCAAAACCAAACCCAGGATTCAAGGAGTGGCCTCACCAGTGCCCAATACATGGGGAGAATCCCTGCCCTGCTCCTGCTGGCCGCACCACTGCCCATCCAAGCCAGGATGCTGGTGGCCTTCTTGGCCACCTGGGCACACTCTGGCTCATCTCCAGCCACTGTCACCAAGGTAAGTTCTCAATGGGCATTTTGCAGGCATCCAGCCCCCAGCCCGGGTCATTCACTGGGCTGGTGTGACCCAAGTGCAGAATTCGGCCATTGGCCTGGCCGAACCTCATCTCCTCGGCCTGGCCAGAGCTACGCGGTTGCCGCTCGGCTCGAGCTGACTCTTGAGAGGACTCTGGCAGAAACACCCGGGGCGGTGGTCCCCACCTGCCTGGGCACTGAGAAAGCTCCGGACCCAGCCTGCTCCGTCCCAGCGTCTGCGCAGCGCAGGGGCCACCTCGGACTGGGGGCCNCCACCTCCCCCGGACCGGCACCCCCTGCGCCGCCTCTACCCCCCTGAATTGGTGCCCAAAGGGCGCCGCCCCCCGTCTGCCCCCGGGACCGGCACCCCTGGGAACCTCTCCTCACCCCCGGGACCGGCACCCCTGGGGACCTCTCCTCACCCCCGGGACGCGGTACCCCGCGGTACCCCCGGACCCCTCCCCACAGAGCCGCGTGCTCCGCGGCCCGCCCTAGCGCTGGGTGCTGACAGCTCCGCCCGGCAGGTCCCTCGGCTCCCGCAGCTCTGTCCCGGGCCGGCGCGGCCCTCACCTGCGCGGGGCCCCGGCGGGACATGGCCGCCGCCGCCACTGCCGCCGCCACCACCGGCCCCGCGCGCCCTGCGGCAACGCCGCCCGCCAGGAGGCACCGCCTACGGGGGCAGGGCTTAGCGCGAGACGCAGCGCCCTCTGGCGACCGGGAGGAGCGGGAGGCGGGAAGGAGCTTGCCACGGACAACTGTGACCGGACGGGCACTGCCCCGGCCCGGGTGCGGTGCACGACCCATAAATTGTCCCTGTTCTTCCGGTGCCACCAACCGCCGGACACCACTGTGACCACTAGCCCCGCGGAGGCACCGACCCCGGACCAAACTGACTGCTCCTGATCTCCCGGTGCCACCGGCTCTGGACCCCATGGGCTGTCTGCTCTTGATCGCCCCCGGTGCCACCGACCAGCCGGTCCCCCTGTGCCACCGAGCACGTCTTTACAGCCCCGTGTCAACCCCCGGCGCCAACCCCCGGTGCCCCCGCGTCCCCAGCCCCTCCGCTCGCCGTCTGGGCATGGGCACCGGGCCCGCACCGCCGAGGCAAGGCTGCGCTTCAGCGAGTGGCACCGGGAGAGTACCGAGATACGGGAGCACGGTATGGTCTGTGAGGGATGACAGGAGCCCAGTGCAGACCAGTAGCGCCCAATACGGTCTGTAAGGGATGTCTGGAGCCTCGGTTCCCTGTTGCTCCAAAATCAAGACTCCTGAAGCTCAGTACAGACCAGTAGTGCCCAGAATGTTCCATAATGGATCGATCTTGCTGGCTTTATTTGGTAGCTTCTTAAACCATGGGGGCAGTTACCACTGCAGGAAGTTTGAGGGTGCGTGAGGGTTGCGGTGGGGCTGACCTTGTGCCCTGCAGACCACCCCAGCTCCCTCAGAGTTGGAAGGGAGCAGCCGAACCCCACGGCACAGCCTAGGGATGTTCATGTCCTCATCTCTCTCCTGGCACCACTCCTTGCCATGCTGCCCGGGTGCTCACCATCTCCTGCAAGACACAGTGGGAGCTGCTGGGATGTCCCCACCATGGCTGGGATCCCTGCCCCCGTTTCTGGCTGCTGCTGCCAGATGAACAGTGACCCCCACCGGGGCTCTGCCGTTACCTGTCATGGCTGCGGGATGCTACCAGGATATGGTCATCCTGGTTCTTCATCCTCCCTCCTGCCTGTGTCCTGCAGGATCAAACACAGCATCACTCCTGGGGGTCATACAGCAGGAGGTTGGTGTGGTGACCCCCCCACCCCTGGCAGCTCTGAGGCTGGCACCCAGCACCAGATGGCACATTGTGGTTCCTCCAGACCTTTCAGCCCGTGCTGCTGGCTCCATGGGTACCCGGCTGCCCAGCTGCCCGTCGCTGTCCTCACCACCGTGCCAGGGCATCGACTGTGACTCCTGCAGGGAGAGACAAGGGTGCTGGAGTGGACAGTGCCTTCAGGGTGAGGATGCAGGAGCTGCTGGCACCATATTTCCTCCTGTCCCCACACACTGCTTCCCCAGGCCTCCCTCGCTGGTGCAGTGTGGCTGCAGCCTGGCGCTGCCTGCTCACCTCACTCAGGACGGAGAAACATCCAGAGCAGGGGCGGTGGGGCCGCCGCCGTCCCCCGATGCTCAGCCCCTGTGGAGGGAAGGGACATTACCAGCTCTGTCAGAGCCCGCTGCTGTGGTTGGCACTTATGTGAGCACTCCCAAGTCTGGTCTGGGTGGTGGGAGCACAGGCAGGGAAGTGCCAGCAGGAAGCTGAGGAAAAACTGCTTGGCAAGTTCCCTTTGCCACTACACATGGAGACAGGATTATCATGGTGCCTGGTAGTGGCCAGGCCCTCCCCAGCTCTGTGCAGCCCAGCCTCAATCCCTGGCCATGGTTTGGGCTGTGTTCTGATGCACTCCCACCCTCCTTCCCCATCCCAGTTCCTTATCCAGCTTTCCATCAGTGCAGTGCCACAGCCTCTGTTCCCTCCAGCAGTGTCAGGACCACCTGTCTCCACCATTGTGCCCACACTCCTCCTCCTCACCCCCTCACCACCTCTGATGAAATGTTTGCTGGTTGTGCAAGAAGGGCCCTGACAGAGCAGGTGGCCTCTGGGACACCCACAGAGCACGGGCCCCACCATGGCGTCAGGTTTGGCTGTGCCAAAACCATCCTCAGCCCCACTGGCACACAGGGGATGATGGAAAAGCTGCACCTTCAAGATTTAGTTTGTCCCCATATTGGGTGCTTGTTGTAGGATGCTATCTCATATTCCCTCTGGACAAAGTTTACTACTGGCCATGGCAGAGTTGTGCCATGCTTAGCCACATCACATCATATTATGCCAAGGGAGGATTTCCCTCCCTCACTCCCCATGATGCTCTCCCTCCCATCCCTCTTCTCCCAGCCACCCCCACCAAGTCTTAACCCCCACCCTGCACATGACCAACCTCTCTCTCTCGTGTCCCCTTCTTTGAGTCACCATGGTTGGCTCCAGCCACAGCCACAATGGCTACAATGGCAGCAAAGCTGCCGAGCAGCCACAGCCTCATGGTGCTGTGGCACAACTGCCTGGCTCAGGCTGTCTCAGGGCTGCCACCGTCTGCTCTCCTGCCTGGACCTTGGCCCCTGAGGTCAGTGTCCAGCCCAGGGTCTGGCTGATGGCTGCGGTCGATTAGAACGAGCTGATGCCACAGGACACACAGGAGAGACCTCAGTGGCGTCAGAGGTACAGGGAGGAGCAGACAGAGCCATTACTTTTGGACAAGAGATGGAGCAGAGCTCCCCCTGCTATTTCAAAGGCTGAGTTGGAAGAAGTACTGAGGAAAAAAACCTCAGGACATGTTCCAGTCCCTCAGTGTCCTTTACGGAGTGAGTGGCCCAAAACCAAACCCAGGATTCAAGGAGTGGCCTCACCAGTGCCCAATACATGGGGAGAATCCCTGCCCTGCTCCTGCTGGCCGCACCACTGCCCATCCAAGCCAGGATGCTGGTGGCCTTCTTGGCCACCTGGGCACACTCTGGCTCATCTCCAGCCACTGTCACCAAGGTAAGTTCTCAATGGGCATTTTGCAGGCATCCAGCCCCCAGCCCGGGTCATTCACTGGGCTGGTGTGACCCAAGTGCAGAATTCGGCCATTGGCCTGGCCGAACCTCATCTCCTCGGCCTGGCCAGAGCTACGCGGTTGCCGCTCGGCTCGAGCTGACTCTTGAGAGGACTCTGGCAGAAACACCCGGGGCGGTGGTCCCCACCTGCCTGGGCACTGAGAAAGCTCCGGACCCAGCCTGCTCCGTCCCAGCGTCTGCGCAGCGCAGGGGCCACCTCGGACTGGGGGCCACCAGGGGCGCAGCAGTGATCCGGCCCCGCCGGAAGGAGGAGGCCGTGTCCCGGGTCCCCACGGCAACCGCGGCGGAACAGGCACGTTCCCGCATATAAACATCCGGTGCGCGCTTCCGGTGGAGGCACGTGTGCCCCTGACAGGAAGCCGCACTGCTGTCCCAGAGCCCCCTGCGCGCCGACACGTGATGCACGCCAGCCACGCCATTGGCTGCTCTCATCGGCGGCGCCATTCTGGGGCGCTCCTTAGCGGCTGCGCGCAGAGCTGGCCGTGATTGGTGCAAAGCTCCACGTGACTTCGGGAGCGCTTTGCCATTGGGTGGTGCCGCAGCCGCTTCCAGGTCAGTCCCAGACATGGCGTAGGGAAGCAAACCCTCACCCCCCGCCCCCCCCGGCTCGGTGAGGGGGAGGTCCTGGTGGCTGCTAGGCCTGCACCGGCGCCAGGGGCTGGGAACTTGGGCCACAGAGGTCCCTGCCCTCAGGGGTAATCCCTGTCCTGTTCTGGGCCGCACTCACCTGTCCACACACCGCCGTGTAACACCCAGGAGGCGTTTGCAGCCTGCGGGATCATGCTCCTGGTTTCCTTGGCAGCCTCTGAGCAACCTCCAACGTTTCACAAGCACAGAACAAGGCAAGAGCTCTGCCTGGGTGGGGTCAGCCAGGGAAAGGTGGCATCTGGAACTCCCTTCCTGCACTCCTCCCAGATCATGAGTGGCAGAGTCTCAAGGAACAAGCAACAGGACAAGTGGAAATGCTCTCAAGTTGCCCCAGGGGAGGTTAATTTGAACATGAGGAACAATTTCTTTCCCTCAAGGCTTATCAAGGCCTAGCCCAGGTTGCCCAGGGCAGTAGTGGAGCCCCCATCCCTGGCTCCCTGGAGGAGCTTGAAAATGTGGAGATGTGGTGCTGAGGACCATGGTTTAGTGGTGACCTGGCAGTGCTGGGTTCTTGGAGTCCCTCTGAGATGCTGGTGGTGAGCATTAGCACAGGAGCAGATCTGCTGAACAGTGCCTTTTTTTCAATAGTTTTAGAAAGACAACAGTGCTGGGTCCTGCCCAGTCCCATCCCCAGCTGGCAAACAGCACTTCCTGTTTTTTGTGATGGACAAAGCAGATTGTGACAATGTGAATATTAAAGCAGTTTAATGAGGAGTCACCAGTAATCAGGGCCAGCCTGGATAGAAAACAACCATCTTCCTGCTCACACGTCCCTGCTTGTCCTCCACCTCCCTTTTCCTGAGCTTTCTCCACACTGATCCTTCATCTGGGAGGCTGCAGGGAAAGGCAAATCTCATTTTTCCCATCAGGTGCCACATGCCAAGCTGGATACCACTTTCCCAAGAAAATTTGGATCAGATGATCCTGGAAGTCCCTTCCAAATCAGCATTCCATGATTCCAATCTACCTCCATGAGAGTTTTGCAGAGTTTCAGCTCTTGAAACACCTCCTTTTGTGACAGGGATTGTCCTGACTGTTCACCTGGATGCACAGACACATTGCTGCCACTCAGTTATCTATCTATACTTTGATGACCCTGATGTCCGTGGGCTGCAAGCAGCCATTGCACCCAAAGTTCTGGCACTCAGAGCCCAACACGTGGTTGGTCTTCTGCAGCACCGTTTTATAGGCACCTCGTACTGACACGGAATTGGAGGTGGCAAACCCATGTCCTTCCATGTCTTGCTTGAGGATTGGCTGTACCTTCTGCACTTTGTTGTGAACACATCCACAGCCATGTTGGAGGACGGAAGTTCAAAAGCCACCACTGGGCTACGAAGAGCTTCTGAAGTCACTGCCTGGGACTCACTCTGGTGCTGAGACTGGGGGGATGCAGCCTCCAGCTGTTCAGGAGGACAATACATCCTAAATGGTCCCTCTAGAAGGTTGCTTTTGGCTTCAGCAGAAGGGATGATGAACCGGAAACAGCTGGGGGCAGTGGAACCCTTACGTAAGGGACACTTTGTGCTGGTGCAAGGTCGGCAGAGCCATGGAACCCATCTGGCTTTGCTGATGATCCGCTGGACTTGACAGCATCGCTTTGCCAGCCTGTCAAGCTTGGTCTGAGCCTTGCTGGGACTAGGAACAATTTTATCAATCCTGCCTGGATAATGAATATGTGTCCCATGACAGTATCCATGGTCCCCAGGTCCGCAGGCATCGCTCAGCTCGCTCCTGCAGTAGCTATGTTCTTGCAGCGTGTGAGGCAAGAGCTTCGTCTTGCTCGCCAGAGAGTAACAGTGATCTTCAAAAATGGACTCCATCTCCTCAAGAGACAGTTCCCTGTTTCCCTGGTAAAATGTCAGTTTTCCCATGGTGCCCTGAGTGTTCTGACAATGCTCTGTGGAGCTGGCAGATAAATGGTCCTGAGGGTCTGCCCCTTTGTTCTGCTGTTCCACCTCCAGATGAAGTGAGAATGTTCTGCTTTGGGTTATGTCTGACATGATCTCTGCTGCTGCTTCATTCCCAAGTAACAAGGGCTTTGATGCCTGGTTTGGGCTCTCCACTGGTCCCACTCTTGTTCCAGCCACCTTTTCTGTCAATTTTCCCCCACCTTCAAGACACTTAAACTTCCTCAGTAGCTGGCTCAAGTGGAGACGCCATGGCATGCACCGTCCTCCTGCCAAGAGAGTGGAAAGAGTTTGCCTTCCTCCTGGCCAGGACATTGGGATGGAACAGGGAAAGAGGAGCCATACTGAAGGAATGGGGCAGATGCTCACAACCAGTAAAACCCATTCTCCTAGTGCAGGAGTCATCAGAGTTCCACACTGATGGGAAGGAGAGCCAGGCTCTGCCTCTGCAGGGGTAGAACAAGTCCTGGCAGTAATGACTGAGAGCAGCTGGGGACAGGGCTGGAGTACACGCCAGGCTCTTTGCTCCAGAGCCTGGTGGTGAGAAAGAGGGAAACCAGGACTTACCTTGGTAGGGGGTCTGAGCCATCTCTTCTGGTGTATGGCGCCTGCCAGTACCAGGCCACCAGCCTGAGGGAGGCTCCTCCAGGCAGCTCAAGACACTATCATGTCCTGCAGAGAAACCAAAAGGACATCAGCCTTCCTGTCTGCGGAAGCTCTTCTGCACCACAGCCACGGGACTGGAGGAGAAGCCCAGTACACCACTGCTCATGCAGGGAGGAGCTTTTAACAGCCTTTGGAAGGTGTCACCACTTCCCGCTGTTGAGGGAATTGGTCTTACATGGGTTGGATTGGTCCTTCTCACCTGGAGAGGGGCTGTCGGGTCTGTCCCACTTCATGGGGCTCTGGGATGTGAAGACCCATGGCTCTTCCCTGTGCTCCAGCCGGTATAAAATGTCAGGTTTGGGGCTGGTGTGACCTGAAGGATGGAACAGAACTTGTTATTCTGATACAAAATGTAGGAAGAAAACATAAATGTAAGCAAATAACAATCATAGAATCATAGAATGGTAAGGTTGGAAGGGACCTCAAGGATCATCTAGTTCCAAGCCCAATCTTCTCTGTGACATCCATTCTGCTCTTCACCAGGACCAGAAGAGCCTGAGCAGGTTGCAGTGAGGTGGGGGTTGGTGTCTTTATCAAGGAAACAACAACAGGACAAGAGGAAATAGCCTGAAGTTGCCACAAAGGAAGTTTAGTTTGAACATGAGGAAATATTTCTTCCCCTTGAGTGTTGTCAAGATGGGACCTAGGCTGCTCAGGGCAGTGGTGGAAGACACATTCCTGGAGAAGCTTCAAAGCCATGGAGATATGGTGCCGAGGAACATGGTTTAGTGGTGACTTGGCAGTGCTGGGTTAATAGTTGGACTCCATCATCCCAAAAGTCTCTTCCAACCCAAACAATTCTCCAATCCCATGATTCAAATCCTTCATTTTCCCAGGACTAACATCTCTTAGGACTGGGAGCTGTTATCCCAAACCTGCAGCCATAGTTCAAACCAGGCTGATGGGCCTCTCACACCACTGCAAGGTTCTGATGAAGTCAAACATGGTGGAATCCCACCCTCAGCTCCAGCCACATCCTCCCACATGACACCTAGGACCAGGAATCAATCCTGTTTTTACCCAGGGATGTCAGGAGCTCATAGACATCCAGCATCACACTGCAGTAGAGCTCTTGCTGCTCCTCTGTGATGGCCTCCCACTCGGCACGGCTCAGGTAGACAGCCACATCCTCGAAGGTCACCGGTACCTGCCACACAGCAATTGCAGTCTCTGTCATCTGCAGGGAGAGCCTCAGCCATGGGGGAGAAGAGGCCTGGATGGGATTTATTATCCAGATTCTATATCCAGCTGTGAGGAGAGCTCCCACAGGGTGAGATTTATAGCATCAACATCAGTACTGGAGACCAAACACCCTCAGGGGGAGCAATTCTGGATGTTCAGAGAGTGACATCAGAGTGAGACGCTGCATGCAGCTGGGGGCTATTCTTGGGATAGCCCTTGGTGACCCTGTATGGCTCCATCCCACCAAGGCCCTAAGGGAAGGACTGCCATCGGGAAGGGAGTAGGTGGCTCAGGCTCTGCTCTGCCATGGGGCTGGAGTAAAGAGAAGGATGACAGTGACAGGTGGAGGGGAACAATGTCAGGGTGGGGGTCAGTGCCACAGGGGAGTGAATCAGTGAAGAAGGCTGAGGGAGGAAACAGGAAGACTGGAGAGGCACAGTGTGGTGGGGTAAGGGACAACCAGGTCAGGGGGCTGCTGAGAGCAATGTGGTGGTGGGATTAGGGGAGATAATGTCATGGAGAATCAGAAGCAGGAGGAGGAAGTCACTGCCATGATGGCAGTTACTGATGGCGGTTACTGATGGCAGTGGTGGTCTGTCCAGAGGCAGACACTGAGGGACCTGGAGGTGAGGAGGGCTGAGGAGGGCCTGGCTCCTACCTGTGCCTGCCCTGCCATGGCAGTGTGGAGGTGCCGGCCCCAGGATCATCGCTCGACGCCACAGGTTCTTTTTCCCTTGCCGGGTGTCATTGCGCTCCTCAGGGGCTCCGCCCAAGGCCAGGCCACCACAGTGAGCCTCACAGTGTCGCTTCCACGGCGCCCGGGACCCTACCCGACGAACCGGAAGTAGACCACGTGACCCTCCGCACGCGAAAGGGCCGCACGGTTCCCGCGCAAGCCTCGCTTCCGCCCCCACACGGCCACTTCCGGCTCTGGCCCCGCCTGCCTCGGAAGTGTGGGCGACACGAGCCCCATCGCAACCGGCGCCGCCATTTTGGGCACCGCCCCCAGTCACGTGACCACCAACGGCGCCGCCATTGGCCCGTGCAGGCCTGGCTGTGGGGGTACTCTCGGCCCCGCTCCTGGAGGGCATGGCGGCGGCAGGGGCAGCTGAGCAGTCCTGGTTGGTTACGTGTGAGGCATCTCCCGCGGCGTGCGCATGGCACTGGGCTGCGTGCAGCATCTGCTGCAGGAGTGGGCCCTGATCAGGCTGCACTGATGGGCGAGCCCAGTGGGATGCAGTTCACACCAACAGCTGGGCCTTGCCCTCCAGTCTCACTGACCAGTCTAGGGGCAGAGCTGCTGGCAACTCCCCAGTGGCAAAGGGTCTGGGTGGTTGGATGACAGCAGCTGGAGATAAGCCAGGCTGTGCCCAGGTGGCCAAGAAGGCCACCAGCATCCTGGCCTGGATCAGCACAAATGTGGCCAGCAGGACCAGGACAGGGATTGTCTCCCTGGACTGGGCACTGATAAGACCACACCTCAAATCCCGAGGTCAGTTTTGGGCCCCTCGCTCCAATGACACTGTGGGGCTCGAGTGTGTCCAGACAAGGGCAGTGTGTGTGAAGCTCAGGGTCTGCTGGCAGAGTAATGAAGAACATCAGAGGAGGGGGGAAGTCAGGGAGATTCTTCCTGAAGACCCTAAAATTCACCAGAGGCTGGGATGTGGAAGAGACACTTGTGTATAGTGGCAGGAGCTCCAGAGGCAGGTTAACCGGAGATGAGTATGGGCAGAGCGCTGCTCTCTGCAGGGTGCTGGTTCGGGTGCTTGTGTGGGCAGTGATCCCCTGCTTGCCTGGCTGTAAGGAACGTTTACTCCCCCAAAGTAAAACCAGTGCCGGGGGCTCCCTTGACGTGTTCGGTGAGAGCTTCCAACTCAAACAGTTCCGCGGCTCTCCGACAGTCTGCACGTCAGAACTCTTTTCTCCGTCCCGCCGCTTCCGGCATCCGCCGCTTCCGGCATCCGCCGCTCCGCAGCGCCCCGCAGGCACGGCCGCCGCAGCTACCAGGAGCTCTGCGCTGGGGTCGGCCGGAAGTGTTGCAGGGCGCCGCCATACTCCGGAGCCGGCGCTGCCTCGCAGCGAGCTCTGTTTTTCTGCCCCTCCCCGAAACGCCGAGTAGAACTTTAGTTCCGGGCGGAATTTAACCCCCCACCCCGCCCAGTGTGTCTCGCTCCGTCGCGCCCGGTTCCCCGGCTCGTGGTGGCTGGGGACGCTGGGGACACCGGGGACACCTTCGGGGCACCTGCGAAGCGCCGTCGGTTCCCCCCGGGGTTTTGCGTGCGGAACAGGCACTGCAGCAGCGCTGGGCAGGTAGAGTCACCTGAGCAGGCGGAGTCACCAGGGAATGGTTGGAAGGGACCTTTTAAAGCTCGTCCGGTCCAACCAGCACCAGAACAAGAGGACACAGTCTCAAGCTGTGCCGGGGAGGTTTAGGCTCGAGGTGAGGAGAAAGTTCTTCACTGAGAGAGTCATTCCCCACTGGAATGGGCTGCCCAGGGAGGTGGTGGAGTCACCGTCCCTGGAGGTGTTCAAGGCACGTTTGGACGTGGCACTTGGTGCCATGGTCTAGTCTTGAGGTCTGGGGTGGTGGGTTGGACTTGATGATCTTTGAGGTCTCTTCCAACCTTGCTATACCACAGTATACTGTGTGATACTGTAATCCCCTGCAGTCAGTAGAGATATCTGCAATTAGAACAGGTTGCTCAGAGCCCCAAACAACCTGACCTGCAACGGCTCCGGGGATCTCACCCCTCTGGGCAACCTGGGACACAGTCTCACCACCCTCAACATCAAAAAGTTCTCCCATGTCTTCAGTCTAAATCTCCGTCTTTTATTTCGAAACCACCACCCTTGTCCTGTCACAACAGACCCTGCTTAGAAGTCTGCCCCCAGCTTTCTATCAGTCCCTTCAAACACGGAAGGGCCACCAGAAGGTCTCCCTGGAGCCTTCTCTTTTCCAGGCTAAGCAAGCCCAACTGCGTCGGCCTGGCCTCGCAGCAGAGGTGCTCCGGTCCTTGGATCATCTTTGTGGCCTTCTCTGGCCCCACTCCATCAGCTGGGGTCGCTCCTACATTCCTATGGGGCAGTGCCAGTTGCCATGGGGGGCAGCTCCACATTCTTGCCCTCATGGCCAAGAGGCACCTGCCCTGTCCTGTCCCGCCCTCCTCCCCAGAGCTCCGTCCTTGGCTTCTGCTTCGCATGAGTTGTGAGGACTCATCCCTACGGTGACCAACACCTGGGGCTGATGTTCTCCGTGATTCCTGGTGCCTGGCTGGTACTCCTCATGTTCGGTATCCTGATGCCCAGCGTTAATGCTTCCCTTCATTTCCTGTGCCAGCGCGTGATGCTCCCTGCGATTCCCGGTGCCGTGCGGCTGATGCTGTCGGTGGCGGATACGCCCCGTACCCGGTGCCGGGCCGGCCCCGAGCTGTCATCCCGCTTCCCGCCGCGATCCCTCTCCGCGGCTGCGTTCCCTCTCCTCCCGCCCCGATCCCTCCCCGCGGCTGCGTTCCCTCTCCTCCCGCCCCGATCCCTCCCCGCGGCTTCCATCCCGCCCCCCGCCGTGTAATTGAAGGCCTTCCGCCGGTGCCAAAGCGGATCTGCGCACTGGAGCCTTCCCACCTCGGCTCCCGCGGCCAGCCCTGGCGGACATGCAACGAGTAAGAGCGAGTGGGCGCCCCGGAGCGGGGCGAGGCGGAGCGAAGCGGCGGGAGAGCCCGGGGGGTGCTGAGCTGGGCGGGGGGTGTGGTGTGCAGTCATACTGAGCGTGGAGGATCCCAGGCATCGCCCCACCCTGTCCCCGTCCCCGGGTACAGCCCAGATCCTCGGATCACGGTGAGGCGTACCAGGGTCCGGTATCCCGGGGACACCCCGGGTGTCACTGCAGCCCCCGGGAGAAGCGGTGTCCCACCTCTCCCGGGGTCCCCAGGTCCCCCCCCAGCCCCTGCTCTGCTTTCAGGCCGCGGTGATGTTCGAGGACGTGGCCATTTATTTCTCCCCCGAGGAGTGGGTGGAACTGGCGGCTTGGCAGAGGGAGCTCTACCAGGAGGTGATGATGGACAACTATGATCTGGTCGCTAGCCTGGGTAAGGATGTGACCCTGGAGCTCCCAGCGTGGAGCTGGCATCCCCGTTGGGCTGGGAGTGTGGCCAGAGGCTGGGCCAGGGGTTCAGAGGTTCTGCTGTGGATCTGGAGGGTCAGACAGGGGTGCAAAGGTTGGGCCAGGGGTCTAGAGGCTCATTTGGAGGCTCGGCTGGGGGTCCAGAGGCTCGTCTGGAGGTCCACAACCCAAGCCCAACTTGCTGTCTCTCTATGCAGAGCAGGGCTACGGGGTGCTCACTGCCCTCCCCAGCCTTTCCAAGGCCATCTCCGGTGCATGAAGAGTAACGGCTCCAGGTACCCCCCCCCCCAAGCCTGCTGCTCCCCACCCTGGTGTGCCACTGTTCTCTGCTACCACTGCAGTTGGCACCAACAGCTCCCTAGGGTCCTGAACATGGCAGATTCTTGACCCTGACATCCCCCGGGCACACTGATAATGATGGGGTGGCTTGGGGATGCTGAGGTGTCTTTCTCCTGCAGAAGCCCACAGTTAAAGCTCATCCACAAGACAGAGCTTGGGGAGGAGACTCACAGTGGGGTTGGTACCCTGGCAAAGGGGACAGTGATGCTCCTGACATCTCTGGCACCTCTGAGTGACCACAGGGACACTGGGCTGGGAAACTGATGCTGCTTTAATAAATTAGAAATAGAAGCACCCAAGCCTGGCATGAAGTGGCTGGGGTCCCATCTGCCATTCTCACTGGGAGGGGTTGGGTGTCCCACCTTATCCTCGCCCCCAGCCCAGTTGTCCCATGGGCATTGCAGGGGCAAGGGGAGGCTCTGGTGGGTGAAGGGATAGTGCCACGGGCATGGGGCCTGTGGCAGGTCACCTCCTGTGCTGGGGCAACCCTCATCATGGCTGCATCTCTGTTCCTGACAGTTTCCTGGGGCTGGACAGGCGGCAAAAACTTGTCTGAGGATGCTGACAGGGGATGCTGGGCACTGGGTGCATTGCCAGCCACGGTGGCTGAGGAGTCGTACCACACACTTTGGTGCGATGCTGAGCCAAGGGCCTGGAGCGGAGACCCCTGGGGAGAGCAGCCAGTGGTGGGGAGCAGGAGTCTTCTCATCTGCGGCATTTGCGGGCAGAACTTTGAGGACGAGGCCAGGCTGAGAGCGCACCAGGATGACTCCTCGCACCCGGCACTCTCCTACCAGTGCAGCACATGCGGCAAAGTTTTCCGGCACCACCAAAATCTCCTGACGCACAAGAAGGTCCGGGGCTGGTTCCGGCACACGTGCAGCGAGTGCGGCAGGACCTTCTGTCTGAAAGGTGACCTGCTGCGGCACCGGGCGAGCCATGGCAACGAGGGCACCTACTGCTGCCCGCTCTGCAGCGACCGCTTCCGCCACAAGCGCGACCTGCTGACGCACCTCAAAGAGCACGCTGGTGGCACCATTCACCAGTATCCTCGCTATGAAAATCACTTCGAGGATGAAGACAGACTGAGCCGTTACTGCCCCACCGAGGAGCAGCCCTTTGTGTGCCGGCGCTGCGGGCGTAGCTTCAGCTGGAAGGAGAGCCTGCTCATCCACCAGCGCAGCCACGCGCCTGAGCGCTCCCACCGCTGCCCCGACTGTGGACGCAGCTTCAGCCGCAGAGTCAACCTGCTTGGCCACCAGCGGGTGCACACGGGGGAGCGGCCCTTTGCCTGCCCGCTCTGCAGCAAGGCCTTTGCCAACAAGGCCAACCTCATCACCCACAAGAAGCTCCACCGGCGATACAAGACCTTCGGCTGTGCCCAGTGTCGCCTAGGTTTCAGGTCCAAAGGCAACCTGCAGCGGCACCTCCAGATGCACGGGGACAATGCTGGGGGGACCCTTGTGAACGATGCCTGCCAGCAGTAGCTCTGGCTGCTCTGGAGCATGGCAGTGGCATAGTTCTGCCCCACCACAGGAGATGACTTTGCTGGTGCTGCTGACTCATGTCTGGAGCTTGACCCGCTGAGTCTGTAAGGGAAAGGCTGTGTCTATGTGGACTTCAATAAAGCTTTGGACACTCTTTCTTACAGTGTTTTCCTGGAGATACTGGCTGCCAAGGTGGCCACCAGCACCCTGGCTTGGATCAGCACCAGCAGGGAAAGCCAGCAGGTCCAGGGCAGGGATTGTCCCATTGCACTGAGCACTGCTGAGGCCACACGTCAAATTCTGGGGCCAGTTTTGGGCCCCACATGCCAAGAAGGACGTTGAGGGACTGGAGCAGGTTCACAGCCTTTGGGCAGCCTGCTCCAGGGCTCCAGCACCCTCACACCAAAGAAGTTTCTCCTATTCAGGTGGAGCCTTCTCGTTTCTAGTTGGTGCCCATTGCCCCTTGTCCTGTTCCTGGGTACCACTGATAAGAGTCTGGCCCCATCTTCTTGCTCCCTACAAGTCCCTTCTGGGAACTTCAGGGCTCTCAGCCTTTCCTCCTCACAGAGATGCTCCAGGCCCCTCAGCAGCTATGCAGCATCCACTGGACTCTATATTGTAATTCCCTTTCTCTCTTGAACTGGGGAGCCCAGAACTGAGCCTGTGGCCTCACTATGGCAGAGCAGAAGGGGAGAAGGACCTTTTACTCCAGTGGTGCACCAAAAAAGGTGCCAGGAAGCTGGCACAACTGGTTACAGCCAGGTAGGGTATTTATATTAACCAGGATACATAAACCTTTCTATTTGCTGTCTAAGCACATTCCATTGGAATGTTTATCTCCATCTAAAGGCACCATGGGTTTTGCCCTGTCTGCTCTGAGAGGGGTGACCTTCTGGACAAAGCAGCTTAGCTTGAGATGTGTCTTTTAGTACTATGCAGATGTGGTTAACGAGTTCACTCATGAGAAATGGACTGCAACAGTTTTGTCCTTCACCACATCTTTGGGGCTCGCTGATCAAACTTTCTTTTGTTGACAAGAAGAATGGGAGGGGTGGAAGTGAGGAGACTCATGGGCTGAGACAGAAACAATTTAATAGTTGAAATACAATAAAATAATAATAGTGAATATACAAGCATGTGAGGCATGGTGCAGTTGCTCACCCTTCATCAACTGCAGCCCAGCTTGTTCCCAGTGAGTGATCCTGGAGCACAGCAGGTCGCAAAACAGAAGATCCTGAAGCTGTGGCCTTGGAGCAGAGCAGGTCCTAAAACCACAATTCCAGAGCACAACAGACCCCGAACTAGAGAAGAACCTGGAGCTGTGATCCCAGAGCAGAGAAGAATTGCACACAGAATCACACAGAATTAATCAGGTTGGAAAAGACCTTTGAGATCATCAAGTCCAAACTATCACCCAACACCATCTAATCAACTGAACCATGGCACAAAGTGCTACATCCAGTCTCTTTTTAAACACTGCCAGGGATGGTGACTCTACCACCTCCCTGGGCAGCCCATTCCAATGCAAACCATTCTTTCTGCCAAGAACTTCTTCCTAATATCCAGCCTAAACCTCCCGTGGCACAGCTAGAGTCTGTCCCCTTGTTCTGTCACTGGTTGCCTGGGAGACCAACCCCCACCTGGTCACAACCTCCTTTCAGGTAGTTGTAGATAGTGTAAGTTCCCCCCTGAGCCTTCTCTTCTCCAGGCTAGACAACCCCAGCTCCCTTAGGTTCTAAAGCTACAATTCCAGAACACAACAGACCCCCAAACCAGAGAAGAACCTGGAGCTGTGATCCCAGAGCAGAGCAGGTCATAAAGCCACAATTCCAGAGCACAGCAGACCCTATATCGGAGAACCTGGAGCTGCAATCCCAGAGGAGAGCAGGGCAGGTCTTGAAGCCACATCTCTGGAACAGAGCAGACCCCAAAATAGGGAAGACCTGAAGCAGAGCAGATCACAAAGCAGTAATCCCAGCAGAGCACAGCCCCCAGCCCCTCTTGTCCACCCTCCCAGCATGATGTGAGATGGTGTGAGGTGGAAGGTTCCACCAGCCAGTTTAGGCCTCTCACTCCCTGCTGGCTCTGGGAGCACCTGCCCAGCAGCTGCATGGGGGGAGCTGGGAATGTCCTTGATTTCCAGCAACAACCCAAACATCAGAGCGTTATCAGTGTTCTCATCCTGAATCCAAAGCACAGCCCTGATGAAGCCAGCAAGAAGGAAAATTAACTCTACCTTGGCCAAAGCCCAGAGTGTCCACCCCTTGCTCCACACCATCTGCATCAGACACAAGTCCCATGTTTTCCAGTACATCTCAATTGATCCCCACCCCTTTTCCTGTCCCTTCATTCTTACACATGTGTGTGGGGTTCATTTAGTCATGACACTGGGTTTCTGTCTGTTATGAAGGCCCTTCTAAGGCAGGAGGGATGAAGCAGGTGCTTGTGGAGCTTGTGGCTCCATGTTCATGTGGCACACGCTCACAATCTGTGGGTTGGAGATACTGATCTTGAGGATGTTGCTGAAACCAGCTGCTGAAAACAGTCTTGGCTCCATCAACATTATTTTTTTTAATGGACCTGCAGGGTTCTGAACATGACACCATCAGGGTAATGCAGTGATCATAGAATCACAGAATCGTTAAGGTTGGAAAAGACCTTTGAGTCCAACCATGACCACTAAACTATATCCCAAAGTGCCACATAAAGATAACACTTGATGACTGGGTTATCTGCCAATGCATACCACACAATTTGACTCATCACCTGCTCTCACCCCAAATCTAGTCCCCTTAAGGCACATTTTGGATTTCCCCATCCTCTCACATCACCCATCAAGTGTGCTCAGGCCCCTGAGGAGCAGCCACCCCATGGACAGGTTCACTTTCACCTGAGGCAAGAACAGCCCACAGTGTTCCCCAGCAGCTCTCCCATGTGCCCTACAGGGACTTTGTCCCCATCTGTGGTACGTGGAGGTTTGGTTGGGCAGAACCAGACCTGTTGGCAGATCCTCTAGTGCTGACTAACCAGGTGGCCTTTGCTAAACGTGGGCACCAGCGGTTGAAGGACCCACTTCTCATCAATCTCATCATCTGGTAGTTCATTATCCAGTAGGTTCTCCTTGGTGTGCATTGCCACCTCCTCCAGCGGCATTCCAAAATTGCTGCCCTGTGGCTCCTCCAGGATCACCTCCAGAATCCGTGAGTTCCCTGCTTGAGCCTGCTGAGTGAAGAATGAGATCCATGTACTCCATGTGGCATCGGTGGCATAACGTGTGGAGGGGACCTTGCCTTGGAACATCTGGTACAACACTGGTATTTGTGGTGCCAGGAGGAGCTGGGCATCGGGACCAACCACCTCAGACGCAGCTTGGATCCCTTCATATGCTGCCAGTATCTCCTTTTCAAAAAGAGTGTAGCAGGACTCGTACCCTCGATATCCCCGACTCCAGAAGCCCAGGGGATGACCCTGAGCCTCCTGAGGTGCCTTCTGCCAGAGGCTCCAGGTAGGACCCTTCTCCCCAGCTGCAGTGTAGAGAACATTTGTAACATCTTGTCCCACCCGGACTGGCCCGAGGGCCATGGCATGAGTGATCTCCTGCTTGACTTGCTCAAAGGCCTGTTGTTGTGCAGGGCCCCACCTGAAAATATTCCTTCTTGAAGTCACCTGACAGAGAGGGGCCATAATATGGCTGTAATTTGGGATATGCATTTGCCAGGAGCCCACCACATCCAAGAACTCTTGCATCTCCTTCTCACTGGTTGGGGGGGACATGGTCCTGATTTTGTTAACCACATCCCTGGGGATCAGCCGACGTCCACCTTGCAACCTCACTCCTAAAAAGGTGATCTGCTGTCTGGGTCCCTTGATACCACTTCGGCTTA
This sequence comes from Ramphastos sulfuratus, assembly GCA_013399055.1. Lineage (NCBI taxonomy): Eukaryota > Metazoa > Chordata > Aves > Piciformes > Ramphastidae > Ramphastos > Ramphastos sulfuratus. The sequence goes on along the minus strand of WBNM01038919.1, from coordinate 20,513 downwards.
ATGCAAAACCAGATTCCAAAAGGATGTCAAGGATCTTATTCCCTTTCTCAAAAACCTCGTCTGCTGTGTCACCCCACACAATGATGTCATCCACGTAGAGCAGGTGTTCTGGAGCTCCACTCTTCTCCAGCAGATCCTTCACCACGCTATGGCAGATGGCAGGGCTGCATTTCCACCCTGGAGGCAGTCGGTTCCACGTGTACTGGACCCCCCTCCACGTGAAAGCAAACTGGGGCCGGCACTCAGGTGCCAAGGGGATGGAGAGGATGGCATTGGAGATGTGAATTGTAGCATACCACTGGGCCACCTTTGCTCTCAGTTCCTGTCGAAGCTCTGAGACATCTGGCAGGCTCTCCACAGCTGAGATAAGGGTCTGCAAGGGTGAGGAGAGATGCTTCTCGAGTTGTCGGAGCTGGGTGGCCACCTCACGCACAGTTGGTGCCTTGTTGGCTTCTCCTCCTAAATCCAGCATGGCCAACTTGCTGGTGTACAATGGTGGTGCACTCTGGACAACTTTCTGCCACATGGCTTGTGAGCACTGGATGTCATCAGGGTCCCCAGGCAATTGTGCACTGGTTGAGTCACCACAAACCAGTTCCTGTACAGCTAGCTCCCGCAGGAACTGGACACCCTGCTCCATAGTGACCCACTCACCTAGGTAACCTCCAACCTCCTCCTTCTCCTTACCAGGGGCTTCTTTACCCCTCCCCACGCGTCCTGACCTCCGTGTCCGTTTCTTCTTCTGTGCAGGGACAACTGATACTGGCATGGGTTCTTTGTCCGGCTCAGCTGCAGTGCCTGGCATGGGGGTTGGAGTAATCAGGGCTGGAGTAGTCATGGTACCTGTCACTGGAGCTGGAGTAATCGGGGCTAGGTTAACCATGGAGTCCATCACAGGAGTCGAAGCCACAGGGGCTGGAGTAGCCAGAGTGCTTGTTGCAAGCAATGGAGTAACCACAGCGTCTGTTGCTGGGGATGCAGTAACCACAATGCCTGTCACTGAGGTTGGAGTAACTGGAGTTGGAGTAACCACAGTGTCTGTTGCTGTAGTTGGAGTAACAGCAGTGCCCGTTGCTGGGGTTGGAGTAACTGATATCGAAGTAGCTGCAGTGTCTGTCACAGGAGTTGGAGGCTCAGAAGCTAGAGCAGCTGCAGTGCCTCCAGCCTCTCTGTGTTCAGAGTCAGGTCTCTTCCATCGTTGTTTGATCCTGAGCCAGAGCTGAACGGCAGCCAGCACTGTGCCAGTCCCAAGCAGCAGCAACACACCAGTTCCAACATCCCAGGAATACTCAGGCTCCCTGAGGGCAGTTTTAACTCGCTGGGAAAGGCTGCGAGAGGTGGAGGATGGTGTCTGCCCCATGGGTTGGCTTTCCAAGGAGAGCAGGGACAGGGTGTAGCTGCTGATGGTTTCCCACAAATGGCTCCCAACACACAGAGGTGATGACAGGGCTGAGGACAAATACCAGACCAGACCCTCCAGCCAGAGCTTCGCCGTACCACACGCCAGCGTCATGTAGTACAGCAGAACCAGAGCCTTGATCCCCCGCCCAGGGACAAGGAGCAGCAGCATGGGGAGAAGGTGCAGCAGGTGAGGAGACACCTGGCACAGCTCCCAGAGCACCTGGCACAGCTCCCAGAGTACCTGCCACAGCTTCCAGAGCCCATAAATTATGTAGTAAAACATCTTAACCAGCAACAGCTAAACTGCGATGATGGACACGGGACCAAATCAGGTTAGTGAGCTCCAGGCTGAGCTGTTGTTTCAACCTGCTGAGCCCCACGCTGCGCCTCAGAAGGGGCTGTTAGAGAGTACAAAAGGGCTGCTGGGCATTCAGAAAGGGCTGTTGCGGGGTTCAGAAGGGGCTGTTGTGGATGGGAGGAGGATAAAAGTGGGAGAACTTGTGGGTTAAAAACAGTTTAGTGACTGAAAGGAGAAATTAAAACAATGGTGTTAATAATAACGGACATGAGCATGTGGTGCCAGGGAAGCTGCTCACCCCCTGCTGACTGAGTGATCCTGGAGCTGAGTGGATCCTGAAGCCATAATCCTGGAGTTGCAATAGCAGAGCAGATCCTGAATCCTTGGTCCCAGGGCAGAGCAGATCACAGAATAGAGTAGATCCCAGAGTAGAGCAGATACCAAAGCTGTGATCCTGGAAATGTGAAGATTTTTGAAGCTGCAGTCCTGGAGCAGAGCAGATCCTGAAACTAAGATCCTAGATCAGAGCAAATCCTGAAGCCATAATATTAGAACAGAGAATATCCTGGAGCAGAGCAGATCCCAGAACTGTGATCCTGGAGCAAAGCAAGTCTTGGAGCAGAGCAAATCCCAAAGCCACAATCCTGGAGCAGAGAAGATCCTGAAGCTGTGATCCTGGCAGAACTGCAGCCTCCATCTCACCTCATCCACATCCCAAGGATGAAGTGATGCTGTGTGAGGTGGAAGCTTCCACTGGCCGGCTCAGGCTCCTCACTCCCCCAGCTGCAGAGACATGTGCACACCAGTGGGAAGCTGGGAATGTCCTTGATTTCCAGCAACAACTGAAACTGTCAGAATACTATCAGCCCTTTTCTCACACCAGTCCTGTACGGAACCCAAACCATGGCCCTGTTTGGGCTACCAGTGGTGTCGTGTGGAGTTAACAACTTCTGGTCTGAATAAGCCTATAATGAACTGGTCTGAAACTGGGATAACCAGACTGGGAGAGCCCTAATGATGGGATGACCTCAGAGGTTAAAATAACGAGAAACAAGACATAAGGATTAAAAGCAGGATCTAAAGACCGCCAAATTCTGTCAACCTTCCTAGCTGATGCTTTCTTCTGGCATCTTGACATACACCACAGACAGACTGGGCCAAGGACCAAACCATCGAGTTGTCCCCTCCAGAGCCTCTGCACATTTCAGAACTAAAATAAAACAATATTGACCCCCACCCCTCTAGGAGGAGAATTCCAGTGTCTTTTGTTGGAGTGAGGTGATGGATGGAGCAGGTGTACCAAGGCTGCTGTGAGGTGCAGCAGTGTCCCCACTGCTGGGCAGTGTGGAAGTTGTGCTGCCAATAAAGTGCTGCTGGGGCAGCTTGTGGGGATTGACTTGCGATTTCTCACCTCTATCTGTGCAGAACCAGAATAAACTCAGTATCTCAATACCTCAGTACCCCAACTCCTCAATACCTTGATGTCTCAATACTGCAGTATCTCAATGCCTCAGTATCTTAATACTTCAATACTTCAATGCCTCAATACCTCAATTCGATCAATACCTCACTATTTTAATGCTCCAGTGCTTCAAGCCCTCAGTAACACAGTAACTCAACATCCCAGTACCTCAATACCTCAAGATCTTAATATGTCAGCAGCTCCAGACCTCAGTATCTCAATTCACAGAACCACAGAATGCCAGGGGCTGGAGGGGACCTCAAAAGTTCATCCAGTCCAAGCCCTCTGCAGAGCAGGATCACGTAGACCAGATCACACAGGAACACATCCAGGCAGATCTTGAATATCTCCAGAGAGGGATTCTCCACAACCCCCCTGGCCAGCCTGTGCCACTGTTCTGTCACCCTCACAGCAAAAAATTTCCTCCTCATGAAACTTCCTGTGCCTCAACTTCTAACCATTGCCCCTTGTCCTGTCATTGGGCATCACTGAGCAGAGCCTGGCTCCATGCTCTTGGCACTCACCCTTTACATGTTTATAAACATTAATGAAGTCACCTCTCAGTCTCCTCTTCCCCAGGCTAAAGAGCCCCAGCTCCCTCAGGCTCTCCTTGTCTTCACTGTCTTGATATCTCCAGACCTCAGTATCTCAATTTCCCAGTACCTTGGTATCTCAGTTTCTCAGTATCTTAATTTCTCAGTACCTTGGTATCTCCAGACCTCAGAATGGTGGTTCATGTCTAGCTGGCAGACAAGCCCCATGCTTGTCACAAGACTTCCCCACCTCCCACCCCCCTCAGGGGAATAAGAAGGAGGATTGGGAGGAAAAGCAGCCAGCCCTGTGGGTTGAGATAAAAAGAGTTTAACAGTACAAAAAAAGATCACATCTGCCAGGCCCTGGCTCCCCACCTGTGATGTTGCCACTTCACCACCACAAGCTTGAAGCACCCTTCATTGTCCCAGCCCACAGCCAAGATGGTACTGAGTTACCAAATACCCACTGGCTGGTTCAGCTGCCTGTCTTCTAGCTTCTTGTGAAGGGAAAACAAAAACAAAACCAAACAACCAAACAAACCCCCATAAAACCAACCAACCAACCAAACCCAAAAAAACCCAAAACCAACCCACACTAAACAACCAAAAGAACAACAAAATAAACCAAATCAAACAAACCAAAATCTTAACTCAGTCCTAGCCAAACCCTGGCCACTGAGTATCTCCAGATCGCAGTATCTCAATTCCTCAGTATCTTAATGCCCCAGTACCTGAATATCTAATACCTTAACATCTCAGTATCCCCATACCTTAGTATCTCTACACCTCAGTATCTCTGTATCAGTTCCTCAGTATCTCAACACCTCAGCATATCCATACCTCCATAGCTCAATGTCTCAGTACCTCAGTATATCCATCCCTTAGAATCTCCACATCTCAGTATCTCAAGATGTCAATTCCTCAGTATCTCAGTGCTCAGTATCTCGAATATCTCAATACTTCATTGTCCCCAGACCTCAGTATCTCAGCACCTTGATATATCCATACTTCAGCATCTCCACATCTCAGTTCCCCAGTATGCCAGTACCTCACCATGCCCCAGTACCTCAATATTTTGGTATCTCAGCACCTCCGTATCTCACTACATCAATATTTCACCGCCTCAGCACCTCAGCATCTCCACAGCTCAGTCGCTCCCCTCGGGGTGCTCATGGTCTCTGCACACCAGGTGATGGACCTGCTTTTGGGACTCCGCCAACGAGGAAAGGCAGCTCCGTCCTGGCCAAAATCAAAGCTGCAGCACGGAGGGGCTGTGCCCAACCCCGGTTACCCCTCCGGGGCTTCACCGCTTCCTCAGTGCCCACCCTGCCTGTCCCGGTGCCCTCTGCTCCTTCCAGTTTCTCCTATTCTCCACCCTCTCCGGGGCTTTGTCGGTGTGTCCCCATCACCTCCCGGTGTCCCCGTTCTCACTGGGCCCTCGGTAGGGGCCGTTCATCCATCCCCGCCTCCGGCCGCCGAGGCGAAGGCGACCGGACCGTGGGACGAGACTGTGGGACCGAGCCCGGGGTGGGGGCGGAACAGGACTACAGCTCCCGGTAGGCAGCGGGGCGGGGCCCCTTTGTCTGCCGGGCCCCGGTGCGCTCCCGCGGCCATCGGCGGGGCTGGGCGAGCACCGCCCCGCTGAGCGCCCGGTGAGAGCGGGGACGCGGGGAGGTGTGGGGCGACACCGAGGCCGCCCGGGGATGGAGGGCGCCGGGGCGGGAGGGGATGTGGCACCGGGATGGAGACATCGAGGGGGTGGGCACCACCGGGAGGGAGAGGCACCAGGACAAGCGGAGGGCACCGAGGAGGGAGGCACCGAGATAGGCAAGGGCCACTGGGATAGGCGGGGGGAACGTGTCACCGGGGGAGGACACCGGGAGCGGGGGGACAGGTGGGAGACGGGGGACCAGAGCCGCGGATGGTGACACCGGCGCTGTGTGTGCCAGGCCCCCACCGCTCCCCCGCGCCCTGCCCCCGTCTCCCGGGGGGTGCGGAAGCGGCCGGTGTCTGGGGGACCCCTCTCAGGACCGAGCACCCCCAGACCCCTCCGACGCCCCCCAGAAGAGAGTCCTGGCTCCACTGATCCCAGTTGCTGGGCTGATTATGGGGGGCTCAAGAGGTGGTGTGTGGTGGGTGCAGGTGCAGAGTTCCACTTCCAGACACCCCCCCCTCCCCCTTGAGCCCAGGGATGGGTACAGGGATGCCATGGACAAAGGGATGGCCACAGGGATGCCACAGGCACAGTGATGGCTGCAGGATGCCGTGGGTGGTTTTCCCAGGAGGACCACAGTGACAGGTTGGAGAGAGTTAAGGGATTTGCAGAGTGTGAGTGAGATGGAAGCTGTGTGGCACCCAGTGAGCTCTTGCCCAAGCTCACCCGAAATTCCTTGGCCAAGGGGCACTTGGGAGCAGGATGGAGCCCAAGGAGAGATCACATTCCCAAAAGCAAGTCACCCAAACCCCATCACTGTTTCCAAACACCCTCCACATCCATTCCTGAGCTCTCCCAGCTGCTGGCAGGGGTTCCTGGGCACAACCCTGTCCAGCTAAGGGGGCTGTCCTGGGGGCATGTAAGGCAGGAAGACAAGGAGGAGGGCAGCCATCCTCCATCTCCCCTTCCTAGCATGGTTTCCTGGACATCAGTAGCCCTCTTCTGCACCATTTTTGCTCTGACTCTTTGTCTCTCAGTTTCTTCATCACTCTGACACTGTGCCTCACACCTGCCCCAGCTACTGTAGCTGCCAGGCTGGAAGAAGTGGCTGAGGTGGTGATTTGGGTGACAGTGTGGTGCCCTGGCATCCATCCTGTACCTTCCTGCACCATGCTGCCCTTACAGTGTCCTCCTCAGCCTCGTTGAGGAGCTTCCTGGGGCAGATGTGGGGTGACTGGGATCTGGGGAAGGGATGGAGAGGGCAGAATTGGCACAGCTGGGCCATACTGGAGTGTGGAGCCCAGAGGTTGGCATCATTTGGGGCACCCAAATGCCAGCAGGTGCTCCCCACTTCAAGGGCAGGCTGGAAGGAGACATTCTTATCCCTCAGGCAAGTTCTTCTGGAGGAAGTCTCTGGACCCCTGAGGATGGAACAGGAGGAGAAGCCATTCAGGGAGGATCTGCTGGACATGAGGTTCTGTGGGATGCCTGGGACCCACGGCACAGGTGAGGCTGCCAAAAGCAGGGACCTGTTTGACCTGGTACTGAAGGTACTTTGCAGCCCACCCCCTCCAGCCAGACCTTGGGGCCTCCAGGACCCCCTGGATGTCCCACAGGCATTGGGGTGGGGAGTGCCGTGCCCAGCAATGGGCACTGCAATGGTTTTCGTTGCGTAAGGGTCCTTGTTGGGAGAGACAGGCAGCTGCTGCAGTTACTGGCTGCAGGTCTGTGCCTTCAGCCTCTGGTTCACCCCTGTAGAGCCCATAGGGGAGGGTTCATGCCCCCATGCCCAACAGAGGGAGTGTGGTGCCTGCAGTGACACAGCTTGCATTTGCCAGTGCAATGCCAGGCTGCCTGTGCTGTCCAGGAACCCCAGAGCAGCTTCATCTCCCTCAGGAAAGGGCTGGGATGGTGTCAAGTGTGAGATCGTGGTGAAAATGGAGCCGGAAGATGAGTCCTATGCTGGGTGCCCCCAGGGCCTGGGCACAGGGCCTGTCACCATTTCCAGCATCTCCAGGGTCGGTGAGTGACTGCAGGGATGGGGCTGGGAGCTTGATGAGACCTGGCACTCCCCCAGAATTTAGTCTCTGTCCCACACAGGCAGATCTGAATGGTTTGGGTTGGAACAGACCTGTGGGATCACTGAGTCCAACCATGAACCTGGCACCACTAGGCCACCACTAAACCATGGCCCTCAGCGCCACATTTCCATAGCTTTGAAATGGGGACTCCACCACTGCCCTGGGTAGCCTGGGCTAGGCCTCGACAACCCTTGAGGAGATGAAATTGTTCCTCATATCCAACCTAAACTTCCTCTGGGGCAACTGGGAGTGAGAGGCCCAAAGCTGAACCCCGACCAGATCCCTCTGTAGATCCTCCCCAAGCTGGACACATAGACTGTGCCTTTCCCTTCACAGACATCAAAGTGGAGCCCATGGTGAAAAGCGAGGATGAGGATGAGGCATTTGGTGCTCACTGCCCCAACTCCCGGCATGAGGAAGTGTCTCAGCAGCCTATTGCCTGTGAGTGGGACTGGGAGGGACATAGCTATGGGGACCAAATGTTTTGCAGGCTGCTGGTGCAGGAGAGGTGGGTGCTGGGTGCCAATATCTGCAACTGCTCTGGCCCTCCTAGTGCCCACCATAGCACCACACTCTCTGCATGCAGGTGGTGCCAGTCCTGAGGTCATTGTGAAGGTGGAACCAGAGGTGGAGGTATCATACATCAAGTGTCCCAAGGGATCAGGTGACCCAGGAGGTCCCAGCCATTGCAGTGAAGCAGGTGAGCACTGTAGTGGGTCTGTGGGGAAGTGAGTGCTCCAGTTCACTGGGTGCAGAGTGAGGGAAGGCTCCTTGCTGAACATGGGGTGGGTCAGAGCAGGTCAGCCCAGAGTGTGCTATCCTACCCCATGTACCTGAAATGGACCAGACATGGATTGCCTACATGATGGGCTCAGGCAAAATGTCCCCATGGCTCGCTGTGGAACCCCAGAGGTGGTGGTCAGGAAGGCGGTGGCTGCTGGAGGGGTTGGGATGGGTGCTTGGAAGCTGATGGAAGCAGAAAGCTTCACCCAGAGCTGGTACATGAGACATGTGTGGGAATGGCTCCCGAAGAGAGGTGAAGCCCTCAGTGCTGCCCTCTGCTGGGGATGGAACAGCTAGTGGTGAGATGGTGTGGGGGGGACTTCTGGGAGATGGGAAGAGAAGGAAACCACTTAACTGGAAGTGAACTTAGTGTGGGACCTTTGGTGTTTATCACTGAAGGCACTGAGCCAGGACACCTGCTGCTCCCAGAATGGGCCATCTCTCTGTGGCCAACTTCTTCTATGACCAAATCTTTCTGTGGTCAATGCTTTCTGTGACCATCACTTTCTGTGAACAACTCTTGATGGCAAACTCTTTTCATGGCCTACTCTTTGTAGCCAAATCTTCAATGGCCAGTTCTTCTTTGTGACCAACTCTTGTTAGTGGAGAACTCTCCACTGGACAACTCTTTTTTGTGGATGACTCAACATGGCAACAACTCTACCTGGGTATCTCATGGATGGTGGAGGGGGAACCAGCCATGTGCTTGTTGCTGCTGTGCTTGCAGTAGACATTGCATTATGGGGAGGAGAAGGAGAAGGAGTGCAGTTACAAACTGTGTGGTTTGGACCTCGTGTCTGGTTTTGGTGGTAAAAGCCCTGTTGACTATTTCTGTGCCATAGCTCGGAACCACCAGTTGGGTCAAGAAAATGGGTTTGGGTGGTTTACTGCTGGTTTGTTGGGGGTTTTTGAACATTTTGAAGCATAAACAGGTCTTGGATGGTCCAGCTCAGCACACTGGGTTGGCAATGATGGGTTGTTCCAGACCTGTGGTAAAGAGCCAGGGATCTGGAAGAGAGGGGAGCTGTGTGGAGGGGGGTGGCTGTGAGGGTCTCCAGGCAGGTGCTAGGGCCACAGCAACTAACAGCACAGCTCCCATGGCTCCCTTCTCTTGGCAGATGGTGACAGCGAGCCGTGGCCTAAGGAGGAACCAAAGGAGGAAGAGGTGACTCTGCCCTTGGCAGAGCTGGTGAAGAGCCGGGGGGCTGTGTCCTCTGTGGAACCTCTCAGCCCCCAGCTCCGCGTCAGCCAGTGGACAGTGTGGCAGGTGCAGGGCACTATGTCTGAGCTCCAGCACGGCCCACCAAAGCCTAAGCCCCAGGGGCTCTGCCTGGAGAAGATGATGGTTCCAGTGGCACCAATGGGCAGCACTGGGCAGAATGCCACATCTGCTTTTGTGAAGGGCACCACTATAGTCAATGGCACTGAGCCATCACGGCGTCCCCGTGGCCATGCTGCCGAGCGTCCCTTTGCCTGCAGTGAGTGCGGGAAGAGCTTCCAGCACCGAGGGAACCTCATCACCCACTTGCGGGTGCACACCGGGGAGAAGCCCTTTGCCTGCACTGAGTGTGGCAAAAGTTTCAGCCAGAAGGGTGACCTGATGAGGCACCAGCGCATCCATACTGGTGAGAAGCCCTTTGAGTGCACCGTCTGCAGCAAGAGCTTCTGCTCCAAGCAGACCTTCATCTTGCACCAGCGCATCCACACTGGCGAGAAGCCCTTCTCCTGCGCAGAGTGTGGCAAGAGTTTCAACCGGAAGGCTAACTTCATTACCCACCAGAAGATCCACCGCGGTGAACGGCCCTTCATCTGCGCCGAGTGCGGCAAGGGCTTCTGCGCCAAGAAGACCTTCATCCTCCACCAGAAGATCCACATCGGTGACCGGCCCTTTGGCTGCTCAGAGTGCGGCAAGAGCTTCAGCCGCAACGGTGACCTGACGCGGCACCAGCGCATCCACACCGGTGAGCGGCCCTTCGCCTGTGGCGACTGTGGCAAGTGCTTCAGCCACAATGGCGAGCTGATCAAGCACCAGCGCATCCACACTGGTGAGAAGCCCTTTGGCTGCACCGAGTGTGGCAAGAGCTTTAATCGCAAAGGCACCCTCATCACCCACCAGCGCATCCACACCGGCGAGCGGCCCTTTGCCTGCCCCGAGTGTGGTAAGACCTTCAACCTGAAGACCACGTTGATGAAGCACAAGCGTATCCACACCGGTGAGCGGCCCTTCACCTGCCTCGAGTGTGGCAAGAGCTTCAAGTACAAGGGCAACCTCCGGACCCACCACCTCACCCACACAGTGAAGCGAGTCTATCCCTGCACCGAGTGTGGCAAGGTCTTCAGCCACAAGAAGGAGCTGACGGTGCACCATGGCATGCACACCAAGGAGGGGATCCTCTCCTGCTACCACGACAAAGAATCCTTCCCTGCCTTCCTCCCTGTGCACCCGCTCCTTGTGTCCTGTGCCCAGCTCCCAGTGCAGCTGGATGCCTTGGCCAAGTACAAGTAGGAGGATTGGTGGCACTCCTGTCTCTGCTGTGGCATGTTCATGTGACAGAAGGACAGAAGGAACCAGACCAGTGCTAGACACCTTGACCAAGTACAAGTAGGAGGGTTGTTGGTGCTGATGTCCTCCCTGCAGCATGTCCCTTTGGCTGGAGTAGTGAGAGGAGGAACCAGATGATTGGTGGAGATTTGGACCTGCTACAGGGCTGCTGGTAGATTGAGGCTGGTGGTTCTCCTGGGTGCTGTGGTGGGTCCTCAAGGGTACTGTGAGCTTGCACCGGTACCAAATGAGCGACCCTGCTCCGTTGTCAAGCTAGGATTGGTGCTCTGGCCTCATGCTCCCACCATTCACACCCCTAGGTCGTGGTGGGACTTCATCATAATCCCTCCACAAGAGTCACTGTGAGTCCTCCTGAAGACTGGCATCACTTTGCACCAGACTGTCCCCTTACTCCAGGCTGTCCCCTTGCTGGGTTTTCTGTCCCCTCACTGCATTTTCTCTCCCTGACACCATAGCCCATTCACTGCTCAACTCCCTGCAACTCTCCAGTTGCCCCTTGTCTTGTGCAAAGAGACCCCAAAGAGATGGTTCTGAGGCCAGCAGCTGTCATTTCTCCGTGTTTCCACATGAATTTTGGGGATGACAGGGAAGTGACAGGCACTGGGTGGCACCGAGGGTCCCTAGCCACCTCTCTGAGTCAAGGTAGTGCTCATGATATTCTTGCCTCAATTTCCACACCTGTAAAATGAGGTGAAACAGCTGTTTTGTGTCCTCTCCAAAGTGGGTGGGGGGTGTTTTAACCTCTTCTTGCCCATGCAGACCCTGAGGGACTATGAGGGCTGGACCATGGGGCCATTACCCCTGGGGACCAAGGAGGGCTTAGGGGACATGTGAGCATCAAGCATCCCCCAACAAGCCCTGGGGTGCAGTGAGTGAGGCCGTGAGTATTTATAGATCTCTTCTGGCTTTTTTTTCTAATTTAGAAAGTAATAAAAAGAGGGGGGAAAAAGTGTTAAGAAAACATTTTTCTGCTGTGTGTTGTTCCTGGTCACCTCGGCTCATCATCCCTCACTGGGGGAGCTGCAGGTTTCAGAAGGGAGCTGTGGGACCCTTGGGCCCCCTTATTGGAGGTTTCTGTCCCTCCACTTCACTCTGGCAGCCAGGCTGGTACCCAGCATGGCACCCAACATGACAGCTAAGCTGCTCAGCCATTCACTTCCTGTCCTGCTTCCAGTCCCCGGGAACTGGAGCAGTAAAAATGCAGTGGGGGCATCATCATCTATGTAGTGAGGGTTATGGGAGGGGGGCACCCACATCCTTCAGGAGGGGATATGAGGAGCACCTGCATCATTGTGAATGAGGATATGGGGAGTACCAAGCTCTTTGCTGCTGTTGATGAGTCAATCACTGCTGCATTTAGTGATTGATAAATTTGGTATGAGATTAATGCACTCATGTTGTAGCTGGGTCTTGGGCTTGGGTGCCCCTTCAAATCCCTAGCCTGGATTTGTTCTTGGAATTGCCCCAACTCAGGTGCAGGACCTTGCCCTTGGCCTTGCTGAACTTCATGAGGTTGACATGGGCCCATCTCTTGAGCCTGTCCAGGTCCCCCTGGATGCCATCCCTTCCCTCCAGTCTGTAAACTGCACCACATAGCTTGGTGTCATCAGCAGGCTTATGAAGGTGCCTCGATCCCATTGTCCATGTTACTGACAAAGACGTTAAACAGCACTGGTCCCAGTACTGACCCGAGGGACTCCACTTGATGCAGGTCTCAATTTGGACACGAAGCCATTTATCACAACCCTTTTAGAGCAACAAGGCAGCCAACTCCTTATTCAGCCTACGGTCTGCATCGCAGCCTCTGCCCTGAGCAGCTCCGTCTGGGTGGAGGCAGCGATCAGCACCAGCAGGGATGGCCCAGACCCCGCAGGCAGAGCTGCAGCCTTTAATCTCGGGGAAGGGCTCCCCGTTCTACTTCAAGGAGTCCGATAGGATGGGCTCCTTGCTTCGTGCATACGTGGGTACGATCGCTTGGCGTGGCACAGCGCCTCGCTAAGAGCCGCTCCTGGAAGCTGCCGCTCCCTGCGCGCCCTTCCGTGCCAAGTGCCCCCGGGAGCCAGGCACCGCTCGGGTACGGCCAGAGCCCTCCGCAGAGCGTCGCGGCCTTCCAGCAGATCCGGTGCGCACACTGCCGGAGGGGATCACCCCTAACCACCCAACTAACACCAGCAGCACCCAGCTGGGCTGCGGGCGGCGCTGAGAGTACCTGCTTGTATGCCCCGCGACCGGAGAGACCGCCCCAGAGCACCGCTTGTGGACGGGCCAATGGCGTCGGCGCTGCAGGTCACGTGACGAGGAGGGCGGTGCAGAGACAGGCGGTGCCAGCAGCGCGTTGGGGCGGAGTTGTGTCACGTGTTTGTGGCCGCACATCCGCGGGTGTGGCTGGGGCCGGAAGAGGCTGCGTGGGGGCGGGAGGGAGGCTTGAGAGGAAAGCGTCTCTCGCGGTGCGGAGCCTGAGGTATCGAATGTCCCATAAGGGCCAGCATAAGGCACGGCGCAGTGGGGAGTATCCGGGAGAGAGCGATGCCGATCGAGGGTTATCGGAAGGACTAAGGATCTCCACTGGTGGGGACCTAGGAGCTCCGGAGAGGAGCAGGGACTCCCCCGCCGCGGTCTCTCCGTCCTCCATGGCAGGGCAGACTCAGGTAGGAGCCAGGCCCTGGCTGATAGAGGATCGGTCCGGCCCAGTCCTCCTTGCCGCCGGATATCGCCTCCCTGACGCCTCTCTGGGGCGGGTCCTGCTGTGTTCCCTCAGTAGCCGCCATCGTGGCCCGCTCTGACTTCCTCGTTTCCTCATTATGATGCTCTCTGTCCCAGTATTTCTGCCTCTAGCCCCTCCACGATATTTCCTTCACCAGCTCCCCTCTTCTGTTGCCTCCTGCCAGCCCTCTGCTTTCCTCCGGCCTTTGACACTGTCCCGTCTGTGACACGGGCTATGTACTGTGGCAAACTGCTATGTGTAATTCCACCTCTGCTTTGGCGTAGTCAGATCACATCTGGAGTCTAGCGTCTAGTTCTGGATTCCCCAGTTCAAGAGAGATAGGGAACTGCTGGAGAGAGTCCACTGGAGACTGAGAAGCTGCTGAGAGGCCTGCTTCCTTCCAGCCTTAGCTGTTCCATCCTACCCTTTTTGGTCCTACCCTCTCCATGCCAGGGTCACCAGGGGTTGTCCTCAGAATAGCCCCCAGCTGCAGACAGCAGTCTTTCTCTGTTGTCACTCTCTGAACATCCAGAATTGCTCCCCCTGAGGGTGTTTGGTCTCCAGTACTGCTGTTGATGCTCTAAATCTCACCCTGTGGGAGCTCTCAACCCCAAGGCTGGATATAGGACCTGGATAATTAAATCCCATCCAAGCCCCTTCTCCCCTGTGGCTGAGGCTCTCCCTGCAGATGACAGAGACTGCAATTGCTGTGTAGCAGGTACCGGTGACCTTTGAGGATGTGGCTGTCTACCTGAGCCGTGCTGAGTGGGAGGCCATCACAGAGGAGCAGCAAGAGCTCTACCGCAGTGTCATGCTGGACGTCTATGAGCTGTTGACATCCCTGGGTAAAGACAGGATCAACTCCTGGTCCTGGGTGTCATGTGGGGGGATGTGGCTGGGGCTGAGGGTGGGATTCCACCATGTTTGACTTCATCAGAACCTTGCAGTGGTGTGAGAGGCCCATCAGCCTGTTTTGAACTATGGCTGCAGGGTTGGGATAACAGCTCCCAGTCCTAGGGGATGTTAGTCCTGGGAAAATGAAGGATTTGAATCATGGAATTGGAGAATTGTTTGGGTTAGAAGAGACCTTTGGGATGGTGGAGTCCAACCATTAACCCAGCAGTGTCAGGTCACCTCTAAACCATGTTTCTCAGTACCACAGCTTGGCAGCTAGTCCAGAAATGGCTATTGCACCACTGCCCTTTGAAGCCCATTCCTGGGCACATGCTGTCTCATCTGCAGCTGCTGTCACCAACCTGTTCCCAGTTTCCACCAGACGGACACATTGTGTCTTTTCTCCCACAGGCATTCAAGCAGAGCCCATGATGAGAATCAAGGACAAAGTGCTTGGTGGTCACCACCCCAGCTCCTGGCATGAGGATGCGTCCCAGCAGCCCACTGCCTGTGAGTGGGGCTGAGGAGACCAGACACTTTGCAGGCTGCTGATGCAGGAAGGGTGGGTGCTGGGTGCGAACATCTGTGGGTCCTCTGGCCCTGCCAGTGGCCACCATAGCACCTTGCTCTCTGTGTGCAGGTGATGCTATTCCTGAAGTCATTGTGAAGATGGAATCAGAAGAATTGTCAAACATTGGGTGTCCCAAAGGATCAAGTGACCCAGAAGGTACTGGCTACAGTGTTAAAGCAGGTGAGCACTTGAGGAACGGAGGGGAGTGTCCCAATTCGCTAGGCTCAGAGCAAGGGAAGGTTCCTTGCAGGATGTGCAGCATGTTGGAGCAGGTTCACCAGACCCAGAGCTGCCAACTCTCTGTAGCTAGCTCTTGATGGTCACCTCACATCTTCTGGGAGGGAGCAGGGCTTTGGAGAGGGGGTGGACACAGCCACGAGAGTCTCTAGACATTCTCCAGAACCAGAGCTAAGCACACAGCTCCCTTCTCTTGGCAGATGATGAGCAGAGGCACAAGGAGGAGGTGACAGAAACGGTGGCAGAGCTGGCGGAGAGACAGAGGACATTGTCATCAGGGGATTCCCTCAGCCAAAAACCCTATCAGCCTGAGCCCCTGGGTCTCTACCTGGGCTCCAGGGCAGCTCCAGTGTCCAGCAGTGGGCAGATCACACTTTGTGCCTGCACGAAGGGAATCACCATGGTCACAAAATTGACATCTCCCAGTGATCACATGGCCAAAGGTCCCTTTGCCTGCAGTGAGTGTGGGAAGCACTTCCCCCTGAAAAGCAAACTGATTCGGCACTGCCTCACCCACACCAGTGAGAAGCCTTTTGCTTGCCCAGAGTGTGGCAAGAGCTTCCGTCAGAAAAGCAGCCTGGTCTCCCACCAGCGCATCCACACTGGTGAGAAGCCGTTTGGATGCACAGAGTGTGGCAAGAGGTTCAACCATAAAGGCAGCCTGGTGTCCCACCAGCGCATCCACACTGGTGAGGAGCCCTTTGCCTGTACTGAGTGTGGCAAAAGGTACAACCACAAAAGCAATCTTATCTCACATCAGCGCATCCACACTGGTGAGAAGCCTTTTGCCTGCACTGAATGTGGCAAGAGGTTCAAACACAAACTGAGCCTGGTCACTCACCAGCACATCCACACTGGCAAGGAGCTCTTCACCTGCCCCAAGTGCGGCAAGTCATTCATGTACAAAAGCACCCTGGCCTTCCACCAGCGTGTCCACACTGGGGAAAAGCCTTTTGCCTGTACTGAGTGTGGCAAGAGCTTCAACCACAAAATCAGCCTGGTCAACCACCAGCACATCCACACCGGTGAGAAGCCCTTTGCCTGCACCGAATGTGGCAAGTGCTTCAACCACAAAGGCACCTTGGTCTCTCACCAGCGCATCCACAATGGTGGGAAGCCCTTTCCCTGCACTGAGTGTGATAAGAGCTTCAATCACAAAGGCAGCCTGGTCTCCCATCAGTGCATCCACACCGGCAAGGAGCCCTTTGCTTGCACTGAGTGTGGCAAGAGGTTCAACCACAAAAGCACCTTGGTCACCCACCAGCGCATCCACACTGGCAAGAAGCCCGTTGCCTGCACTGAGTGTGGCAAGAGGTTCAACCACAAAAGCACCTTGGTCACCCACCAGCGCATCCACACTGGTGGGAAGCCCTTTCCCTGCACTGAGTGTGATAAGAGCTTCAATCACAAAGTCAGCCTGGTCTACCACCAGCGCGTCCACACTGGTGAGAAGCCTTTTGCCTGCACAGAGTGTGGCAAGAGCTTCTACCACAAAGTCAGCCTTATCTCCCACCAGCGCATCCACAATGGTGAAAAGCCCTTTGCCTGCACTGAGTGTGGCAAGAGCTTCTGCCACAAAGTCAGTCTGGTGAACCACCAGCGAATGCACACTGGCGAAGAACCTTTCACCTGCCCTGAATGTGGCAAGAGCTTCTACCACAAAAGTAGCCTGCTATATCACCAGCGCATCCACACTGGAGAGAAGCCCTACACCTGCCCGGACTGTGGCAAGAGCTTCACACGAAAATTCCAACTTGTCAACCATCATTGCACCCACATCAGTGAGTGAGACTCTGCCTGCCTCAAGTGTGTCAAGAGTTTCAGCCCAAACCCAGCACACCACCCATGCAGTGGAGGGGCTCCAACATTGCCCCTGAGCACAGCAAGGTCTTCTCCCACCAGGAGTGATGGTGTGCTGCAGCATGCATGCCAAGGAGAGGATCCTCTCCTGCTGCCATGCTGGAGAGTCCTCCCAATCCTCCCTGTGCAGCCTGCTGGGAGCACAGAACAATATTGCTGAGAAACACCTGATGAGCAGAGCAGACACAGGCTGGCTGGGAATGCAGTGGTCTGTGTCTCCTGTGTCAGAGNGGATGGGCTCCCTGCTTCGTGCATACGTGGGTACGATCGCTTGGCGTGGCACAGCGGCTCGCTGAGAGCCGCTCCTGGAAGCTGCCGCTCCCTGCGCGCCCTTCCGTGCCAAGCGCTCCCGGGAGCCAGGCACCGCTCGGGTACGGCCGAGCCCTCCGCAGAGCGTCGCGGCCTTCCAGCAGATCCGGTGCGCACACTGCCGGAGGAGTTCACCCCTAACTACCCAACTGACACCAGCAGCACCCAGCTAGGCTGCGGGCAGCGCTGAAGGTACCTGCTTGTATGCCCCGCGGTCGGAGAGACCGCCCCAGAGCGCCGCTTGTGGACGGGCCAATGGCGTCGGCGCTGCAGGTCACGTGACGGGGAGGGCGGTGCAGAGACAGGCGGTGCCAGCAGCGCGTTGGGGCGGAGTTGTGTCACGTGTTTGTGGCCGCACATCCGCGGGTGTGGCTGGGGCCGGAAGAGGCTGCGTGGGGGCGGGAGGGAGGCTTGAGAGGAAAGCGTCTCTCGCGGTGCGGAGCCTGAGGTATCGAATGTCCCATAAGGGCCAGCATAAGGCACTGCGCAGTGGCGGTGTGGCAAGAGGAGTGCCCGGGGGAGACCGTTGCCTTCCGGAGGAGAGCAGAGCGAGCGCGACGGTGAGCGAGGATTCCCGGAGGGCACCGATAACCTCTCGGCTGGAAGCGAGGATCGTCGGAAGGAAGAGAGGACTCCGTGGCGGTGAGCTAGGAGTCGCGGGGAGTAGCAGAGACCCCCCGCAGCCTGGGTCTCTCCGTCCTCCATGGCAGGGCAGACGCAGGTAGGAGCCGGCCGCTGGCTGACAGTGGCCGTGCCATGCGCAGGCCTTCTCGCTACCGGGTCTGTGGATGTACCCCGCTAGGCCCACCAGCGCCTCTCTGGGGTTGGTCCTGCTGTATGCTCTCGATACCTGCCAACATAGCTCCCTCTGCCTTCCTCGTTCTCCCATCTAGATGGTCCCCGTGGCGATATTTCTGTCCCCAGCCCCACCGCAATATTGCTGTCGCCTGCTTCAGTCTGGTGTTGCCCTCCTTCAGCCCTCTGCTCTGCTCCCCCTTGCGACGCTGTCCCCTCTGTAACACTGGCTATGTACTGTGCCTAATGGCTACATGCAATTCCCTCTCTACTGTGCCATAGCCAGGCCAGATCTCGAGTCCTGCTTCCGAGTTCTGTGGGCTTCAGTGCAAAGGAGATTGTGAACTACTGTAGAGAGTCCAGTAGAGACTGAGAAGCTGCTGAGAGACCTACTTCCTTCCAATCCGAAGTGTTCTTTAATTCCTTTGATCTCACCATCTCTGTTGTGGGGTCACCAGGAGTTGCCCTCAGAATAGCCTCCAGCTGCATGCAGCATCTCACTCTAATGTCACTCTCTGAACATCCAGAATTGCTCCCCCTGAGGGTGCCTTATGTCCAGTACTGCTGTTGATGCTCTAAATCTCACCCTGTGGGAGCTCTCAACCCCAAGGCTGGATATAGGACCTGGATAATTAAATCCCATCCAAGCCCCTTCTCCCCTGTGGCTGAGGCTCTCCCTGCAGATGACAGAGACTGCAATTGCTGTGTGGCAGGTGACGTTTGAGGATGTGGCTGTCTACCTAAGCCGTGCTGAATGGGAGGCCATCACAGAGGAGCAGCAAGAGCTCTACCGCAGTGTCATGCTGGACGTCTATGAGCTGTTGACATCCCTGGGTAAAGACAGGATCGACTCCTGGTCCTGAGTGTCATGTGGGGGGATGTGGCTGGGGCTGAGGGTGAGATTCCACCGTGTTTGACATCATCTGTTTCCACCAGGCTTACAGACCATGTCTTTCCCCCTACAGGCATCCAAGCAGAGCCCA
>WBNM01038918.1:345664-392007 GCA_013399055.1 Ramphastos sulfuratus | reverse complement strand
CATGTTGAGCTTCAAGTCCACCAGCACCCCTGAGCTCCCGTTTGGGGCTGGACAAAAGGTTATTACTTGGGTGGGAGGGGGGAGAGAAAGTGTATTTGCTTTTAAAAAGTGTTGAAAACGACTGAGGAAACACATTTAAAATAAAATTACCAAGGTATAGGAAAAGTTGCAAGACTAAAAGTGTCTTTTGTTAAGCAGTGAAAGCAGAGTGAAGATGGGTGAGGCTTATCCAGATTGGCTTTAAGGGATCTCAATAAAGCCTGGGCTGCTGCAGATGATTAAGTTAAAATTGCCCCAACGTACTAATGGTTCTGCATATTAGCACTGCTAACTACTCACAAGATTGAGGAGGGATTATTACCTGACATTTTCGTGTCCTTCCTGAACTCCAGAGTGTGACAGTTTGAATTAAAACAAAGTTATCTCTGTCAGGAAAGGATGAAATAGAAGCGGCAAATGTTTAATCAAGCCAGAACTTGGGGTGCTGAGTTGGGGCTGAAGGTGATTACAGTCACTGGTGATGGAATGTTATCCACCTACATCCACCTATCGACTTGCTAGAGGGCAGGGATCCATCCAGAGGGACCTGGACAGGCTGGAGAGGTGTGCCCAAGCCAACCTCATGACATTCAACAAGGCCAAGTGTAAGGTCCTGCACCTGGGTAGGCACAATCCCAAGCACAACTCCAGGCTGGGTGGGGAATGGCTGAGAGCAGCCCTGAAGAACAGGACCTGGGGGTGTGGGGTGATGAAAAGCTCAAGATGAGGCTGCAGTGTGAGTGCAGCCCAGACAGCAACTGTGTGCTGGGCTGCAGCAAGAGCAGTGTGGGCAGCAGGGCAAGGGAGGGGATTGTGCCCCTTTGCTCTGCTCTCCTCAGACCCCAGCTGCAGTCCTGTGTGCAGTTCTGGAGCCCCCAGCACAGGAAGGACATGGAAGTGTTGGAGCCAGTCCAGAGGAGGCCACAAAGATGCTGAGAGGGCTGCAGCAGCTCTGCTGTGAGGACAGACTGAGAGAGTTGGGGCTTTGCAGCCTGGAGAAGAGAAGGCTTCCAGGAGACCTTAGAGTAGCCTTCCAGGATCTGAAGGGGGCTACAGGAAGGCTGGGGAGGGACTATTGACAAGGTCTTGTAATGCCAGGACAAGGGGCAATGGGTTTGAAGTGGCAGAGGGGAGATTGAAAGTGGATGTTAGGAGGAAGTTGTTTGCAGTGAGGGTGGTGAGACACTGGCACAGGTTGCCCAGGGAGGTTGTGGCTGCTCCCTCCCTGGAGGTGTTCAAGGCTAGGTTGGATGAGTCCTTGAGTGACCTGTGCTAGTGGGAGGTGTCCCTGCCTATGGCAGGGGGTTGGAACTAGATGATCCTTGAGGTCCCTTCCAACCTTACCATTCTATGATTCTATGATTCTACATATTATATTGGTGGAAAATAATAAGTTATTAGTTTGAAATTTGGGAAGTCATTCATCCAAGAATCTTACATTATGATGACAGAGGAAATTTACTGTATTTGTATTAGAAAAAGGTCAAATGTCTCTACCTGGACTCTGAAAAACACCACAAGGAGAGATAAGAAGTTGAACTAAGCCACAGGAAGAGGAGACATTAAAAAGCAGACCCCGTTGTTTACACTTCAAGCTGAATCAGGACCAAAACATGGATGGTAAATTTGGGGCAAGTTGTTTCCAAACACCTTGGCAAAATATCCTATCAGAGGAACTGGCTATTGTAAGCTTTCTACTTCTCTTAATTACTAGCAATCACATGGAACCAAGGAGCTTCCCACATTTGATTAAAAACAAACCCAAAACTCAGAAAAGTGGGTACTTGCTTATACCTAAGCTAAAAAGTAGGCACTCTCTTGTTTCTGCATTCAGTTCTGACCATGTCTGAAATCTGTGGGGGTTACTGAAGTGCTGGATATTTGAAATGACCATATTAATACTTGCAAGGATATCTTTCTTTTCCCACTCTGTTAGTTATTTCCTATTAATCCGTAACATACAAAATACTCGAAGCATCCTTCCTGTGGGTTGAAATTACATAGGTATAGATGTAGATGAGACAGAGGCAGAGGCAAAGGCAGAGGCAGAGGCAGAGGCAGAGGTAGAGGTACAGGTAGAGGTAGAGGTAGAGGCAAAGGTAGAAATAGAGGCAAAGGTAGAAATAGAGACAGAGGCAGAGGCAGAAGCAGAGACAGAGAGGTAGAAATAGAGGCAGAGGTAGACATAGAGGTAGATGTAGAGGCAGAGGTACAGAGATACTGATAGAGACAGTGATATAGAGATAGAGACAGTGATAGAGAAACAGTGAGATAGAGAGAGAAACAGTGAGATAGAGATAGAGATAGAGATAGAGATGAGAGAGATAGATAGAGACAGCCATATATAGACAGCAAGATAGAGACAGAGATAGAGATGATAGGGAGAGAGAGATAGAGACAGTGAGATAGAGAGAGAGACAGAGAGAGAGAGAGAGAGAGAGATGATAGGGAGAGAGAGAGACAGAGACAGTGAGAAAGAGATAGAGATAGAGATAGAGATAGAGATAGAGATAGAGATAGAGATAGAGATAGAGATGATAGGGAGAGAGAGAGAGAGAAAGAGAGATCGGAGTGATACCAAACAAGTCCCTCTGCTTCTGACTATCATCTAATGGCCAGTGAGGCTGCCACAGACAGCATTTGGTTCATGTCTTTTTG
Source organism: Ramphastos sulfuratus (assembly GCA_013399055.1). Taxonomy (NCBI): domain Eukaryota; kingdom Metazoa; phylum Chordata; class Aves; order Piciformes; family Ramphastidae; genus Ramphastos; species Ramphastos sulfuratus. Next base: position 389,310 of record WBNM01038918.1, on the reverse strand, counting down.
CAGACCCTCAAATATGCCCATCAGGATTTTCTTACCTTCCGATTGTTGTCTTTAATCCTGTCAAAAACTGCAGCTCCTGCTGCTAGCAGAAAACCCTGAGCGGTGTCTTCCGTGAGGAACCTTCGTTCTGCAGTGTAGAGCTGTAGGAAGTGGATGACCTCTTCTGTGCAGCAGGAGTGCTGCTGACCAGATGAGTGTGGGGGAAGCACAGTGTTGACACAGACATGCGATGCTGTTAAAGAGGTTTTGTTTAGCAATCGTTTATTTACTCAGGAACTCGGTACCACATTAGCACTTTTGTTCAGGCTTGGGATTCACTGATTACTTCCAGAAACCCTGCCTGCTATCAGAGTCACGGGGCTAGAATGCTTAAAACCAAACAGCCACTACAGAGACCCCTACACCACTGGGCTGTCTGCTGGAAAGCTCTGCCATGCTGTGCAAACAGGAGTTCAAACATTTCAGCCATGACTTTTTATTGGCTTCCCCACCAGTAAACATCTTCACCTAAACTTATCTACTGTGTCGACTTGTTGGCNTGGGGAGAGACTTTTTAGGCTCTCAGGACTAGGTGGAATGGAACAAAGTGGGAGGTAGGAAGATTGAGACTGGACATGAGGAGGAAGTTCTTCAGCATAAGAGTGGTGAGAGTCTGGCAGGGGTTGCCCAGGGAGGTGGTTGAGGCCCCATGCCTGGAGATGTTTAAGGCCAGGCTGGATGAGGCTCTGACCAGCCTGATCTAGGGTAGGGATCCAACCCCCATGGCAGGGGGTTGGATCTGGATGATCCTTGAGATCCCTTCCAATCCTGACTGATTCTATGATTCTGTGATTCTATGATTTTCAGCACAAGTGTGGCTGCAATAAAATCCCTCTTCTCCCAGGGAACACTTGAGGCAGACTTTTAAAGACTGTGTCTTTTAAATCATTCCATTTGTGTTTCCTGTGAGGTGTAGGTGTTCCTTGTGTTCTCACACAAGGTTTGGTAGTAAGCCATAAGACACAGATGAAGGAACCCAGTGAGCTAAAGAGGGAGTCTGGTAGTATATTGTAAATCCCGTTCCTCCCACACGAAGATGATTGTATGTGTCACTATGAGAAGAAACATTTCATCCCCACTCTGCAGGCAAATGCTACTATTACAAAAGCCCAGATCATAAACACGAGGCAAGGAGAGGGAGAAGAGCTTAGTTCTCATCTCTACTTTGAAACAAAACTAGGAAATGAGGCAATACAGGTTCGATTAAAGGCTTTTGAGGCGAGTTGAAAGATCCTCGGTTATGTCAAACGGTGTCAGATCTGTTCCTTTGTGATTCCGTGCTGCTGGTTGTGTTTTGTTGTTGCTTTTTCTCCCCTGGAACACAGCACTACAATCGTCTTTGTAGCTGCAAAGCATTTCTCTGTATTGTAATTTAATGACCGGGAGGGTTCAAGCCACAGGGACACTGCATTTCACCTTGCCTAAAAGGTGTCCAAGGGAAACTGAAGGCAGAGTGCAGCAGGAGCAGCTCTCACTGGATCTTTACTGTCTAGCAAAGCATGAAAACTCAATTTCATTTATGAAAGGGAAGTTTTAGCATGGGGGAGAAAAAGCCCCAACAAACCAGACTGAGTGTCTCTTAGGGGTGTGAATAAACCTTTGGGACTATCCCATGGCACTATGTACCTGTGATGGTTTGGAAGTTACCCACCCCCACACACTATGAAAATCCCCCAGACTAGACTTAGCCAGCTGGAAGTTAAGGACTGAAGCTCTATTCACAGCTCAGCACAATGTACAAGCAGAGATACACACAATAGACAGGAATAGTTACAGAAATATACAAGTTAAAGGTAATACAGAAACACAATTCCCTTCCCAGAAATCAGAGTCCCCAGGAGGGGCTCCCAACCACGTTTCCACCTTCTTTCCACCTCCTTTCCACCTCTCTGCCTTACCCCAGGGTCTGCCTTACATGCAAGGTGAGTTTGGAGGATGGGCAAGGGAGGCTAGAGGCAGAGTGGTTAGTTAGGTTACACAGCAGAGAGCAGAAGACTCAGCAGCTTCCAGAGACAGAGACTCTCTTTGCCTTATCTATGTTTGTGTCCTTGTTCTTATCCATCTCAGCAAGCCTATGAGTGAAGCAGACATCACCAGTGTTTGCTTTTCACAGCTTATAATATAATTCTTTTTCATTAAAATATTCCAATTAGCCTCAAACCAGCACAGTATTTTTTTTCAGTCTCCTGCTTGGGCAAACTGTATTTTCACAGCAAACATCAATTAAATAAGCAAAATCAAGGTAAAAGAAAAATACATCCAGCACACTCTGTGATTACTTGTAGAACTTAGTCTTGCCTGTCACTTGCTGCAAGACAGGGAACTCACAGCTTTCTCAAGGTATGAAAGATTGCCACAGAAAATTTTTTTCTTTGACATGATTGCTTCTGTTTGTAGGAAGGGGAAGATNATATATATATATATATGCTTGTATTTTCTCTAGTTCAGCTAGTTTCCCTCTCAGTGAAGAAGGTAACACCCTTGGCTTTGTTTTCCCCCTAACACTTTTTTTTTCTAACAGCTACATTGTCCTGAGGCTGGGAATCCCATCCTCAAGCAGGCTTTTTGGTTACAAACCCTGCAAGTTAGAGGAAAATTGTCTCATGCCAGCTGCATGCTCGCTCAGGGTAAATACCTCACAAGTGTCAGGCTGATAGCTTTTAAACACCTTATGCTAATTATGCTACTAAAAAAGAAAAGCATCAGGCAAAATTAAAGAAATCATGTGCAGTAAACTCGTTGCCATCAGTGAATGCATGCAGGTTATTGAATAAATCATCAACAAATCACAACAGAATGAGGATGCAACAGGCGATAGGAAACAGCCACAGATGATCATCTGGCTTCCTTGAGCATCTCTGTTCAGAGTAAATACCATTAATTCCCCAAACATCTCCTTGATGGCAGACCCAGATCCACCTGTACAACAAAATCTGAAGGCCTAGATTAAAAGACTACTAAATATCACAACTGCCACCTACAATTTCAGAGATGGTTAAAAGTATCTCCAAAGGTGACTGTGCACCGAACCGCATCAGGATGTGCCAGAAACAGCCACAGAAAGAGCCTTCTTCTGTGCCTGGAAAGCTACAAGCACATACTAAATTGATTTGCTTAATGTTAAATATAAGCCCACCTACAAGCTGCCTCCATGTAGCTAAACTGAATTAAGACAAATTAGTCTGAGCTGTGTCTAGTCACAGGCTCTGAGTACAAAGGCAATTGTGTATGAAGTGGAGCAACAGCCACACTAATGACAGTGTCTTGATCTGCAGTTATTGGAATTTGGGGCTGGACCATCCTTGTAGTGTTTTAACTGCTGAATGTCTCACATGAAGACTGGAAATGTCTGGTTAGCTTCCTTAATAGCTCATTTAATCTCTTTTATTTACACTGCACTGCCAAAAATATAGACAGTAAAAAGAGTTGGGGCTTTGTTTGTTTGCTTTTAAAGGCAAGAATGAGCCTGTACAGTTCAGAATCAAAATGCTTCCCTGTCTTTAGTGACTGCCATGGTCCAATCTGTAATTGCAAAGGCAATCAATACAGGATCTCTCAAGCAGTACTCCTGAAGGAAGATATCCCTTGCCAAAGCATCTGGATCTAGAATATAGCTATAAAGAATTACACAACTTGCCAACAGAGCAAAGAATTCTATTGGTATGCATTATTTTATTAGATGCAAAGAGGATTTCCATCTATGTGGCACAATGGGATGAGTTAAAGGGAGCTCTCCAGACACTGGGTTTCCTTGCTATTGTTTAAAACAGCTGGTGGGCATTTTAATAGAACTTTAAGAACAAAAGCTTTTATTGAGTGTTATTTTTTTCAAATAACAAACACGTTTTGTCAGGTTGCTGCTTAGTTGTGTTGGATTTGCCCAGAATGCAAACTGTGCCCTGGGCTGCACCAAAAGAAGTGTGACCAGCAGGACAAGGCAGGTGTTGCTGCCTCTCTGCTCTGCTCTCATGAGTCCCCAGGTGGACCACTGCATCCAGTCGTGCCCTCAGCATAAGAGGAATGTGGAGCTGCTGGAGCTGGTCCAGTGGCAATTCTCCCTGCCTATGGCGGGGGGGTTGGAACTCGAGGATCTTCAGAGTCCCTTCTAACCTAAACCACTCTATGAATCTTATCTGCACAATATAGCAGCAGCAGACATGGTTCTGATGGAGACAGAACAAGGGGGAATGGCCTTGAGCTGAGGCTGAGTAGGTTTAGATTGGACATGAGGAAAAAGTTTTTCACAGAGAGAGTGGTCAGGTGTGCTGGTTTNGCTTAGGGCTATGGTTTAAGGTGAATCTTGCAGAGCAGAGTTCTAGGTTGGACTTGGTTGATCCTGAGAGGCATTTCCAACCTGGGTGTTGCTGTGATTCTGTGACTAGGACTAAGCATTCGGTGCACACACTATTCATAAACACAGCCTTTCATGTCTTCCATCTAAAGCACTTTACAAATACTAATTACCTTTCCAAAGCACCAGGTTTGTGAGCTAGAGAAGGATCAGGAACAGATTTACCAAAAAGCAAGAGCAGTTGTTTTTTTCTCCCACTTAGCACTAACTGGTACAGCTCTTGCCAGTGTAATACCCCGTGGAGCACAGGGGGTGGCATTCAGCTGGATCTGGGGGCTCAGAGGCTTAAGCATGTTTTCTTCAAATAGGAGAAAGGAATTCTCTCAAGCAGAGATGTAGAGGACACATCCTCATCCTACTGAAATACACAGGAATCTTGTTTTAAATTTCAGTGGGATGAGATTTTGACTTTAATAGGGTGGAATTCATCAGACCTAACCTCAGTACTCAAAAAAACCAGCTGCCAATCATCCAGGCTTTCTCTAAGGCTGAGGCAAGGCTCAGCACACAGTTTCAAAACCTTATTTAGGGTAGGCAGAAGCTCTCCAACTAACTCAGAAATATGTTTACACAAGCAACCTCTCCTAGATACTTAATTTTAGACAGCTGAAGTTAGATAATGTAAATCCCACCCTGAGTGGAGTGCACATGATAAAGACACAGATCCTAGAAAGCAGCATGGCTGGGGCAGGAGTTGATGAGGTCCTATTTCTCAGTCTCACAGTCAGTAAAACTTGTTCCAAGGCACTAAATTCTTACTCTAGAGATAAAGCAGTCATCACATTACCTTATGCCATTTTATACAGGATTTTTAAAAGTCACATTCAGCCATCAAAGTGGTTTTAAAAAATGTATTTTAAAAATCAGTGGAATAAAATAAGGTTGCAGTTTCAGTGTTATTTAGTTGCTGGGGTGTTGGTAGCAGTTTTGGCAATCCTGTCCTACCCAGCCAGCACTGATGCCCCTGTTTTAGTCTCCTGAGTCCCGCTGAGTTCAGGGCAGAGCCTCTGTAGACAGTCAGTGGGCAAGGGCTTGGAGAAAGGAGGGAATAAACTCCTTCAGCTCCTTGCTGCTGAAGCTTCTGTGTCCTAAAGCTACATGGAAGTGCGGCTGGTACTTGCTCAGCCACCAGCTGCTTTTACCTCATAAAGGGCCTTGATTGCTTTGTTCGTTAAGCCTGGCACACCCACTAGAGTGTTGTTTGGAGCCAGGACATCGCTGTTGGCAGCCACTAAGACCTTTCAGCCTAACTGCATCCTGCAAAGGTGTAGCTTTAAGCTTGGTCTGTGCATGCCCAGGCGAGCACAGTCCCTTCCTCGGAACGCCTGCAGCCTCCCCGGCAGACGCTCTCAGGAGCTGTGTGCTGCCCACAGCCCGTCCGGGAAGGCGATTACGAGCACACAGAAGGGCCAGCTTGGCTCCTTCAGCTCACGGGTGTTACTCAAGCGCTGAAATTCAGGCATGCTCCAGGTCTGTGCTGCAACGAACGCTCAAAAAGCCCGCAGAGGTCTGCCGGGCTCAGAGAGACCTCAGAGCCAAGATGCGCAGCACAGGAGAGTGCTCCCTTAGCATTCCAAACCTTTCTCACTCCCCTGTCAGGGCCAAACCAAAACCAGGGAGAGAGAGGGACTGAATATACAGCCTAGCAGCTAGGACATTTATTGCACTACAATTTAAATCAAGACGAGAGAGTGCTTGAGGCAGCCTCAGCCAGCCAGCAGCTCAGTGGCACCAGCATTGTCCTGGCTGAGACCAGGGATCTGCATCGCCACATTCCTTTGGGTGCTGGCACCTCCCGGGCCAGTGATTATTCTGCAGGCTTTGTCCTCCCTAAAAAGTGTTTCTTTTCGGCAGATTTTTTTTTTTTTTCTTTAAGATGAAAACTTCTCTGTCAAAAAATTCCCAACCAGCTCTTTCACTAAGACAATCAGCAACTCGAATCAAAAGAACTGCGATAACCCCAAACCTTAGGACTGAATTGCCTTAATTATATATTACACTTGATAGAGCAATCAGAGTTGCTTTGATTTAGGTTATGAATAGATAAGATCTGTGTGAAAGATTTTAAAAGTCACTCAGTGCCTCTTTTTTTCTCTTTTTTTCCCCCTCTCTCTCTCTCTCTTCCCTTCACCACCCTCACACCCCACATCCACCCCCCAATTGACATTACGTTGACACGTTCATGTAGATTCATATTCACTCTCTGAACTCTGTGTTGCTCACTGTTTTATGACTGCAATGGTAAATGTCCCTCTCTGTTTAGAGGAAGAAACAGAGAAAACAACAAAAACAAAACACCCAAACAAACAACAACAAAAAACAAAGAAAAAAACCCACGCACAAAAACCCAAACAAACGAAAAAATTAAAACAACCTGTCAGCAAAGAAATGCAAAAAGAGGGTTTGGAGTACTGGGATTGGTTTAGGCTTTCTCAACAGACAAAAGCCTGAAGCTGAAGTTCTTGCTCTTCTTTTTTGTTCCAGACACAGAAATAAAAATCTCTTAGAATACAAAATATTTAGCTTAGCTTTTAAAAAAATCAAGTTTAAATTTTCAGTTATCAAATACATTCCTTTCTTTGAATGCAGCTTCAGTCAGATCCTACTGTTTGACTGAAAAAAGGATATGAAAATGCATCTGTTCAACAAGGAAAGTAAGATTAAAGGTAGAGGATGGTAGGTTCAAGGTGACAATGCATCGTGATTTTACACCAAATAGAAGAAGCATTAAGAATTATCTCTAGGTCCCCAAAAAACATTAAAAAGAAGACATTGAAGCATTAGGAGAATGTTAATGTGAAAGAAGGCAGGACCTTGAAAACATATTTCTGACTGTGAATTGCAGTATTCAGAGGCCAGGTTTCAAAAACTGGTCCCTATTGTCGACTGCATCCAGTTTGCAGATGGAAGTTCAGCACATGACATTTGTTCCAGGCTTCACTCTTCCTCTCTCTCTCTCTCTCTCTCTCTCTCTCTCTCTCTACCCTTTTGTGTGATTTTGGTGTTCATGTTTTCCATGCTCAGAATGTCTGAGGCTCAAGACTAATGTTTCTCATTTGGCACTGAGGTCTCATTGGGGCATGGTAAGCTCAGTGTATAAAATTACCTCCACATAATATTGCTTTTAACCAAGCAAACAAAAAGGCAGAGCAAGATCAGCAAAGATGAAGTTAGAAGACTTCAGGTTGATGATAACAAGATTGAACTAGGACATGCCAAAGCATGCAGCAAAGTCTCTGTCCTTTATCATCTCCCATACAAGCTGCATGTCTTTCTGAAAGACTTTCTTGATTCCAACCACCAGCTATTGAGTTTGGTGTAGGAAGTATTGAGCCCAATCCTACAGCTGGTGTTAAAAAGGAAATTAGGTAATACATGAGGTTATTACAGAGGTCTCTTCTGACCTCAGTATCTCTCTAGAATCTCTATATTCAGGACTAATTTGTTAAAAGCCTGCCTGGCTATTGTGGGCAATGAGGTATTGCAAAATGAGGTGAAAAAGGACTGGTGCCAACATTGCTGACTGCAGCCAGCATTTTCTGAAGATCACAGGAAGTGAAAATACAAAGAATCCTTCTGCTTCATGTCCATTTCCCCCCAAACCCTTGCTTCCAAGCATGTTTCATTATCCAGCAACTGCACACCTTAAAATGTGCAATAAAATACTAAAAATTAATATCTTCCACTGGGTTGTGATACTGTCACATAAAATAGATGTCTAGGAAATACTGCTTCTGCCCACTAAGTAGAGCTGCATCTTTGGCTGTGAAGATCTTGTCTGTGAAAGTCTGCTTGCCTAGGAGCACAGCCTCATCTGAAAATACTCTGAGAGTCATCCAATTAGAAAGCTATCAGTATTAAAAATTTAAATTTTCATTCAGTTCAAAGATATAAAAATGGTAACTGAAGTCTCCAGGGCCTGGTGCCAGGACACAGTTTGTCAAGTGCTTTTAGACAGGTCTAGGGCTGGTGTTAGCACAATACAATCAGGCAGCCTGCTGCTTGCTGCTGCTTGGTGCCACAGCTATAGGCTGACTTCTCTGACTTTCCTGCTTTGCTAAGAAATGGGACAAACAGCATTTCTCACTCTTGGATCCTCAGGATCTGTGTTCTAAACCAAATAATTTTTCATCCTCTTTGGTAAAATGGTTGGCTAGAGGACCAACTTAACCTCTCCATGAAAGGAGAGGAAGAGAGGGGGAAAAAAAAGGAATCACATAGATTTTCTTGAGTCGTTCTCTCTAAAAGTGCTCACAAGCTGTTGTTCAAATAGTTCACCACATCATTTACTACTTACTGTAAAAAATGGAAACCTGGAGTGCCTGGAGGGGCTCTACACTGTAACCTTCTGAGAAGACCTTGAGAAAACTCCTCATAGAAATTTGCCTGGTTTCTAAGCCCACAGGCAAACAGACCACAGACACATGTGGGCCTTAGCAGGGCATCTGTCCTGGGCTCCTCTTTGGCAGCACAGTTATCCAGGAGGTGTGAATCCAGCCCTTCTGGTTCCCCTCTCCAACCCACAAAACAAAGAGTATTGTGCCTGTGCAGAGCTGTGTGGCTTTTTCTGTCTCAGGTGAGAGGGAACAAGGAAAGAAACGGTATGGAAAAACATTTAACATTAAGCTCTCTCCCATTCTCTACAAAATCTAGAGCTGGCTTGAAGCAACAGAAGTTTGGTTTAGACTTTCCAACAGGTCAGTGTGCCCCTTTGGCCCTCGTGTGATCTCCTGTGAACTTTTGTCCAGCATTAATCCACAAATTGCACTGTAATGAATTCTTGGGGGGAAAAAAAAAAGCTTTTTGCATTGATGGCCATGTTGGACTGTATTTAAAAAGAACTAAGTTGTTCTTTCCATATGTTGAGTGGCATTCCAGATCCAAATGAACATTCATTTTTACCTTAGACATTCGTCAAGAATGTGCTGGCAAATATCAAAGGCAGGAAAATTGCTGGAAAAACTGGGCAGGGATTTCTGCTGTTCAATATGCTTTAACCATTCTTGCTGCAGTTCCTTTAATTAAAGGCTATTACTTTGGCATCAGGGTGCTCCAATTTTACCAGAAAATTGTGACACTAAATGCACCATATACGTTATAAGGGCACAATCTAAAACATATTAGCTCGGTGGTTGCATCCTTAAATGCCTACGAGTTACAATGTGTCAGAAAATCTGGGTTAAAAGGGTTCCAGAACTGAAGCCTAGTCAAAGGGAAACAGCAAGAGCTTTATTTTGGTGCCTGCTCTGACAGGTCAGTGGATTTTGATTATGCAGTCAGATATGGTATTCGTCCCCTTGATGATGAAAGGTGGGTGGGTGGCTGGAAAGCAGCGGCACGCGAGGCAGCGCCTGCTCCTCGTCCGCACTATTTCCAGTAATCCTCCTTGCTGCCTCACTCATGCTCAGGAAGGATTTGGGCCTGTGGCTTAAATGGAATTGGAATCTCTCAGGAGGGAAAAAATGATAAGGAAACAACATGTACTGGCCAGCAGTTTTAGGAGAAGATGCTTAACAAAAGAAGGAGCCTGCATTCTACATTAGAGTCCTGCATCGCCGCCTGTATTGCTTTCACCGCTGCCTCCCAGCGCCAGGCCAAGACAATAGGAGGACTGTTGCTGCTCTCCCAGCTCCTGGCTGAAACTCTACCAGCTGGATCTGAGCATCACCGATCAAATGTCATCATAATGCAAATCACTCATCACTCAATAAGTATACATGGTATTTATAGGGAGATAAACCCTTAATCACATTTCATTTGGGGACTGGGAGAACACACGTGGTACACCTAGGAGATAGCTCTGTAACATACCTTCTTCTTTTCTTACTTATATCTGCAGAGCACCAAGGCAGATTTCCAAACCCTCCCCCCCAGCCTGAGTCCTGCACACCAGCTGATTCAAGAGAAACTTAATACTTACATTAACATTATTGCTACAGCTTTTTCTGTGGGACAAGGCAAAGCAGTTGCCTGCCCTGTGTTCTTTCTGCCCTCTGGAGGAAACTTGTCCTGGCCTTTCTGGACAGTGAGCTATGAGCTTTGAGTCAAAGCCTCTGAGGAGCAGCTATGATGGTGCTGTTGGCACAGTGTGGTGGGGCAGAACTCTGTACTTACCCTCGTGCAGCTAAAAGAAACCAACCCTCAGCTGTACACCTGTGGACAGACACAGCTTTGTCTTGAGTCTTTAAAAGAGAAAGATGTGCCCCAGCTAAGGTACGAAAGGTGCCCTTGTACTCAGAAGGAACCAGTGTGCTTCAGGCTCATGCTTACCATGGTCCTGCATCCTCCATCTTCTCTCCCCACCTTTCCAAAAGGACTGCCCCTGGTTCATGGTGCTCTGCTCACTCTGTGATGCCAGAGGCACAACATCAGGGTTGTTCCTTCCACCACGGCAGCCTCTGGAGCTCTCTTTGTCATTTCTATTTGTTGCCCAAGTCCTCTCAATCAGTTTTACAGTTGTTTAGTTCCAATCACTGTAGACTGTGACATTTAATATCAAATACTCTTCCAACATTCCCACATTAATAAACACAAACAGTGAATCCTCTCTCTGCTGTAATGATGACTTCTGGCATAATTTAAAAGTGCATATTATTATGCCAGCATTAGGAACTGGTACAGCTTCATGCAATGCTGGAATATATATCCAAAAACTAATTTACTTGAGTTGTAATGTTAGGATTATCCTTCTGTCTTTCATGACTGATGCTTCATCTGGAGAATGCTTAATGTTTTCTTGTCAATGAGTGTTAACTCAAATGAATTATTCCAATCTGTTTACTTTGTCCCTTTCTAACAAACACAAATTATAATTAAAAGGGGAAAAAAAAAAAGAGGAGGGGAAAAAAAAAAAAAAGAAATGCAAAGCAGCATCAAAAGCCTGGTATGACAACACCTTGTAAATTCTTCTACTCTTAAGTCCACATCAATAAGCAATTTAACAATAGGAGAAATCTCACCGGGAGCCCAACAGATGAAATTATTGTGGAGCAGAGCCTTGGATGAAATTTTTTTCTGTGCCCATGTAATTGCATGCAGCCATCCTTGTGTGAAATCCCCCATCAGATTACAGGGTTTGTTGTATGTAAATTGAAGACTAAATGCTTGGTAGCACCTTTCAGCTCTGCAATGCTGGAAATGAGTTTTTTAATAGGAAATTAGATTAGTAATATTTTAGTCAACAAAAATGCAGAAAATTTCTGCATAAAGATGAGAAAATTATTCTTGCAAGCTGACTTTAAAAAAATAAGAATGGAGAACTGTAAAGTTCTGTATACTACTATTGATAACAATTTCTGTGCATTATTTTTCAAACAAAGAATAGGATATTCAGACACAAATTATTTCCACTTTGCCAGCTGTAGTATCAACTGAGCTTTTGGTTACCATAATTTAGTGGCTCCTATTTGTAATATGATTTTATACAGTTCTCAAAGTGAGGAACAATATGTGGAAAATTACAATGAACTCAGTTCAGATTATAAAGTAGACTTCTGCAAACCACCAACCAGGCACTAAAACAAGGCATTGCCATCCTGCAATGGAACATTGCTGCAGCTGATTAGATTAACCTTTGGTGAGTTTCAAAAGCTAATGTGAGGAAAAGACTCCTTCAACCTCCCCTGCAAATGCAAAACAGTTCCTCTAGCACAAATTTGCCTTCCTTGGTAGCCCATATCCCAGACAACACATCATCAGGTATTCATAAATTATTATTAATGTTGCTTATAAACATTTACTTGCTAAAATGGTTCTTGCAGTTTGGGCTGGGCCATGGAGCACAGCTTCAACGTACGATGCACTGGGAAAACTGAGGAAGCTGTGTGTCATGGACAGGAACCAAGTGATGGTTGGAGAAATGAAGCACACCATATATCATCATGAGAAAGGAAGTTCTAGGCAAAGACATTCCTGATCCTAAGAACCTACTGGCTTTTAATAGCCTGGCTACAGCTGAAGTATTATAAAGCTTCATTCTTGCCTCTAAGGAAGATATAAAATGTGATGGGTACCCAGAAGGGGGTCTCAGACTTCAGCAAGTTCTAAGAAGGAATAAGAATGATACTGCTGGAGCAGCGAAAACTAATGTCTTCTCCAGCTTGCTAAACACCAAGGTGATAACTGCCTGGAGCTCCTGGTAGAAGGCTGTGGCTCCTTGAAGTCTCTTAAAATTCCTCAACGTATTTCTTCAGCTTCAAACAGTGACCATGGGAATGCATTTCCTATTTCCATGAGGAAGCAATCTCTCTCTCTCTCTCTCTCTCTCTTTTCCTCCCGCTATAAAAGCTTTAAAGAAGTAGTCCCTTAGTTAAAGGAAGAGATCTGAGGAATTCATTTTAACTGCCAAATGTGGCAAGTCCCCAGATATTACTGGCTCTAGCAATATGCTCTGTGCTTATAAATGAGAATACTGTTAGGACTAGGAATACATCTAAAATGGGACAGTTATGCACATGTTGCAAACCCCCTATCAACAACTCCCAAAAAGCTCCATTCACACCAAAGAACTCCCAAATACTTACCACCTCTTACTGCCAACAAGAGTATTCTGCCCTACATAGGACAAAACCCAACCACAGCCTCTAATCCCAAGGCCTGGCAATATAAACACATCCCAGGAAATTCCACAGGTGGAGGGTCACTGGAGTTGTTTCACTTGTGCTGTTAATTCCTACCTTACAGGCTACACAATGAATGAATCTCTAGAAGGGTCATGAGTTTTGCACTGAGGTTACTCCCAGCTGGTTTATCCTTTTTTTTATGCCTTTGGCCCATAAAAAGGAAAAAAAATATAGCACCTACCTACCAGTGGCTGTAATGGTGACAGTAACGTGAGAATTTTTTTGCTAATATTTCACTCCTTTCCCTCATTTTTAATTTCTTTCTTATTGTCCTAAGACAAAGATTACTCCAACAACAAGCAGATGAAAATCAGATAAGTGAAGTTATTATCACCCGCGGCTGTCATCCCTCCCTCTCTGACAGATGTCACTGCAGTTTTCAGCTCAATGTGTGAATGTAAGCCCATTCCAGACCTCGGCTGCTGTAAGATGTGCAGCTGAAAACAGTATTTTTGGAGCCAGTTTGCGAGGGGAGTGGGTCCAGGCATCCTTTGGAAGGGCACAAGCAGCTTCCTCTTCCATCCATCTGTCTTTAAGCCACAGTCATGTCTGTCAGAGCTCTGAAGCCATCAGCCAGCCAGAGAGACTGATACTTCATGCAATTATTATTTTGTTCACAGTAGATAGAGCTCTGCAGTGAGCATAAATGTTTTCAAAACTTTCCTTAACTTCCTCCAAAGCTCCCCAGTTTGATGTTGTTCTTCACCTCACTCAGGCAGGACTCTGTACAGTCCCCACGACTTGCCTGGGCTGTGTGCACTGCACACAGAATAGAAATCAAAGCCAAATTCTGTAGTCTGCTCTTGTGTAATCCCAGCTCAAGCTTCTAGTCTCAATTTAAAAAAATGTGATTAAAGTGTAAATTACAGCAGATAACACTGTTCCCAAGGACAGAAAAATATTAAAATAAGTTTGCAAAGCTAAGAGGGAAATATCAATCACTGGCAAGCAGCAGGCTAGGATATGAATGAATTGCATGTCATTTAGAGAAACAAACAAATGCAACAGAATTAATCAGTGGATGTAAAAGAGAGAGTGTGATGCTGACACCAAACAGAGCGGATGTATGAGAGAGCATGAAGCAACAATCGTGTGCATCAAATCAGCAGCTGGTTTCTGCATGGATGGAAAAAAAACTGAAGAAATGCTGCAAGATTTTTTGAAGAGAGTTTCAAGCTGGACATGAATTAAAAGCAAATAAATCCAGTCTGTGCCTCTCTCTGTTGCAAGCCTGCTTGCATGAACACGCACAAACAAATCCTATTTTCACACAGTCAGTTCCTCCATCCTGGATTTCTGACCCTTTCTCTGCCAAGTTAGGGCTAAAACTTAAATGAGAATGCCAGGGTGCGATGCCACAACAGCAGCATAAAAAAAAATAAATAGGTGAGGCTTTTGGTGCATTTGCATTCCTGACAGATTGCTCCCAACTGCTGTGAACTAGACTGAGGACTGGGGAGAGAAAGATGTAGAAAGAGTCAGGCACAGCAAACAGAATTAGGAAATATTTTGAAAACAGACCTGCAAGCCAAGACATGCAACAGCCAAATTCACTTCAAGTCTCCAAAAACGCGAGTTCAAAGAGTCACTCAAGAACATCCTGTATGTGGCCAACACTGCTAATCTGGCACATCTCTTCCTCGTCTGGCCAGTTTCTTCCCTCCCTTTCTCAACATACCCTGCACAGATCTACACAATGTTACAGCCACTCATAACCAGAGTGAACATGAGTGAAACATCAGCAGAGCTTTGAAAGGCAAGCCATGGATCTGCGGTTGTGAGTGGCTTACATTTTGGTTTGCTTTCCTCCCTGCCGTTTGCCAGCAATAAATGGCAATTGTATTTCCCAGCCCTGTTCTGCTGGGCTCTGGGCCATTTTTTGGCTGGTTCTGATGGCAGAGTTCTCAAAGCCATATATTAAACTATCTGGCCCATGCAATGACTCACCAGGCTTGCAGTCTTGTTTCCAAGGAGGCTCTATAAGAACAGGGGAAGTAGGGCTGGATTTTGTTGGGTTGCTTTGGTTTTTTTTTTTCAGAAACTCTTCCACATGAGTAACATTAAACTTTCCCATGGAATTTCAATAGCATTAACAAATTATTTTGATAAAAAAACAGCAGGCTTTGCAGATGGATGAGTTTTGGGTGTTTTTTTTTTAGGGTTTAAACATAGAAACATGTGCAAGCCTTACACCCACTCCTCGATGCTGTAAGCTCCCTTACAGTTCTGTCCTGTGCCCATCCTTCAATACACTAATGTCAGAGAGTTAATCTTGTAATGGCAATGCGTCCACAAACAAATCAGTGCAGTAATGCTGTTAGCTCAATTAACTTTTGAATCTATTCAGTATGCAGAACTAAAGGTCGTTTTCCATTCAAACACCTCCCTCCCACTCCCTGCTCACCCTCAGCGGCTCACAGGAGTTAATATTAGAAATGCTGTCTACGCTGTGTCAGGCAGAAGAAAGGATGACAAAGCCAGAAAAAGGCCTTATTCTTTGCTAACATAACACAGGCATGGCCCACAGAGAACATCTGCCTTCTTTCATGACCACATCTAATTATGGCAAATTGTTAACACCTTGAAGAGGAGTTTCATACAAGGGTAAACTTTAACATATGCCATCCCCACACGTAAAACACCCTGTACTTCGTACTTCTGCAAACATATGCCCTTTTTCCTACAACAGTTTATCAAAGGCCTGATTTTGAAAAGGACTTCAATCTGTTTTCCATTCCCATGGATGCATTTTTTTTTTAAGTGCTTGCAATTATTTCCCCGTCCAAATAATTCTATAGAAACATCAAACTACGTAATCTAGGAATGCACTCAGAGGCCGAGACAGCAAGGGCTGCAAAACTGCAAATGCAATTATTTCCTTTCTGCAAAATCATGCTTCGAGTTTATTTGGGCACCAAAAGCTGCCTGTCCACTTTGTAGCTCCTGCTGCTCTTCCCCTTGGGATCCCACACTAAAGTCACAGTGAATAATTTGACACTTATTGCCATGGCAACGGCCTGATGTCATGCATATACAGAATTATGATAGACATTCCTGCAGTATTCAACAAAAGGAGGAATGAGAAGAGGGAGAAAAACAGACAGCTCCAATACTAATGGGGGAAACAGAGTATCACTGGCACTGTAAATATTGCTTTATTCATAAATCTGCCTTCTCCCATTTTTCACCATGTCAACGTTCCCACGAAGGGCTCCCATCAGAGCCCAAAAAACGCACACTTGGCGCAGAAGAGGCTTCCTCACACATGCCTGGATCTGACCAGAGCACAGCAGGTGCCTTTCTGACAGTGCTCTCCTTGGGGAGAGGACTCCACAGCACATCACGAAAGATTTCTGCTACAGAGGTTACTCTTAAGAATGCACCTTTAAAATGCCACAGGTATGGCCTAACACAACATGAGCGGCTAACCTGTGCTGTTCTACCCTCTGAGGACAGCCTTCAGGTGTCCGGTTGGGCCGTAAATCTTGCTTTCCTTTAGCCAGTGTTTATAAGCCCTCGCGGAAAGACACACGCAAACCATTAGGAACAGGATCAAATAACATCTGTTAAATATCTTTTTTTAAACTCAGTGTCTGCAGCAATCCTCCTAAGAGTCTCCAGGCAATAGCAAGACGAGGATGGAAACAGCCTTTTTATTCTAAATTTCATCTGTACACGGGAAGCCGTTTTACACAGTTCCGTAACGCCTGCGTAAAAGAGCCATTGTCAGCCACTTACACGAGTAACAGGTTTTCAACACGGAGTACAGTATTAACAAAGTCATTAACAAACAGGCATAAAAGACACAGGTATGTGTGCTGATATTTCACATGTATTCTAGAAACTAGTCGGCGCAAAAAAATAAAATGTGCCAGTTTAAAAAAAATAGGCTTTTTGTTTGCTTGCTCCAAATCACGCGATGCAGGATTTTCTTGCTTACTTGCTCTCTTTCCTTTTTGTACATGATAATGCTGAGATTCATTCCCAAGCCTTTTTTTTTTTTTCCCCACATCAGGATTTGCAGGCACTTCAGCAACCCAGCTCTATTTATTTATTTATTTAAACACTACATGAAGTTCAGACCGACGAACGAAACCCAGCTCCTGCAACAGAAATCCTCACATCCCATAAGCACATTCAAATATCACTCACTAATGGAGCAATCTTTTCTTTCTTGGGTTTTTTTTTGGTTTTTTTTTTCCTTCCTTTCATTAATTTTTGGATACTGACATGTTCTCAGGATGATGTGTAACAGTTTGTCTCCACTTATCTCACATTCATATACTTCAAGGTTTATTTTTAATGCAGCAACAACGCAACAATATCGTATGGGGAAGCACAAGACAAATGTCCACAAAGCTTCACAAATTGTAAAAAATAAGAAATCTTTTTTTTTTTTTTTTTTTAAAAAAAGAAACTTCTCATTTCTTCTGCTCTTGCTTTAAGCTATCTCCAAGATTTGGCCAAATAAAACAACTGCATATCAGACGACTATGGGATGATATACTCCCTAGTTCTCCACCTAGGCACAAGTGTCACAGGACCAAATTCATCTAGAAGTAAAGCAAAGCAGAACTCAGCTGTCTGTTTGTTCAGAATTTCCCATCTTTTATAAAACAGTAAAATATACTTATCAAGGGCTTGGCTGTGACTGTATAAATAGTCTCTCTCCAGTTATTTCATTTGTAATGGACTGGGTATTAAGATTATAAGGCAATTGTAACAGGATTCTCAGGATAACTGAAAGCTTAATATTGTTTTCCTCATGAGTCAGGATAAAGGCTTTTTTAATAAGCCCAGAGAAGGGAGAGAGAGAGAGAAAAAAGAGTGCATATGTGCATAATAAGAGGATAGTTTTTCAGCATATAGACACTTAAATATTGATCGACAAAGATTGGTAATGACTCTACCATAAAACAGCTCAGAACTGCGACTGTGATCCAGAGCAGAGCTAAGCCTCATCCACTCACGAGTGATATGTAACTCTCCTCCTGATGCGAGGGAAATACAAAAGGACATGTCAATGATTCTTTCAACCTCAAATTCATTAATTTTATGCCACAAAGCTGCATGTTGGTGTAGTAAGTCACTGCAAAGTGAAAAAAAAAATAATAAAAATGACAACAAATCCTAGTAATAAGCCATTGACAACTACTGGACCGGTCTACGGGACTCGTTACGCAGGGTGGCACTGCTCACTTCTGCTATGATTGTCAGTTGGTGGAACATCCTTCCATGAATTCAACACTTGAGAAAGAAGGGCAAAGACAGAAGGCCCAGCAATGCCCTGCCCATGTTTTTAAAGGCACTGAAACAAACAGATGTATTCCTTAGTACCGTCACTTGGGAAAGGTTTCAAAACACGTCCCCATGTGAAAATGTTCCTTATTGCATGAGAAGTTGATCTTCCTTTTCTTCACCTCAGGAATAGAATGGTCTTCCCTTTTCTGGTGTTTGCAATCTGTTCAGCCTTGCTACCTGAGATGGTGAAGGTGGTACATCTTGCCTGAAAGGACCTTTAGGAGGGGTATAATTAGGGTCCTGGATTTTCTTATATGAGTCATAGTTGCTAGGCCCTTCAGAAGAAGTTTTTTTTTTTAGCTGTTGTTCTTTCCGCCTCTGCTCTTGTCGGAGCAGTTCTTGTGTCTCTAGCATTACCCTGGCATTGAAGCCATGTCCTCCCATATAGCCATTCCTTGATCCTTGGTAGCTGGAGTATCTGGGATTTTCTTTCGCAGTCTGGAACCCTTCTCCAGGGGAATAGCTCTGCTCCCACGAGTCTTGAGATACAGAACTGGCATTTTTTCTGCTTTGTCTGCAAAGGGAAAGAGAAGAGGCTTTAAAGACAGAAGTTGTGGTTCCCCATCTACTCTTACTGACAACAATCCCTGGAAAGAAGGATGCTTCTGCAGTGCCATCAGGGTTTTCCCAGCTACAGGAGTCTCCAGAAGTCATGCTCTCTTCTGCTCCAAATAAGCCATCTTGCCTCTTTTGCTTGAGGACACTTCCTACTGAGTTGAGCTGTATTTCTAGCCCTGTCCGGGAGGACTATGCCCCTGGAAACCAATCCAGTGCTACAGCTAACACCATGGATAGGGCTGGGTGATAGGTTGGACTGGATGATCTTGGAGCTCTCTTCCAACCTGGTTGATTCTATCATTCTATGTTCTCAAGTAAAAAGTGCAGTTCGGCGGCAAGCTAGGAAAGGCTATACACATGGCTGTGCTTCCTCAGAAGCCAGATAACAGCCAGCACTTGTAGAGTTACTTGTGAGAGATTTGAATCTAGACTCATGCTTGATTACAGTTTTTAAACACTCCTCTAACAGTACGCAGGTCAGAAGATAAAGCTCATTATTGATAGGTAGTTACAGAGCTGAGAGTAGCTTCCTCCCATTTCCAGAACTAAGGAATTTTGTGCTATCAGGACTATTTCCCAGACTGCTATAGCTTTCATAAAAGAAAGAGCAGAGATAACCTTTTTTGCTCATTTTTTTGGCTCCAGGGGGTAGATAAATAAATCAAATACATCCAGGAATTACAAATTCTTATCTCTTTTCTCAATAAATCATCACATTATTTTAAAGACAGATTATGGTTTTGAAATAGCTTTAATTTACCATCAAGCTGCTGGATGCTTTTATGAATTTAAAATGAGATTGGTGAAGATAAAGTAAAACAATTTTGTGCGGCAGCAAAAGCTATACCCACTTAGAGATGAAAATTAGCCTACGAGAATCATGCAGCAAACCAAAATATATCGAGACATTAATCAATAAGAAAATAATTTAGTTGTCTATAATTGGCTTGGTTTTTCATGTCAACACACAAGACTCAACATGACCTCACCCAGTGAGTACACAGTGGAGAGACATGAGACATNTGATTCTATGATTCTATGGTGAATTACTCTACCACAAGTAAAAGTAAAAAGCCACCCTAATGTTTTTGCTCTCTTCCTTCCACACATGTAATTTGAAAATGGTCACATCTGTCTTACTTCATAATAGAGTTTGAGACTTCTAGATGAAAATTGTTACTCAGGGTGAATTGAAATTATTACAGTTTAAATTACAGCATAATGTAAATTCTTATGTAAATCTTTATAGCTGTTCTTGGTATTCTCACATTCAGCTTTGCCAAAGAAATGATGTTTCTGAGCCATGTTTTATCACTCCCTGGAACAAGAGCAAATTGAGTGAACCTCTGTAGGCTACGAAACTGTCAGGTTTCTGATCTAGAACAAGATAAATTTTAAGCACTAGAAAATTATCTTGGAGTTAAACATAGTTTGCACAGTTTCACATGGGACAAGAGGAAGACTAGTCGAACTTATTTCATTTACTGACTGTTTTCTGGTACTTGTTCAAAATTAGCTGGCCCACTTTCCCTATCTTTCTGGGAAAATTCTTTAAAATTGACTCGAGAGGGTTTTTTTTTGCCTTCAGTATTAATGATCTGAAGGCACAAAGGGAAAAAAAAAAGGAGGCTCCTAAGGGCTATACGAGATGAAAAGCAACACAGCTCAAGAATGAAGCCAGTGCACAAACTGTAATCATTACAGCCACAGTTGCAACATTAAGCTTGGGACCCAAGTTTCAGAGCAACAGTGAGGTTTCCTTAGAGATCAGTCACAGTTAGGAACAGCTTTTAAAGCTAAAGCTGGGTGCCCCAGCTTTTTATAGCAGTATCCTGGTATTTACAGTGCTTAACTTTAGCCCCAGGTCCTGTCTGCTCTCAGCATAGCTCCAATACCCAGAGTGCTCAAAGTCATTAAATTATCATTAATTACTCAGCCATTTCTCATGGCAAAAACCATGGTGAGTGATGTTTCCAGTCACTCTTGTCAAAACAAGCACTTCTATGATGCAATGCAATGGTTTCCAAATTTCTTCTACATTTAATTTTCTCCTTACAATAATTTCTGCCACTGGAACTGCATTGCAGCTGACTTCCAAGTTTGGAATACTACCATAAATGAGCAGAGCAAGGGAAGAGAGAATCATAGAATCATAGAATCAACCAGGTTGGAAGAGAGCTCCAAGCTCACCCAGCCCAACCTAGCACCCAGCCCTAGCCAATCCACCAGACCATGGCACTAAGTGCCCCAGCCAGGCTTTGCTTCAACACCTCCAGGGATGGGCACTCCACCACCTCCCTGGGCAGCCCATTCCAATGCCAATCACTCTCTCTGGCAACAACTTCCTCCTAACATCCAGCCTAGACCTCCCCTGGCACAACTTGAGACTGTGTCCCCTCGTTCTGTTGCTGGTTGCCCAGGAAAAGAGCCCAACCCCAGCTGGCTACAACCTCCCTTCAGGTAGCTGCAGACAGCAATGAGGTCTGCCCTGAGCCTCCTCTTCTGCAGGCTGCACACCCCCAGCTCCCTCAGCCTCTCCTCACAGGGCTGTGCTCCAGGCCCCTCCCCAGCCTTGCTGCCCTTCTCTGGGCACCTTCCAGCACCTCAACATCTCTCTTGAATTGAGGGGCCCAGAACTGGACACAGCACTCAAGGTGTGGCCTGAGCAGTGCTGAGCACAGGGGCAGAAGAACCTCCCTGCTCCTGCTGGCCACACTGCTCCTGATCCAGGCCAGGATGCCATTGGCTCTGCTGCCCACCTGGGCACACTGCTGGCTCATCTTCAGCTACTCTCTCCCAGCACCCCCAGGTCCCTCTCTGCCTGGCTGCTCTCCAGCCACTCTGTCCCCAGCCTGTAGCACTGCTTGGGGTTGTTGTGGCCAAAGTGTAGAACCCTGCACTTAGCCTTGTTCAATCTCATCCCACTGGCCTCTGCCCACCCATGCAGCCTGCCCAGGTCCCTCTGCAGAGCCCTCCTGCCCTCCAACAGATCCACACCTGCTCCTGACTTGGTGTCATCTGCAAATTCACTGATGCTGGACTCAATCCCCTGGTTTCTTGTATCAATGCTAAACTAAAGTGTCTGCACAAAGTGCAACATTTTCCTTCCACCAATGAAATCAGGTCCAGGCTGACACCCACAGCACAGCTTCGGACAGGGGCCATACCTGGGTAAGGAGCTGTACTGCCGCTGGGCTTGCTGGAAGCTCTCTCTTTCTTCTTGCCGCTGCCGCTGCATTTGAACCTCTACCGATACTGAGTGTCTGCCACTTTGTGAGTAGGTCTTGGTGTTTGGCTGCAAAATGAAAATGAAAATCTCTTAAAGAAAGCAGAGGAACACCCACCAAACCATCCCGACTGCTGTAGCACACATACAGCTTGAGTTGTTTCCACAGGTGGTTCAGGTAGATCCCCTTCACGGTAAGTAGGTTAAATTCTGACTCACAGCAGTGGCCTATGCTGGACCTTCTGTTTCTCACTTACCATTTCTCAGATGTACCACAAAAATATTGGTCCAGAATAAGTTGTGATTTTTTAGTAACACTGTAATTAAAATTCAGTTGCTGGGATAGATCCTAATGCAGCAAGCAAAAGTGGCAGCCAGAAACTGACTTTCTTTACTGTTTCTGGTTCTTGTATCTCTCAGCAGAACCTAGGAGTGGTACCAACATCACTATTATTTTTCTTTTCTCAGCCAATGATCCAATTTCTCCCATTAAAATGTTCCAATTAGCCTCAAACCAGCACAAGACACAGTAAGTTAGCCGAGCCATTGTAATGCTAAGCTTTACAGCCCACTGAGGACTGAGGCAGAGGGAGCACAGTGGCTCCCCTGAACCTCACCAGTATGCTCAAGGTGCTGCTCTCCCATAGTGGAGCCATCCTGATTTGCTGTTGGGCCAGACACACAGCCTGATCTTTTCTGAGAGACAGGGAAACATTTTCTGCTTCAATATCATCAAGTAGATAAAATTAGCAAATCCCTTGTGAAACAAGGGGAATCCTGTATCTCTGAGAAGGACTTCAGATAACATCTTAATGAGGTGACAGTTTGCAACTCTGAGGCCAATACCAAGAGCAAGCCTCTGTGGGGATAGAGAGCATTACCAGTCAAGATCTGGCAGAATGGCTGGATTCAAAGTTTGGTTTATGACCACTTTTCATTTCACATTACTACTTTCTTCAGACTTTGTTATTTTAAGTTGCAAAATACAGTGCCACTAAACTCAAAGAATATTAATAGAATCATAGAATGGTAAGGTTGGAAGGGACCTCAAAGATCATCTAGTTCCAACCCCCTGCCATAGGCAGGGACACCTCCCACTAGTACAGGTCACTCAAGGACTCATCCAGCCTGGCCTTGAGACCTCCAGGGAAGGAGCAGCCACAACCTCCCTGGGGAACCTGTGCCAGTGTCTCACCATATTCTGGGCTTTTTATTTTAATAATGATGTTTCACCTAACAAAGAAGCAGGGCATTATTTTATCTCCTTAAAGGTACCAGTTCTATTCAAAACACAGAAGTCTGATCACTGGGAGGTTAAGGAGCACAGCCACTTGTCTGAGCCTGGGAGTGAAATAGCTTCTCTCAGGCTTGCTTTTGTTAAAGCTTTTATTTCAGCTTTATCCTCCCTCAAAACAAACACCTCTTGGGTTTTGCCATTCTAATTTCTGCAGCAGAAAGGTATCATAATGGCTCAGAGTGATCTGCAAGATAAAAGGCTTTTCAAAAGCTTCCTGCATTGAAGACAAGTTTTAGAAACTAGAAAGTTGTCATTTGTGACACAGACTCCTTTGTCTTACTATATAGTCAAGTACCTGCAGGCAGTCAGAAACACAACAAATTTGAAACAGGTGCACAACTTTTAGAAACCTCATTTTCAATAACAATGCACTTCAGACAGAGCATCAGTCTCAGCTCTGCACTTAGCAGACAAACTGTGCTGAAAACCTGCAGTTCCCATCACAAGAAGATGATTGTGCAAAAGGATCGGAACGGCAAAGCAGAGACTATGAGTAATGGAGAACTTGGGAGGATCCTTAATGCAACATTGATGTCTACTTCAGAACAGATTTACCCTGTAAAACCCTCTAATGAAAAATGCTTCAGGAGTGGTATGATGAAGCAGCAGGTTGAGGAAAGAGAATTGTGTGTCAGCCTTGTGGGAAATTTTCTGAGAGATGAATAAGCTGTACATATGTATGTCCAAACCAACAACCTCCATGGAGATTTCTGACTATATTAAATAAGGGCAACACATACAGAGCAGTGTTTCAGTTATTGCATATGTCAACATTTCAAACTTTCTTGACTTTATTGAGAGTCTTCTGACATTTGGTATTTTATTGAAGGGCTCAGCTATGGAAGCGAGTGATTACCTGAAAATCACAAGATTTATTTGTGAATTCTCTCCAGTGTGGTTATAAGCAGCTTACAGAGAACCAGAGGGAAACTCACAAGTTCCCAATTTCTCCATAAGGAATACAAACATTCAAACTGAGATTTTAGGCCAAATCTCCTCATTCCACGGGTTCCACTTTAACAATGTGTTGCAGCCACATTATGTCATATATCAGAAAGCAGTTATCACAGATAAGACATGAAATCAGAATTTCTCCTTAATTGAAAACATGGTTTCACTGTTTGCAGTTCACTGTAAATACAGCAGTGTATTTATAGTGAGCTGTAAAAGCAGTAAAGCAGACTTAAGGATTTTAGAGTACAAGGAGTGGCTACATTACCAAACAGGTGGAGGAAGAATGGAGCTGCTGCTCAGTTCAGGGTTATAAGAGACACTAAACAGCATCATCTAGAAAGCATGAATGCAAGGGGACACACACACACATGTGCAGAGAGCTGGTTACCACAAAAGCCTTTCCTACAGTGACAAAGGCTTTGAAAGCTCTAATGGACTATGAATGGTCTAAGATCAAAATGTAGCTTTGGAGGTAATTTTTTTTAATGGACACAGGAATCAATGGTTAAATAGAGGCAGAGACTATCATGCCTGCCTGCCTGCTGCAGTGCATGCCCAGAACGACTGGATCTGAGTCAGGTCCAGATTTTCCACAGCTCACAAAGAATTTTGTCTAATGGTCAGCATCCGGGTCTAAAGACAAACATCTAAAATCCATTATCTGATTTTCTGAAGATATGCCTGTATGCCCTGTTAAACTAAGTGGATTTGCAGTGCTTAACTAATCTGAAAAAGGATACTTTATTTAGAGTCCTGTCTGCATGTTGTTCACATCTACAAGAAGCTCTTCACATAATCAAATCTGCTATCTGATTGCAAGCATCCAAAAGTATGGCACTGAGACATAAAAACATTCCCTCTGTATGCAATCAGATGCCACCTAAGATACCATGTATGCACCCAGACAAGTATGGCAGGGGTTGGAAGAGACCTCTGGAGATCATCTAGTCCAACCCCACTGCCAATGCACTGCTAACCCCCCAGGGCATGTTACATAGGATCACATGCAGGAGGGTTTTGAAAGTGTCCAGAGGAGACTCTATGACCTCTCTGGGCAGCCTGCTCCAGTGCTCTGTCACCCTCAGGTGAAACAGTTCCAGGTGCCTCAGCCTCTCCTTGTAAGAGATACTCCAATCCCCTCATCATCCTCATGGCTCTTTGTTGGACTCTCTGTAGTAGTTCCCTGCCCGTCTTGAACTGGGGAGCCCAGAACTGGACACAATACTCAGGTGCAACCTCACCATGGCAGAGCAGAGGAGGAGCAGAGCCTCCCTCCAGCTGCTGGCCACACTCTTCTGAATGGACCCCAGAATACTGTTGGCCTTCTTGGTCATGAGGGCAGACTGCTGGCTCACAGTGACCTTGTCCACTAGCACTCCCAGGTCTTTTCTCTGCACAGATGGTTTCCAGCAGGGCAACCCCTGCCAGGGTTTTCTTATATGCATGGAGTTATTCATCCCCAGGTGCAGGACTCTACACTTGCCCTTGTGGGACTCTATGATGCTCACCTCTGCCCAGCTCTCCAGCCTGTACAGGTCTTGCTGCATGGCAGCACATCCTGACAGGCTGTCAGTCACCCTCCCAGCTTTGTATCATCACCAAACTTGCTGAGTACACTCTGGTCCTTCATCCAGATCATGGATGAGTATGTTGAACAAAATGGGACCCAGTACTGACCCCTGGGGAGCATCACTAGCCACAGGCCTCCAGCTAGACCCTGCATCACTGGTCACAACCCTCTGTGCTCTGTTCTCACTCCACCTCACTGTCAACTTAGCTAACCCTAAGCTTACCTATGAGGGTGCTATGGGAGACAGTGTCAAAAGCCTTGCTGAAGCCAAGGCAGGCAACATCCACTGCCCTCCCTTCATCTACCCACCACCACAGAAGGCTACCATACTGGTCAAGCATGAATCCACGCTGACTGCTCCTGGTAATCTCCTTTTCCTCCATGTACTTAGAAATGACCTCCAGAATGAGCTGTTCAACCACCTTACTAATGAAAATCTCATTCTTTCAAATCCTTTCAGTAAAAACCTCAGTGATCCCACACTGAATGCCTTTGATGTATGGTGATGATGATATAAGATCCTAACATACTCCTTTTTTGAATCCTTTACTTGTTCAAAAGAAAGAAAATCTCCATACAGTGACTTATCTTTTCAACAGGCTTCCAATTAATAGTATCTAAACCAGATATATTAATATCAGGAGTAAACTTAAGTCTTCAAAAGAGACTTGATAATTTCATCTCAATCCCCAAAGTATACTTTTATATATGTATTTATATAAAATACATATACAAGCAGATATCTATATCCATGCACACTCCATTTATGCCAGCACAAAACAGAGGCAATTTAAAAAAAAAGGTTGAGCTCTTTTCACATCTTTTTAAACAGCAAGGGGGAAAAAAAAAGTGCAAGGAATACACAGAACACAGTAATTTTACACTGGTATCAGCACAAGGCTAAGTGCAATTATAACAACCCAAAATCATCTCACAAACCTGGCAACAGCTCATTCTTCATAGTACAGATTGATAAGAACTCTGGCATTGTTTGCAATGAGATGTATGACAAGCTCTGACCTTTTAAATCAGGATGTGGTCAAGGCCACAATAACAACCAAGGCTGCACTACACAAATAAATGTATGTTCTTGCCTTCCACAATACATTAAGTGGCAGTGATAGCTACTGCAGTCAGCATTGCTCAATACCCTGCAGAGGCTCACAGAATCATTTTGGTTGGAAAAGACCTTTAAGATCATTGTAAAACTGTGCTTTAAGAGACACGAAACTGCACAGCTCCCCTCTCAGGGGCATTCATTTAAAACCAGGGCTGCAAAGTGAAAAGTTTGTGCAGGTTTCTCACTTTATGCAAACAACACCTTTGTCGTTTCAGAGAATCTACCCCCATGGCTCATCTTGCACTGACCACTCTCAGCCCCTCTCTCTTCTCTGTCCTAGTTAAAACAGGACTGTCCACGCACTTGCTTTGCCTGCAGAGTGGCATTTCTGCCCACAGAAGGTAGCTCAGCATGGATCTTCCAGAACTGGCCCAGATGAAAAGTTGCCACAGAGAGGAGATGATGGGGGGTGATCTAGGATGCAGCCAGTTAAATCACAGGAGTTACACCAGTTGAGCTGACACACCTGACACTCTACTACCACACTGAGAAGAGGGGAGAAATACTCTTAGAACTCCTTTGTGTTGATAAAGAGTTACTAGTGAGATGACTAAAGGAACAAGTCTCTTAGTGTTTTCCTAGTTACCAACAAATATAATTATTTAATACTATAATATTCACGGTATAAGCAAGGTTGGAAGAGACCTCAAAGATCATCAAGTCCAACCCATTACCACAGACCTCAAGACTAGACCATGGCACCAAGTGCCACATCCAAACGTGCCTTGAACACCTCCAGGGACGGTGACTCCACCACCTCCCTGGGCAGCCCATTCCAGTGGGGAATGACTCTCTCGGTGAAGAACTTTCTCCTCACCTCCAGCCTAAACTTCCCCTGGCACAGCTTGAGACTGTGTCCTCCTGTTCTGGTGCTGGTTGCTAATTTTTATCCAGCTTAAACTGTGTGTTTAATCAAGAAGTTTCAAGTTCACCTGGAAAGTTGGTAAACAGGCTCCCCAGAACATCCCTGGTACTTACAGTTGAGCACCAATTAGATAAGATTAATTGACTATGCCTGCCCTATGTGTTTGGCACAGATGACAAACAGCCCAATAACTCAAAATTCAGAGGATAAAAAACATTCAAAGGTTCTGGAAGATGTCCCTGAAAACTGCTTTTACTTCCATCTTTCTGTTCATGTTGCTATGGTGAACAGAACACAGAGCAGCATTGCTTTTAAAAATAGCCAACAGGTGTGTGTGTATTAATTCAGACAGCACCTAAGAAGAAAATCCCATTCCTTTCTGTACCTTTTTAAGGCTTTTATAGGGGAAGCTGCATAGGGCAAAGTTTTCCAGTCTGTGTACTGCAATGGCAGAAATAAAACCTTCAGGATGGTGGAAAGAAACCACTTTGAGAGCTCTGAAATTGTGCCTGGGATACATACCTGCACTGCATGCCTGTGAGCTATAAATATGGTTACAAACTGAAATGACTTAAACTCTTCTCTCTTCATTTTCTGTTTCAAATAAATTAGTAGATTGAAATTAGTGGAGGGAGAGAAAAAAAAAAGTTTAAAGTATGAAATTTTAAAGTCAGAGCCTAAATCTTAGCAAGAAATGGCTGGTGTTTCATTACATCCTTTGCAGGTTTGCCACAGTTGAAATGAAATTCTGCCCTGCATAACTTTGGTCTCCTCTCTGAAACAGGCTGGGGTAGGAGAAGCAGCAGTTTAGCCCCTAAGGTATTCTTTATCTGCTGCAATCCTCCATTAGGTATTGCCTCATACCTTGAATAAAATACCCTGAAAGTGACTCTTGAAATGGATTCATAATAGAAATAATTAATATGCTACTTCTTTTTCTCATTAATGTGTTGAGCAATTATATATAATTTACGGCCTGATATAAACTTTGCAATGTTTGCTTTAAATATAAGCTGTTAGTCATTTTTCCAGGTAAAATGAGTATGCTGTGTTCAAAATTACAGCAATAAAAATCAGGCTTTTGTCTTTTTCTGGAAGAATTTGAAGATTATTTAGAAATCATCACAGCTTTGAATAGGTCAAGAACTTGAATAAAGGGATAAGAAATGAGGACCAAATCCACATGAAAAAGAATATTCTTTTTTTCTTTCAATCTCTCTTAGAGAGAATATCTACAAACCAACACAGAGCAGAAAAAAACAAGCACAGTTCCTAAATCTTCTGAACATTTATCTATCAGGCCATGCCTAAGTATGTTATTAGGACTTCTGAAGGTTTTTCCTATAAAAATCATGCACTTATTTACCTGCCACAAATCTGTGCACATAACAACACACTCAAGCCAGTCAGGTAGTATTATTTGTTTTGACCTGGTTAGATGTCATCTTTGGGCAAAAACTATTTTTATTTGACTTCTAAATATTTAAAGTAGAGTTTGCTTAGCTGCTCTCTCAATGTCAGTTTTCTTCCACCACCCAAAGTGGAGATGAATGTATTTATGAATGGAATTTGCCATTTTCCACTTTTAGCGCTGATTTGTTTAATTAAAGGTGAAGAAATAACTGCCCATCATTGGTCCTTTCTGCATGATGGTGGGTTGGTTTTGTGGTTGTATTGGTTTGGTTTTTTTTACTGTTGACATGCTTCTACAAGCAGGAGTAGCAAGCAGTTGTAATGTGTTTGATGGATTAAAAATGCTCCTTTTTACTTTTTCTTTCTTTCTTTCTTTTCTTTCTTTCTCTCTCTTTCTTTCTCTCTTTCTTTCTTTCTCTGTCTCTTTCTCTCTCTCTTTCTTTCTCTCTCTCTTTCTTTCTTTATCTATTTATCTATGTATCTATCTATTTATTTATTTGTTTATTTACTTATTAAATTGGATTGTTGACTCCCGTGACATTTGAGGCCAGAATGCTGTACTTGTGTTATTGAAGGTGAGAATCTTTCAAGTAAGATGCAACTGGGAAAAAAAATACAAGATACAGAACAAATTGCAACCAAAATGTCCCAAACTTCAGATCTGTTGCAAGGAAGGATAAACATCAGCAGACCCAATACTGTCCAGAAAACAACAAACCAAACCAAACCAAACCAAACTGAACAGAAATAAAACCACAAAAACTCAAGGCTCAAGTTTGGTACCAAACAGAAAAATCAGCTGCAAAAAAATCCTGCCTTGTTATAAAAATGTCATAGCAACAGGAGGGGCCTTAAATATTACCAGCCCTACTGTGAGTCCATGCAATTCTACGTGCCCAGATACACATTGCCACAAACTCTGACTGGAATTAACAAGAGCAGGATTAAAATGGATTTTGTATTTTTTTCCTATGTAACATCAGGTGTAGAGCATTGCCCTGCAAACCCTCTTGCACCTTGTTTTTTTTGAAACAAGAAGACTAAAAAAAGCCACATAAGGAAAAAAAAAATATTTATGAAGCCCGTGGAAGTGAACTTAAATTAAACTATGCAAAAATCTTTCCATAAAGCTTTGACTCAACTAGTGTGTTTGCAGAACTAGTGGATTTTAGAGGTGGCTTGATCCTGCAACCAGGATGCAATCAGTTGTTAAATCTCATCAGAGTGTCATTCAAATGGCCTTGAGCAGAAATGTTGTGCTGCTTAGCAGACTGTGTCACCTCATTCCACCACTATGGCTTTTCTGTGTTTGTTAAGCTGCCTGATGCTCTATGAACACTCACAGGCAGTCAAGTATTGTTTACTGGCAGGGTGTCCCCAGCCAGGCAAGAAGTCCAGCTCTGTCACAGTGCTCTTCTGCAGAGAAATAACCTTCACCTGATGGGCACAACCAGAAAGGGATGGGGTCAGGCGCAGGTCTCTCTGCCCTGTGTATCACTCACAGCCCACACGACGTAGGGCTCCAGGGTATGAAGATCTGTCTCCAACCCATGGAGGAGACTGAAGGTATTTGTCAGAGGTAACCAGACTCCTGTGTCACAGCCCATTAATAGTCTGGGATGGATTGGAGTTGGTGACGTTTGCAGGATCATTTTGATAATATATTAGCAGGTTTTGGAGCTGTTGAGCTCCTCTGAATATCCTCAGACCTGCCAGATTTCCGTCAGCATCCATTACTCACACTGCAAACTCTGTGTTCATTTACACCTTCTCAGAGTAACCAATAGTCTCAGCACTTTGTTCCCTATCCTCAACCCTCCCATCAGCCTGTTAATGAAAAATGCAAACTACTTATCACCTCATACACACACTGCTTTGTGGATGGCTTCTTCTTCTTCCTAGCCAAACCAGGTCAGAGTTGGCTGCTGTCTTGTGGCTCAGAGGCTTCTCTGAATGTGAAGCCTTTTGTAGGCTATGTAACCCTCAGGTGAAAACAACACTTTTCAACAACAGTCCATGTACAGGTGCACTTCTCACCGCTGTGGTTTGCAACCAACAGCCTCCAGATGGAGAAGACTGGAAAGACATTGATGAATGTTTCTGAGTGTTTTCCTGCACGTGTACTATAAACCATTTTTGCATTTTTCTGTGTCACTGGTATTTAATAATACATCTGGATCTGTTTTGAGGGGATGTCTCAAAGTCCATTATTTTAGACTAGTCTGCTAAAGTAACACACACCCCTGAAGAGAGATGGTTATGGCTCCTTAGCACTGCAATGACTGTGAACTGCTGAAATGGATGAGATCATTGCTTTATCCTTTCCAAGCATTGTGAGCTTGAAAGGCTGGAGCACAGGATGGGGGGAAAAAATAAAATAATTATAATTAAAAAATGATCTGGGCCAAAATTTTTTTTTTTTAAAGTACTTATCTAAAATAAAACACTTGGTCACCTATGTATTTAGCAACAGAGCAGCTCTTACAAAGGCAACAATAAGCTTCAGAATTAATATTAATACACTGAAGCCGAATTAGTCACTTTGAGCTCATTTGCATGATCTATAGAAGGGGAGTAAATAGAGAGATCCCATTTGTTTGAATAAGAGAAAAAGGAAAGGTCACTCTTCTGACCCACAATTTAGGAAATTATTCCATTCCTAAGGTAATCAGCTTGTCATCTAAATAATTCCCTCCTCGCTCATTACAAGAAACTATAATAAAAGCCAAGTTGCCTGTCTAAAGTTGCTATGGCATTTAGAGATACAACAATTTGCCCTGTGACCTTCAGTAGTTAGGTTCCAAGTCTTCAAGAGTGCAAGTTTTTCTCATACAGTTTTCCCAAGAACGCTGCATTTGGAGACTAAACAGCAGTTGCATAATGGAAAGTACCTCCTACACCCAGTCCCCTTTCGCCCCCAAACTGCTGCACTCTAACTGTGATGAGCTATCACATTATCTTCACCACATTGTATCAAAAACATCTGGCCATAAAATAAATGTTTATGTAACGTATTCAAATCCAGAAGGTTAGAGGTTTTCTAACACAGGGAAAAAGAAAACCATGTCCTATGTTAAGCAGCGTTAGGTCATTCGGGGATACATTTGCCTTTTTTCCCTCCATGCTGCACATCACAAATACCACAGCTTCAAACTGGTGAATTTAAGACAGATGAGGACACAAAGCCTCAATAAAAGTAAAAAATATTCTTCTATACACAGGCAAAGATGCCCTGTGCATTGTGATGTCACCTACATTGTTCTCAGTGACTGAATACACACAGATGTAGACCTCCAGCTACTTGCACTTCTGTCTCATGTGCATCATAATGCTAAGTTAACAACAACCCATACCAGCTTCAGAGGAAGCTGTGAGAGTTGCAACTGCTGTCCTCACCCAGCTCCCTCTTTTCCAGAGCTACAGACAAACTGGTCCCTGTCTTTACTGTGGAATTTTAAATAAAAATAAAATAAAATATTTGTCTCGTATTTAAAGGATCCTCATTTAGGATACATAATTGATTAAAAGGCAGCACTGATTCATTCAATTACATTAAACAAGATAAGCACATGGATTTACATAATTGTATCACACTGCTAGATCAGACTGAACAGGATTTAATGATCAATTAGGACATATATCTCAAGACAGAACTGTCTTGGCTCATACAAGTGGCAAAGGGTGATGTGGTGAAGCAGGCTATTATGTGTATATCTCCTTTTTATCTCTGGAAATGCACAGCTCCTCCTCTTATGGGACAGATTTATGTGCATGACAATGATACTGTTTCAGAGAAAATGCCATTTGCAAGGTTACATGTTCTCTCTAAATAATTTATCATTAGTGTCTGTTTTATTCTCAGTTTGCAAAAAAACCTCAGTATAATCATAGAATCATAGAATCAGTCAGAGTTGGAAGGGACCACAAGGATCATCCAGTTCCAAATCCCCTGCCCTAGATCAGGCTGGCCAGAGCCTCATCCAGCCTGGCCNCCAAGTCCCACTCCTCAGGGCTGCACTTCTGCCAGTCACTGCCCAGCCTGGATTTGTGCTTGGGATTGCCTCAACCCAGCTGCAGGACCTTGCACTTGGTCTTGTTGAACCTCATGAGGCTGGCTTGTGCCCACCTCTCCAGCCTGTCCAGGTCCCTCTGGATGCCATCCCTGCCCTCCAGCCTGTCTGCTGCACCACACAGCTTGGTGTGATCAGCAAACTTGCTGAGGCTGCAGTCAATGCCTCTGTCCACGGCACCAACAAAGATGTTGAACAAGACTGGTCCCGGGACTGATCCCGGAGGGACTCTGCTTGTCACTGCCTCGACTGGGGCATGGACCCATTGACAGCCACTCTTTGGGTGTGGCCACCAATAATGATACTGCGTTTGAGGCCAAAAAAATCCAAGTAGTGAGTCACAGAACTGAAGGTTTAAACACAGAGCAAATAATGCTACATGCACACAAGACAGGTGGCTGAAGAAGTTTAACAATCAAATCAACCTCAACAAACCAAAAACGAGGATAACAGGAAGGACAGAAGTGTGGCAGCAGAGGCCCCTGCATCCCCATGGGTCTGCTGCTAACCAGCCAGAGAGAGCAGGAGTCAGCCAGGCTTTCCAGGCTCCACACACTTACCCATGGCTGCTCAAAGCTGTAAGTACGTCTCCTGTCTTCCACATCCTCATCTTGCTTTGCCTGCTGAAATTCTTGTCTCAGGCGCTGTATCCGGTCATGATTGTTAGGGGTTGATCTGTTGCTAAAAGAGGAAGGATGGAAATGATCAATATACTTAGGAACTGCCATCTGTGCCTGTCATCTCTTAGCATGGGACTGTTACTACAGTGCAGGAGTACAGACTTAAAAATAAATTCCAAGAATTTAGTACAAAAACCTTTAGTACTGTTAAGATGATTAATGCTGTTTGACTTCTGCAGAAACTCAAGATGCTGTAAGGAAAAGATGAATGAGGCTATTCCTAAAAATTATCAAAAGTTGCTGGCGTTTTTTCAGTCCATGTTCCTTCTAGAAATGAAGCAGAATGCATGTGTTAGTGTCAGACTTAGCACAGAGGGAAATTAAGAGAAAAGTCCTAATGATCTCTGCTACTGAATAAGCATGGAAGACACTTTTCTCCAATCAATAAATTCTAGTGCCGCCAGATCTTTACTCACACCAAATTCATTACGGGGTCTGAAGGCCCCACCTATATAAAATTTGATTATTTTCCCCAGTCAATAAGATCCTGTCATCCCTTACTTCTCTTTTTAACAAGTCTTTCAAACTAAGGAGCCTGACAGCACTGCAAGGCTCGGGGGCCAGCAAAACACAATCCATTTGATGGTGGGCAGGCAGGAATGTCTCCAGTGCCGGCAAACCTTGCGGCTGCTGTCTGCTGGAGAGGGCTCAGACCCACAGCCCACCCCAACTGTGATTTACCAGCACAACCAAACCCTGAAATTCTTCAAACACATCAACTTTTACATGGGTAATCTGCTCTCCATAGCACAAGCTTATGTGAAGCCATAATGAAATCTGCCCAGCAATGGCTTATGTCACGGGACAGAGGGAGCAGGTAGTTATGAATCTCATCACCATTCCTCCAGCTGTGAGGCTCACACCTGACCCCTACAACTCCCACTGTGTTTCAGACATGTTAATGTGGGAACCACAGGAAGCCTGACCAACGAATGTGTTATATCAAGACTAACCAGAAGCATTTTAATCTCTTCCTACAGCCTTCTTAAGCCCTGCAGTTCAGAGTTTATTTCAAAAGAGTTGATGAAGAATAGGCAGCCATTTGTTCCAGAAGAGAAATCTTCAGGGAGGCAACAGAAAACAACTCCACAGATTCCTGTTCTTGGACACAGGATACAACAAAACCCAGTGAGTTTATATCCCATGTCTTCTCTCAGACTGAAAACAAGATCACAAAATGGCTCAGGCTGGAAGGGACCTCAGCGCTCATCTATTCCAACCTCCCCACCATGGGCAGGGACACCTCTCAGCTAGACTCCGCTGCTCAAGGCCTCATCCAAGATGGCCTTGAGCACTTCCCAGGGAAAAGGCATCCACAGTCTCCCTGGGCAACCTATTCCAGAGTCTCAGCATCCTCCTACTGAAGAACTTCTTCCTAAGATCCAGTCTAACCCTGCTCTGCCTCAGTTTAAAATTATGTCCCCTTGTCCTGTCTCTGGACACCCTTATGCAAAGTCTCTATCTAACCTTCCTCCTGTAGGATCCCTTCAGGTATGGGAAGGCAGCTTAAGGTCCCTCCACAACCTCCTCTCCTCCAGGCTGAGCAACTCCAGCTGCCTCAGCCTGTCCTCACAGCAGAGACATTCCAGCCCTTGGAACATCTCTCTATCCCCCTCCTCTGAACTCACTCCAACAGCTTTGTGTTCTGGAGTCCATTTGTGACTGGTTTCCTTGTCTTTTGGGACTGGTAAACAGTGTGGATGGGAGGCTGTAAGTGTTTGAGGTGTTACCTCCCATTCTTTTCAGTGCCATTACATAGAACTTGGTTGGGCAAACAAAAAAACCCCCAAAATTAGCATGGTTCTAGCAAAGGTTAAGTTTTGGAGAGGTTTGGAGTTTTTTTTCTCCTCTTTGAAATTTAAATGTAGCAAAGTGTCTTATTTATTGCAAATGGAAGCTTTAAGAAATGCTTTATCTAGAGAGCAGGTCAAATTCTATGTGCAAACTGCCACGTGGAAAAGCAGTTAAAGAAAGTTTTATTTTAGAACAGGCTGACATGAAACACTGTGGTGTTTTCAAAACTTCCACCTCACTGTAGGTGTGTTGCTAATTGTTTCCCTAATTCAACTTTGTTGTATGGAACAGCTTATCTCCATTTGCAGCTTTATGTTATGCAAATTTATTCCTTTACTATATAACCACTTGTTGTTTTTTTTGTTCCCCAAGCACATTTTAAATTATATCATCACAAGCCGGTACAGAAATACTTTGTGTGGCTTAAGTGGTCTGTTTAAAACTGCTGTTGTTAGTGTAGCAAACAAATAGTCTCATACTTTCTACATGGTGTTTTTTGTAAGATTGCACTTAAGTGTAATGAATTACTTTAAAGGTTAGTATTTCAGGTGTAAGAATATATGCCTGGAAGAGAGATGGCATTGAACTTCAGTGCAAAATGATTAGAGAGGCACTGTGTGTAGAGACTTTGAAGTACTCAGATGATCNCTCTTCCAACCTTGGTGATACTGTGACTTTCTAAGATCCAGTCTAAACCTGCTCTTCCTCAGCTCAAAACCATTCTCCTCTTACGAAAAGTTCCCCTTCAGGCTTCCTTAATTAAGGTTCTCTTCAAACCCTGAGGGATGGAAGTGATCCATTGACACTGGAGCAGTTAACCACCAGCAAAGAAAACCAGGAGTTAAACCTCAAAGTACCAAACCAAGCCCTGTGCATTATAAGGAACAGACACACTCTACCAGCCCCAAAACAGGGCACTGGAAGGGATATCACAGATCTGAGGCCTTCTGTACATTTTGGGATTGTTATTCATTAAAACAATTACATCAACAGAGGAGCAGCAAGAAAATGCACAGCGTCTATGCCGTGATGCCAAAATGTATGCACCCTCCCTGACAGCAAATGCATGAATGTGACATCCTTTAGACTGCAGACATGCAACAACACAGGGCAAGGAAGATCCTGCGTTTATGATCAACTTGCTCCCAGACTTAAGAAGATCTTGGTCTAAAGCTGTCTTAAGAAAAGTTATTCCAAGTTATTAAAAGGCTTGCTAATGGCAGAGAAGATAAATCTTTTAACATTATTTCTATGTTATCTGAAAAGCAAGGGACATGACCCAAATTTAGAGAATTGCAAAAGAATCGAGTTATAAAAAGGGACTATTTCACACAGAGGGAAAAGACAAATCTACTTCTGCATCTACTCAAATCTCTTTGCACCAAAGAAGCCTGTGTGACATAGAAAGTGAGGTCAAGTCAGCAGTTTTGGAGTGATAATTAAAAATCCCAACATTTTTATTTAGAAAAGGCAGACAGTTAGGGAGGGGCTATGATAGCCTTAAGAAAAGGCTATTTGAGGTCTCAGACTATATCTCAGGCTGGCTGCTGCTTGTTTCCATTTTCCTCTCAACCTTTTTCTTATACTCTAGGCTAAATTAGTCAGCTGCCCTAACTTTCCCACCAGCAGATCTCTATCCTGGCCTGCCATACTGTCTGCAGTTGGTTTTCATGCCTCTCTTCATCCAGTAAATTTCATCATTAGTGCTTTCTTGCTCTGTTTTTCATGTTTCCCACTGCACTCAGGGAACACTTGGTGTACTCGCTTGATAGCTCACTCAACCTCCAGCCAACAATTACTGCTTCCAGAAGGAGAGAAAAGCAAAAATCATAATCACAATAAATAGCTGTCACAAATAAAATTTTGGAGTCAAAAGTGCAAACCTAACTTTATTCTTTTTCAGGCTCTGAGATACTGTTTTACCTAAAACTCTTGGCATAAGTAACATCCTTACCCCATGGGACAGATCTAAACAAATTATATCCGATGTGAAAAGTCCTTAGCAAGTCTAAAGCAAAATGAGTTTTGACTTATTGAATTAATTCATTCAGGAGAGGCAGGGTCCTATCAGCAGATTACAAGGATGCAGGGCTGCAGGGGTTCCTCCTGCTTAAAGTCCTGTTTGGCTTTTGCAGATGTATGGTGCAAGTCCTCAAAAGCTGAACTGAATGTTTTGTTGGAGAAAATCATTCACGTGAACTTAAAATCTGAAGGTAAATTCACCTCAAAGAATTCAGGACTGCTACAAGGAAGGAAGGAGTTTAACTTGAAATCCATACAAAGTCTACAGAAGATTTGACCTATGCTAGTTTTAAACATTTTAGCAAAAATGCAATCACTGCTCTCTACAAACCCTTCCCTCTGCCTACTTCTTAACAGAAGAGCTGTCAACTTACAGAGAACAATTAGCACTTCCTAGCATCAGATGCAAGGGATGGTCTTCTTTAAGAGGGCTGTCATTATCAAATGTTCTTAAATACAATAATAAACAAGTGATGGTCTTCTTTAATAGGGCTGTCATCATTAAATGTTCTTAAATACAATAAACAAGGAAGGGTTTTTAGGGTCAAAGTTAACTTGGGTTGCAAAGTGGCTGGGCTTCCTTGTAGCACATACTTGGCACCCCACTGCCTTCCAGCTGCAGATGGCACATTTCACAATCAGCTATTTTGCCAGCCCTGCTTTAAAACACAGCCCCACCAGCATGGGCTAAAAATGCAACTCTAAGCAAAGCTTAGCCAGGCCGGGGCTGTCACATGTTTCCAAAAACAAATAGCTGCAGCAATGACCATCACAGTCTCAGTTCATTAAGCAATGTCTCTGTGTGATGTCATGCACTGATGTACAGAGCTGTAATCCCTTCAAAACAGACAGATTTCAGTGTGATAAAGTAGATATAAACATGCTACTGACCAGAGATGACTAAAGCTTTGGGAAAAAATAAATAAATTATTGACCTGAAAAAGCATGGGAAAGGGTCCTAACAACATCACCAAGCACTTGTAACATGATTAGAATAACCAAAAGGTTAGTAAACAAACAGTGTTCTTTACACCTTGAAATCTTTGAACACAGATTGGATCTGCCAGGGACTCGCTGGCCTGACCAGCTGCTTAGATCTCTGGATAGCAGTTACAAACCACAGATGGGTTCTTATTCCCTTCAAGCTGGCAAATAACTATCACCTCTTTGCATAACGTAAATTCCTTTCCATTTGGACACATTACTCTTGGCATATTAAAAACCAAGAGCTCTACCTATGTCTACAGGTAGAGAGGAGCAGAAAGAGAGTTTATTTCCACTTCGTTGAGGTTTTATGATGTCCTCGCTCTGGTGGCCACGCCTTCATTGGCAGCCTGCATCCATGCCAAAGTTCAAAACTAGCTGAAAATCTACAAAATTGCCCCCTCCCTTCATGGCTTCAGCAGGATGAAAACAGCCCAACAGAAAGCAGACTGTTTATAATCTAATATAAAAGCTTCTGCTACATTTAATGAAACTCGAGCACCCTCTCGCCACGGTGCTTACTCCAAGCAGATGGATTTGTCTGTTTTGGATGGCCCTCGAGGGTGGATAAGCAGAAGCTGTCAAGTTGTTGCAAAATGCCACGGACATAAAATAAAATGAAAGTGTGCTCTTTATCAGGCTTCAAGTTAGCACCATGCTCCAATGCATGGTCTGCCTGTGTGTTCACATTAAAAAGATTGGTTAATCGTCGGTGACTTGGACAACTCTGCACACACAGCGTGGGGCTGGTGAGGGCTGAGCAGCCTGCACCATCTTACTCCTGCCACCGTCTTGCCAGAGCAGGTTGGTCTTATCACTTTGCTTTAAGGCTTCTTTTTTTGATATCTAAGTATCAGTCCTCAAGCATACATCAGTGTAATCATTTGGCTGGTCCTTTCCTTCCAGAGTGCCCTTCTCTGAGACACCAGGCAATAGGTTTTCCATGTACACATGGGTGTTAACATACATAGACAGTACAGAGACAGGAGCAACAGCAGCCAGCATTGTACAGAAGAGCTGCTGTGTGACTACAGAATCATTATAGTCAGTCTGAGAAAAAAAAAACCATTAGCTGAGCAAGGGATCAAATTTGTTAGAATACAAAGATACTTGTAATGTGGTGCAGTTATAGCTTGGAAGCTATGAGGTTTATCCTACGCTATTCTGTTTTTCTTATTATTAGTAAAGCATTAAAAGGTGAGGAAGAGGTGCAAAAAAAAAAAAGTATCAATCACAAAACTGCAACTAAAAATAACTTTTCTGCACAAGCTTCATTAACTGTTATCAGCTAGTATCTTGGGGTTTTACACTCAAACCACAGGTCATAAATTCATAGTAAATCCCCCTTATGTTCAGCAAACACCAGAATTCAATTTCTCTTCCAGTTGTAAGAAAAGGAATGTGCTGCTCAAATTAATTATGCATGCAAAGTTAGTTTCTAACAAGGGCAGCTTCTTGTATGCTGAAGGGTATACATCCTATCTGAATTTCCCCACCCCCCAAATCTCCTTCAATCTTGACTGACTTGCTATTCTTCACAAGGTTATAAAAATCCTTCTCTCTTGCCATTTCATACTTGCTAAATGAACACAGAGCATTACATATCCTTTAAAGTCTGCAGTTTTAAAGGCAGCTGAATTCAGAGATTGGCTTTAATGTGACAGGCAAGATCCAACATATTACCTGTACACATACCCACACACTTCAGCATACTAATGCCATCAAACCCAGGAGTTACATCCTAGGATTTTTGTCAATATGTGCGCATCTGAAATCAGCTCATCAGGAAGTTTTCTGTCGCTCTCTTTACCTCCACAGTGGTAGTCACAAAGAATGAGGCAAATCCCCAAATGCACTGGCTTTCCCCAGTAAAAAAAATTCATTTCCAAACTTTGGCATTGTGATTTGTCGATCATTTGACACCAATTTCAACAGAGTAAATCATTAAAAATCAAAACCATACATCTCTGTTCTCTGCACTCAAACGCTCTTAATTTGGCGCTCGCTTCTGACGCAACGCTCGTAAACAACGCCGAGAGCTGGAGCTGATAGAGAGGTCACCTCACCACAACAGTCCCTTCAAACTCTCCAGACTAGATTTCACTCTGAGTCCCTCTGTGGCCCTTGTATAGCAGGGCCATCATTTTACAGCCAGTGAAATCTGAAGAATGCACCCAAGACCCTTTTTATTGCCACCATCACTCTTCCTTATTAGCCTGTCAGAGCCTGCACACCAGAGACAGAAATCCAGTCTTACTTTCCAGGGGAATTCTTCTCCTAAAAAGAAGACCAGACCTTAGGAGCTTGCTACAAACTTCTGAAAACACACACTTAGCTACTGTGTTAACATGCAGTCTAAGCCTTGCTTTGGAAATGTTAGATTTTACAGACAGAACCAAGCCAATTTTCAGCCATGCACCATTTGCTTCAGCCACTGTCATAGGCTACTGCATTTTCTGAGTAAAACAAAACAAAAAACCCCACAGACAAAAAAAAAAACACAAGAAAAAACAACCTACAAAAAACCCCAGAACAAAAAAAAAAAAAAAAAGAAAGAAAAAAAGAAAGAAATCCAAACAAAAAAGCTAACCCCCAAACAATAAAGGGAACCCCACATGTAACCTAAAAAGAAAATACATGACATCTAGCTGGGAATTTCTTATGAAGGTGCTAAGAAAAGGCAGAAATACACATATAAGGATTTAATAAATTATGGAAAATAATTATGTTCAAGAAAAGGCTGGATGAGGCACTTAGTGCCATGGTCTGGTTGATTGGCTAGGGCTAGGTGATGGGCTGGGTGATAGGCTGGGCTGGATGAGCTTGGAGGTCTCTTTCAACCCGGTCGGTTCTATGATTCTAT
Source organism: Ramphastos sulfuratus (assembly GCA_013399055.1). NCBI lineage: Eukaryota > Metazoa > Chordata > Aves > Piciformes > Ramphastidae > Ramphastos > Ramphastos sulfuratus. Next base: position 347,582 of record WBNM01038918.1, on the reverse strand, counting down.
GAAAAAGAAAATAAAAATCCTGTTGATCAAGCAAAGGAGAAATTTGCTTTGTTGATTCTAAATGAACTGTGACATTACTTCAAAGGCAGGTGGGGAGCAGTGGGCTTTTAATTTATAAGCATCTTCCTATTCTAACTGGAACAGACAATGATGGCTCCAGTGCTGCTAGGTCTGATGAACATCCACAATTAGTCATCACAGGCTATTTTGTGTCAGCACAAGGAGGGCTGCTTGGCACAGTAACACAAAGGCATTTAACAAAGACCACAGAGAAGAAATCCTCTCCTGGACCTAGCTGGCTATCCCTGTGCCAGCAGAAGGGATCATTGGAGAGATCCCTCATGGGCTTTAGGCCATGGCAGCCTTTGTTTAAACTAATCCAGCTGCTTTGCTGGAAGCTATTTAGGGAGAGCTCTCTCTAATCTCCTCTCTGGATGAGATGTGGGGGCAGAATCCTTCAGGAGAGGGACAGCAGCAGGGGAGCAGCTACTTGCAAAAAGGACCAGCTGTCTGTAGGTACCGCTACCTATGTAGTGTGGATGTTGTTAGGTAGGTACAGCCCAGCTCCCTCTGGCACACCTCAGATGGCTCAGCCACTGCTGTGTGATGACACCACACCTTACAGTTTAAAATCTGCTTCACAGCCCAACTCTAGCCAACAAAAAAGAGTGGGGAAAAAAAAAATTGTGACTTTTCATGGGAGAAATCTTAAGACACAAAACCAGATACAAACAAAAATAAAAATCCTTGAAGCTTTAGCTTGGAAGGATTCATTAAAAGTGAGTAATATTTTATCCAAACTATGTGCTGTGATTGAAAATGCTGAAATTTAGGTCTGTTGCAATGGGAAAAAAACCCCTTTTTTAAAAATGTATATAGGCTACCTGAGCACAGAATCACTATGGTTGGAAAATACCTTTAAGATCATCAGGTCAAATCATTATTTAACTCTACCAGGGAGACTACTAGACCATATCCTTGAGCACCATTATCTAGACAGCTGCATTGACATAAATTATCCTGAAAACCTCAGAGATACTTTCTGTTGTTTAATTTCTCTTTAACCACAGAAAATGCTCAGGATCAGGGTGTTGCAATGAGTAAAACACAACAGAATGTTTCTGACTCTCGTGAACATCTTCCCTCACTAAAATTGGGAGCCTATTTTAAGGTATGACTAAAGCTACAGTAGCAAGCAGCACATCACTAGACACACAAGTGATGCATAGACAGAGGCATCTCTTAAAATGCCCAAATATTTAAAAAGATAATACAGTGGGCAAAGTTCAGAAGGCTCCCACAGTCCTTACTGCCTGCAAACATGATTATAGCATCATTATTTGTGTTCTTTGCAAGAGGGGCTGTTGCATTATAAATCTCCAAACAATATTTGGATTGATTTTATGCTATATCTTACTCTAACCATAGGCCATTTTCCAGGTGCAAAATGAGAGGGTCCATTAAAATCAGACAAACAGAAATGACTGGCCTAAGGACACCAAGGCTGGGGCAAAGCTTCATACAGTTTATGACAGCTGAAACTTGGGGACACTCCCCCTGCTAGAAGCATTGCAGCTGAAATCCTGTACAAAACACGGAGAAATGTGCAATCATTATTTTACTTTCGGTACTAAATCATCTGCAGGCTCTAAAGAAAAAGTTTAAATCTGAGCTAACTGTGGAAATGTTTTTTTCATCCTTTCATGCCTTTCCCACATGACTCAACTAAGAAACAAACAAACAAACAAACAAAAAAAAAAAAAAAAAAAAATCAAAGCTAAGACGGATTACTTGAATTGGTGCCTACATGGGACTGTTGGAGCGGGTCCAGAGGAAGCCATGAAGATTCTCAGAGGGCTGCAGCAGCTCTGCTATGAGGACAGGCTGAGAGAGTTGGGGCTCTGCAGCCTGGAGAAGA
>WBNM01038918.1:232320-345646 GCA_013399055.1 Ramphastos sulfuratus | reverse complement strand
GAGTTACCTGTACTAGTGGGAGGTGTCCCTGCCTATGGCAGGGGGTTGGAACTAGATGATCCTTGAGGTCCCTTCCAGCCCTCCCATTCTAAGATTCTATGATTCACACGACTGTTGCCACCTTATGAAGCCGATCACCGAGATTTACAACGATTAGCACAAAAACTAATTAAGATTTTTAATTAGGTATTATTTGCAGATGGAGATTAAAAAAAAAATCTCAAGATGATATTTTGCAAAACAACTGATTTCTGGATAAATCCTTTCAGCGCTTTATTGCAAAGATGAGGATTTAATAAATAGATGTTTTAATCATGCTTTACCACCACACTGTCTTCATTAACTTTAAACCTAAAAGTTGCCATAAAATTAAAGTTCTATTTGAAAAGAAAAAATAAAGAATCAATTTCAGATAAGAACAGCTCACAACTTTTATCCAAAAATTCCATTGGGTATTTAGTGAGTCAGCTGTAACTCAGCTTTTACTAGGTAAGACATTTTCATGTTCTTTCACTTATTATTCCTCTTGGAAATACTGAAAATGTCTTCTCCTCAGGAATTCTTTTGCTACGTTTTCAAACACTGCATTAGAAATTTTGAATTCTAATATTTATGGTTGTTGGGCTTAACCCAAGTGCAGATTTCAGATACCCAAAAGTGTGCATTTTTCTTGCAGCAGAAGAAATACATTTAACTTGTAACACCACTTTGGTGGTGTACCAAGACAATTAGCCTGATAAAGGCCAAAGTAAAACTAATTTATTTACTGGGAGAAGGCAAGGTGGGATTTTTCTCAACCAATTTTAATCACCTAAAAGGCAGGCATGTAGTTAAAACTACCCATCTAGACCCCTTCTAAGGGAAATACAGAGACACAAATTACTCCAGAGGACAATTCACAGTACCTGTTCTAGGAAGCAACTACTTACCCTTGAGAGCTCATTAGTTCTCTTCATTGACAATGAAGAGTAAAGGGACAAGCTGAGGATTAGATGGGGATCTTTAGACAACAATATTAGGGCAGATAAATCCCTCTCTAGATGGTAAGTTTGGCTCAAAGTAGGTGAGATTTTCCAAAGGAAATCTTGTTCTAGGAATGCCTGGTAGAAGGTGATGGTCAGCTAGAATGGCAGCATAACCCAGCAGTTAATCTTTAGCCACAAAGATGAACAAGAACAAATTTATCTAAGTCACTCATCCTCTCTTGGTTTGCATTCACATATCCACAAATGGACCACAGCCTTCTTTAAGCAGTGGGTTTTGAGACATTGAGTCTATAGAGTGATCAGTTCTCATTTACACTCATTTACAGTTCTCATTTGCACTCATTTATAGTTGTCACTTACACTCCGAACTGGTGAGACCCCACCTGGAGCACTGCATCCAGTTCTGGAGCCCCTATTATAGGAGGGCTATGGATGTGCTGGAAGGGGTCCAGAGAAGGGCCACGAGGATGAGCAGAGGGCTGGAGCACCTCTCTTATGAGGAAAGACTGAGGGAGTTGGGGCTGTTCAGTCTGGAGAGGAGAAGGCTCTGAGGTGACCTTGTTGTGGCCTTTCAGTATCTTAAGGCGGTTACAAGAAAGCTGAGGAGGGACTTTTTAAGCTCTCAGGTAGTGACAGGACTGGGGGGAATGGAGCAGAGCTAGAAATGGGGAGATTGAGACTGGATGGTAGGAAGTTCTTCAGCATGAGAGTGGGGAGAGCCTGGAAGGGGTTGCCCAGGGAGGTGGTTGGGTTGAGGCCCCATCCCTGGAGGTGTTCAAGGCCAGGCTGGATGAGGCTGTGGCCAGCCTGATCTAGTGTGAGGTGTCCCTGTCCATGGCAGGGGGTTCAAACTAGATGATCCTTGTGGTCCCTTCCAACCCTGACTGATTCTATGACTCTATGATCACTGTAATAGTTCTCTGCAGAGTAGACTGTACTCCTGTTTGTAATTCTTCTTTATAGAAAGAAAAAGAGATAGTTTTAGTCTCTGGAACTTAAAAACATGTAAAGCCACACCTGAGATAAGCCAAAAATTGCAACAGAAGAGCTTCAGTGGTTAAAAACTCCTCGCCATGGCTGATTTGTGTCTTAGCTTTCACCTTACTTTGGCAAATGCTATGCAAATGCTCCAAGGCTTCCTTGAGTAACGTAACTGCTGTATGTTTTTTAGTAAACAGAAAGAAATTAAACACATATACTAAGCAATTCCACTTAGAACGTTCCACTACAAAGCTACATTGGTATTCTTTCATGTTGTTATTCTTGTACTCTTAGGTTGATAATGTTTCATTTTGACACCATAATGGTGTCTCTGGGGGTTTTGACGACGACGTGTTTTGACATCACGTTAAAATATACCCAAACTGATAGAATTTTAGTTTGTAATCATTGCCTAGTTTCAGTTGGATTTCTAAGATACTGCTTTGTTCTGGCATCTTTAATTAGGGAGATTTTAGTGCAAGTGGCGAGTGCTTAAAAAACCAAACCAAAACCAAACAGAAAAAAGTTCTGAAGATGTAAAGCATGGATGTGTAGCATGTATCACTGCCACTCGAACTTGTGCTGGTCAGATATAGAAGCATAGAATCATAGAATGGTAAGGTTGGAAGGCACCTCAAACCCCACCCAGTTCCCCCCCCCTGCCATAGGCAGGGACACCTCCCACTAGAACAGGTTGCTCAAGGTCTCACCTAACCTGGTCCTGAACACCTCCAGGAAGGGAGCAGCCACAACCTCCCTGGGCAACCTGTGCCAGTGTCTCACCACCCTCACTGGAAAGAACTTTCTCCTAACATCCAGTCTAAATCTCCCCTCTGCCACTTCAAACCCATTGCCCCTTGTCCTGTCATTGCAAGACCTTGTCAATAGTCCCTCCTCAGCCCTCCCGTAGGCCCTCTTCAGATACTGGAAGGCTACTCTAAGGTCTCCTGGAAGCCTTCTCCAGGCTGCAGAGCCTCAACTCACTCAGCCTGTCCTCATAGCAGAGCTTGCTGCAGCCCTCTGAGCATATTCGTGGCCCTCCTCTGGACTCATTCCAACAGTTCAATGTCCTTCTTGTGTTGGGGGGTCCAGAACTGCACACAGTACTCCAGTATATCCCAAAATATAACAGATTAGTGACATGCAAAATCATGAAAAATGTTTTTCCTTCCAGAGCATAAGAATAAAGTTAATAAAGTGTAATTATGTTTCAGACACTTGAGGCAGGAGGTTCAGTAACAAAAATGCTGCTGCATACCAGAACCTTCCGCTGCTGTTGGAGTGTCTGATGTGTGCTCACTTCATCAATCCCTGTATAGAAACCAGAAATTATTTCCTGAATGCTATTAATAAAGTGAGATTTCTAATTCATGAGCTTCACTGAAATGGAAATGTGATTCTAAGTAAAGCACAGCCATGCCAGTTCCTGTGCAGAGCTCTAAAATGCAGTGCTGGCCTTCAGCTGAAACAGCACAAGCCTGTATAGACCCACTGAACCCAACCCAACTTACCCACTGAACCCAACCCAACTTACCCATTGAATCCAACCCAACTTACCCATTGAACCCAATCCAACTTACCCATTGAACCCAATCCAACTTACTCATTGAACCCAACCCAACTTACCCATTGAACCCAACCCAACTTACCCATTGAACCCAACCCAACTTACTCATTGAACCCAACCCAACTTACCCATTGGACCCAACCCAATTTACCCACTGAACACAACCCAAGTTACCCATTGAATCCAACCCAAGTTACCCACTGAACCCAACCTGACTTATCCATTGAATCCAACCCAAGTTATCCATTGAAGCTAACCTAACTTACTCATTGAAATCAACCCAACTTACCCATTGAACCCAACCCAACTTGAAGACTTTATGGGCATCTGAAGAGCTGAGGGTTTTGAAAATGTTTTAGGGGAAGAAATAAAAAATAATTCTGAGCTTTAAGCTTCTTGTTACCAGCACGAAATTCACAGATTGATTCTGAAACAATTTGTTGCAGAAATGATCTGGTAAAGTTATCTCTGGGCTACCAGCAAGATGTATGGCATACCAATCTGAACATGGCTCCTTTACAGCAGCATCACTCAGTCTCTTTTTTTTGTTATTTACTAGTTCTTCATTCCCTCTCCACAAGGAATTAAAGAGCAACTCCAGGGAAATCAACATATTACACGTACTAAGAAGTATATTTATTCAGCACAACAGCTGAAGTTCTACTTACTAAAATGATTGCTGATAAAATCTCTAATTTTAAACATTAATGCATAAGATTTCTTTGCCATTCAAATCTGATCAAAGAGATTAGAGAATTTCTTCTTTTCCCCCCACTCTCCTAAAGCATAATGCTTAATAGAAATTGCTTGTATTATCTTATTTCAGAGAGCAGGCTAGAACTGAGACAATCCCTTGATCCCAGTTCATGAATAAAGCATTTAATGGACTGCACTTGTCAAAGGACACACTAAGCATTTGATCTATACAGTAAACAAATGCCTATGAAAAACAGCCCCCTAAACAAAAAAAAATCTGTCATTATTACTCATTATTTAAGATACTTCCCCTTCCTCCTTCTCTTCTTTCAAGACTGAGACTCTAAAGACATATTTGGGAGGAGAGAATCACATTGAGATGAAACCAGAATTTTTCAAACAATTCCTGGCTGCAGACAAACAGCTAACAAGTCTGTCTAAAGTTCACACATAACTACTGTCCAGTACAAGAATTAATTGTTACAATACTAAAAAATACATAATTATTAAAAAGTGACTGGAGTCTAAGTTGTACTCTGACATTCTAATGCTCTCCACATCTTCTTTAAGAGTTTCCTTTGGGCATTTCCAGCAAAGAACTCCTGCCAGCAGAAGAAAACGGGGCTACAGAACTCTTGAGCCTGTGTAAGCCTGAACCCAGCTGACCTGAAGAATTTGATACATACCTTCAAAGTGCTCTTTCATGCTCCCAAAAGACAAGATGAAATATTACAAACAAGTAACTCTAGCTATTAACATAAGAAAGAGTGCAGAGCCAGTTCCATTTAATGCAAATTAAAGACTTGTTTCTACTGGACTGGCTATTCTTCACTAGCCAAAACACCTTGAGAGGCCTATATAGAAAACTATGTTATTTTTAAGAAATGTATTTATTAAAAATGCATGAAACCAATTTTTTTCTACCTCTTGAGCCTAAAAATGCAGCGTATCTCCTTCAGATACCTTGAAGCAATTGAAAGAAAATTAGTAATAACATTTTTCAATGCAATGAGCCTTATTAACACAATGCCCTGTTAAGTGACAGACTGATGAAACATCAGCACAAAGCTCCACTGATAGTTATGATTAATCTCTGAAACAAACTTGTCTCTGTACTTCAAAGGGTTATTTTGTAAAGGTCACCTTGTATTTTTTTGCCACATGTGGCTGCCACGATCCTGGGAAGCAGACAGTAGTAGAAGACATTGCACATCACTCAGGTAAGCAATTGCTTTCCCCAAAAATGAATTCTCCCCTACAGAAGGTAGCAGAAACTCCATGAGTATCTATGGGAGTTTTCACAATTAGCTAAGGCAAGGCTTGGCTACCACAGAGCAGTTTACATTGCTATGCTGCTAACTCAGATAAAGTTGAACTCCTGTGAATTTTCTGTTTGAGCTGCACAGTAATTTGCTTTTTAGGGAAACCAAGGCCAGGAATTAGAGGCTATGTAAGAAAAGAATGATAAATATCCCTAGAAAGTGTGACCTGCAGAGATCTGATTTTGCTGCCCTTTTGCTATTTACTTTTTATTATTTTGGCCAGATTTCTGCATCATTAAGCACTACTCAAATAGCAGGATCCTATCTCCAGCAGACCTAGCTGCCTACGGTCAGCCCTGAACCAAAGGTTCTACAGTTTGAGAAGAGATTTATGCTTGCACAAAGGAGAATCCACATATTTGTGAAATGGTCCTTTCCCCCCCAACAAATGCATGCAGAGGGTGGTCAGCTCAGTGCCTGCATCTCCACTGGCTGCAAAGGGAGATGAGCTATACAGGATGACACCGGAGGCACCTGAAACCACACGGCTTAGGTATCAGGCAGACTTCTAAAGCCACAGCACCTTAATAAGAAAAATCCTCTTACAAATAATGCTTGGAGAAATTCTGGGGGATTTAGATATCATCCAAACTTAGGAAGAAGGCAACATCGAAGTTGCTCACTGAGTTAGAAGCTGGCTATGATGCAAGATGGTGACTGTATCTGTCACGACTGGCAGGAAAAATTGTGAGTGAAATAAAAACATTTTCCTACACTGAGGTCAAGTAGTAGTAGGGGGTTGGAAAAAGGAGCATCCTGCAAGACCCCCTCCAGCCCCTCCCTATTTGTTTGCAGTAAGAAGTATCGATTCTAAACATGAGNGAGGTCTGTGGTAGTGGGTTGGACTTGGTGATCTTTGAGGTCTCTTCCAACCTTGCTATACTGTGATACTGTGATACTGTGTGATTCCAGCCACCCCTTCACACAATGGAAAAGGGAGTCAAGGAAGTCAGAGCAGTTGGGGACAGCCTCCAAGGGTTTTACTGTCACTTTGACTAAGAGACAACAAAGAAGCATGGTTGTGATTCTACAAGCAGCCCCCCCAAAACATTTTGGGGAATTTTTATTTTTTTTTTTAAAAACCAAACAATGTTATTTTAAGCCATTGGCAAAAATACAACACAAGAATCTCACAATATACAATCTCACAAATTCTCCTGTTGGCTGAAGCCAAGCCAACAAAAGCCAGGCAGCAGTCTGGTTATCTGATTCCATGTAAGGAACTATACTTGCCCTGGCTGCGTACAGGTAATTGCTTCTTTTGCAAGGGTTGTAAAAGCCTGCGCTGAGAGAACAATACAACTCATTAGCACAGAGGACTTCAACCCAATGGCAGCTCTTCTATTACAGCTATGGCTCTATTACCGGTGCCCAATTCAGCTCGCATTTTTCCCAGCTCTATCACCCCTGGTAAGTTGCTCACACTTGATGCTGAGCAGGCATAAAACGAGCAGAAAACAAAACTTTGGCCATTTTAATTTAAATTCTTATAATGGCAGGTCAAATTTATGTGAACTCTTTAGTGAATTGGTTCCTTTATTAGTACCCAGTTTAATTCAAATCAGAGTCTTCTACAGGAGATTAATTAAATATTAATCAAAAGTCCAGGGCAGTCTAAGCCTCTGTTCCATTAACCTACATGTGACTCCATACAGCACCACAACACCTCCCCAGCCCCCTCCCATTTCACAGAAGGCTTTTAGTTTTTTTTTTTCTGTTAGGGTGCAACTCCTTGTAAATGCAGCCATGCTATTTGCAGTGTGTGTATTTAGGGGTCATGATTCTTTTCCCTCTTCCAATTAAAGCTGCTCTTCATCAAAATTAAGCTTTCAAGAAACAATTAACAGAAGTCAAAACTTTTCTCCACCAGTATGTTTAAGAGATGTACAGTGTGTACCCTCTATTACTACTGGTGTCACTGAACTAATTATGTCATGTTAAGGTTCACCTTCTTGGGTGTAAATTTTGGTTTGAGTTGACACTAAAAAGAAACATCAATTTATTAGGAGATAAAACTTGTTCCACAGTAATGGAACAGCTGTGTATATAAATTTATTGCAGCTTAATGTTCTCACACATAAAGCAATTAGAGCCTTCTGACAGACAGACTTGCTAAGTATAGTGTGGAGCATATAGTAATATGCAGTTACAGGGACAATATATTTAAGAGTGATCATATATATTCTGTACAGTAATATCCATTTCTCAAGCCTCTCCTACCCTAGATGTGTTCTTAATTAACATAAATGTATACTTATAGTCTTGTGAAATTTTCCTGCTCTGTGGAGGAATCTTTTCATGCTGCATCATTTTACTCATAGATACCTTCTGCTAAATTTGGTGCTAAATTAGTTTGAAGAGGATGAGGGGGCTGTGGTTGTTCAGCCTGGAGAACAGAAAGCTCCAGGCAGACCTAACAGCAGCTTTCCAGTACCTGAAGGGGGCTACAAGAAGGCTGCAGAGGGACTGCTTACAAAGGCCTGCAGTGATAGGATGAGGGACAACGGTTTGAAAAGAGAAAAGCAGATTTAAATTGGATGTTAGGAATCAGTTCTTTACCATCAGGGTGGTGGAACACTGGAACATGTTGCCCAGGGAGACAGCTGAGGGCTTGTCCCTGGAGCTATTCAAGGTCAGGCTCAACAAGGCTCTGAGCAACCTGTTCCACTGGAGGATGTCCCTGCTGACTGCAGGGGGGTTGGACTGGATGACTTTTGGAGGTCCCTTCCAACCCAGACCATTATATGATTCTGTGTGGCTTCCCTTCTCTGCCAAAACAGCAGCAAGATACCCTCACCTAGAAGGAAGAAAACCACAGAGGAACAGAGGTAACAAGTGGAACTTCCAAGGTGTCACTACGATTGGGTGATCCTGCATGGTAAGGGGTGCCAAGACAACCAGCTTCTTCCTTTCATTGTCTGTCTGCTTTTGTCTTGGAGACATGACACAGGTCAGTGAATGTGAGCACAGAGCAGAAGCCAGGAATTCTTAATTCTGACAGCTCTGGAAAAGCTCTTCTTAACATGTCTGCTGCAGCTTTAGGAGCCACTACCTGAAAAACCCAACAACATTTAACCTCATTGGTGGGGTTCATCCAAACAGTAAAGCTTCTGGAAGAATCCTGAAGATACATACTGACAACAACCTGCCTGTTCTCTGTTATGGCATACTTGCAATATACAGATTGAAAGTAAGCTGGGGGGGGAAGTTATTTTCAGTATTGCTGTTATAATAGAATTTTGTTCTACTACTGAAATGTAAAAACACCTTTTCCCATAAATTAAACCATTTCTGCAGCTCCAGACTATTTAGTTTGCTGTCTAATTTATTCTAAATAAAGTTCTTTAAAAGTACATCCTATCTCCTGTTTCTTTCATAAAACACACAAAGAGCTAAATGGTGGAGCAGTGGTGGAGGTTTTGTTGTTTCTTTTTTGTTTCTTTTTTTTTGTTTAAACCCATCACCTACCCACTACACTAAATAGATTCCTTTTCACTGTGCTGACAGCTGTTTCCCAGGTAACCAACCTAGCTAGAAGTTGACATCAAGCAGTGTGAGGGAACCAGCACTCACATCCCTGCATTTACATGTTTTGAGGAGCACTTTTTAACTGCTCCAGTGTCCCCAGCGCCTCTGAAAGTCAACAGAGCTGGGAGTATCCAGCAAGTAATGGAACAAAGCTCATCAGCAGTCAAAAACTACCAGCCAAGGGTGATTTTATATACAGAATAGTAAATGCCAGTGGCAGTTGGAAATTAAAATTATTCTCAGTGGTAAACCAGCAGGATTAGACTTCACATGAGCTGTTACCTTTTGTGGGTTCTACCTGCTTCTTCCCTTTTCCATGAGGGACCTGGGACAAAAGCAGCAGGTATTTTGCTGCTTCTTTCCACAATCAGGAATCATTGCCCCTTCAGTTTCTGCAAGCAGCTGTTCAATACTCCTTACCTGATAAATCAGATCATCTCTGCTGTCAGATAATGCTCTCCTGTATTTCATGGGCATTGCAGCACACACAATTCTAGTTATTTTGTATCCATCTGTCTTTTGCTGCTATTAATTGAAAACTGAATTACTCTCTCAGGCACTGGCTACACTTCTATTTTATAGCTCTCTGTTATCCTGCATTTGGGCACTTACTTTTCAAATCCATGCCATCTGATGCTGCAGTGTAAAGCACTGAAAGACAAGATTATATCTTGGATATGGCACTAAAGGAGTAGGATTTACCCTACAAGCACACAGGGCTTGCATTTATTTTTTTTTTAATTAACAAAAAAGACAATAAACCCCCTGTATCTTTGGGAAATTCACTGCCTGATCTAAGTGAGTATTATTGTTGATCAGTCAGTTCCTAATGATACCTGCTATGGAAAAATTATTGAGCTTAGGTAGGATATTTTTATGAGTAGAGGAGTGAACTTCTTTTGGTTCCCTCTCTTCCTCAAAGGCTCAAGCATTACTTACTGTTACTGCACTGGAGTATGTGGTTACAGAGCCAACAAAGGAGATGATCTCAACAGTTTGTAGGCAATGCACAATGCCATACGTGAGTGAGCATGTGCACACCCACCCTGCAACATAGGAAGATAGCTGAAAGTCTTGGACAAACATTGCACTCTGTTTTAAAATAAAGCCAGGCTTTAGTGTGTAGAACACCAAGTAACTTGCTCACACTGTGCTCAACTGTTCAGATATTCAGCCACTCCAGAATTTCCTATTTCTAAATTAATTTTAATTTCAGGCACTGCTTTACTTCCAATGTTAAAACTTTGGTCCCTTAGAGTTAGTAGCAATTCAATTTTCTTGTTCTTGCATCTGGAGTACTGTCTACAGTTCTGGGCCCCCCAGCACAGGAAGGACATGGAACTGTTGGAGCTGGTCCAGAGGAGGCCACAAAGATGCTCAGAGGGCTGCAGCAGCTCTGCTCTGAGGACAGACTGAGAGAGTTGGGGCTCTGCAGCCTGGAGAAGAGAAGGCTTCCAGGAGACCTTAGAGTAGCCTTCCAGGATCTGAAGGGGGCTACAGGAAGGCTGGGGAGGGACTATTGACAAGGTCTTGTAATGACAGGACAAGGGGCAATGGGTTTGAACTGGCAGAGGGGAGATTGAAACTGGATGTTAGGAGGAAGTTGTTTGCAGTGAGGGTGGTGAGACACTGGCACAGGTTGCCCAGGGAGGTTGTGGCTGCTCCCTCCCTGGAGGTGTTCAAGGCCAGGTTGGAGGAGGCCTTGAGTGACCTGTGCTAGTGGGAGGTGTCCCTGCCTATGGCAGGGGGTTGGAACTGGATGATCCTTGAGGTCCCTTCCAACCTTACCATTCTGTGATTCCATGATTCTATGATTTTATTATTCTGTGCTGTGTCTTTTCACTAAGTATACCTGCTTTTAAAATTAACTGAATATCTTTTCCTTTTAATATTCCATGAGAGGCTGACCAAACACTTGCCATGGTAAAGCAAACATCATCACAACTATTCTAGTTCTATCTAGAAAGACTCCATGGTGCCTCTTATCTAAAGGAGCATATCTACCAAATAATCTACTGTGATTTCAAACTCTTGCTTTCCCACAAGCCCTGAGGTCAGACCTTTTCAGATGGGGTCCAAGAAGCAAACAGTGATGAATGGAATTAGCCTGCTTGTGGTTTGCTAAGTGCATGTGGCTGAACATACCCCAAGACAGAGTATCAGTGAATCATAATCAGTCAGGGTTGGAAGGGACCACAAGGATCATCCAACCCCTTGCCATGGGCAGGGACACCCTACCTTAGATCAGTCTGCCCAGAGCCTCATCCAGCCTGGCCTTAAACACCTTCAGGGATGGAGCCTCAACCACCTCCCTGGGCAACCCCTTCCAGGCTCTCACCACTCTCATGCTGAAGAACTTCCTCCTCACCTCCAGGTTGAATCTCCCCACCTCCAGCTTTGCTTCATTCCCCCCAGTCCTGTCACTACCTGAGAGCCTAAAAAGTCCCTCCCCAGCTTTTTTGTAGCTCCCTTCAGATACTGGAAGGATGCAAGAAGGTCACTTGGGAGCCTCCTCTCCAGACTGAACAGCCCCAACTCTTCCAGTCTGTCCTCAGAGCAGAGCAGTTCCAGCACTCTGAGCATCCTCGTGGCCCTTCTCTGGACACACTCCAGCATCTCCACATCCCTCTTGTCCCAGGGCCTCCAGAACTGGATGCAGTACTCCAGGTGGGGTCTCACCAGAGCAGAGCAGAGGGGGAGAATCACATCCCAAAGCTGTCCCATTCCCCTCTGGAACACAGTGATTCTATGAGAGCTGGTCACCACCACTCCACAGCATTAAAAACAGGCAGAGAATAAAACAAACTTTCTTCTTTCCACCCTCATGTGGGCATGGAAGAGAGAAGAACACTGCACATTTCAGTAAGGTACTGCAGCCTCTTCATCCAGCCTCAGTTATGTTGGTTTTAATAATTACATGGAATTTCCTTTGCATAATCTGTAATTTCTTCAAATCAAATTTCATTAATGAGACATTATCTTGAGGTTTACCTGGACAGACATCTTTCCTAAAGACAGTGTTCCAATGTATCTCCTGTCCCCAAAATATGCACAGGAGGTTACTGATTTCTAAAACCAGTCAAAAAAAGAGAATTTCTACAGGGCACAAAATTCAGACTGGGATGAAAACCCCAAATACTACATTTTTCCATGGGAGAAGTAGCTATGAAAAACACTGTGATGCAGAAATGATGAAAAATATTGCTCCAAAATCATCTACTGAAATGAAATACTTCATTATTCCTTAAATCAAAACATTCCTTTCAGTTCACCTGAGCTGGACACATTCCATTTGGGATCACTTCAAGAAACATCTGTGCTCTCACAAATTGCAACAGGACTGCAACCAAAGTGCTTTATGTGGCTGTTCTCCAACACAGGTTGGATTTAGCCAAGGAAAATTATATATTTTGTGATGTACACCTCAAAAATTCAACCAGAAGTAAGCACATATTCCCTCGTGAGAGACAACTTCCCCAGCTGCCACAGANAGCACTGGTGCCAGCACTGACCCCTGAGGGACACCACTTGGCACTGGTCTCCAGCGGACATTGTGCCCTTGGTCACCACTCTCTGCGTGCGAACATCAATGTAACTTGGCAATACTGACATGAAAAGAAACAAAAACCAAACCCTGCTTAACATATTAAAATATTTTATTGTGGATTGAATTGCCTGACCTTCAGTAATAAGTAGCAATTACATTCTCATAATGGAATATTTGTCATACAGAGAAATGACAACTTATATTTTAGGCACTACCCCTGGTTTACTAAACTTGGTTCATCAAGAAATTTTACTAGAAAATAATTAAATTTTAAATAAAAAGAAAAAAAATAGTGAGAAATGGAAGGAAACTATTTTATTTCTTCTTTGTGCAACTATGTGGAAGCCATAGAAAAATCTGTTGGAAAAGCAAGAAATTCAGTACTGCTGGTCAGAAAAAAGCCCACCCCCACCCCCTTCAGAAATAATGGGCAATTTATGCTTTCTGAAGTCAGCTACGACAAAGTGAGTAATTGTTGGGCAAGGCATACCACACTCTACAGCCTGTGCTCTTCCTTGGAAGGAGGTCCTGAGGCTGCTTTAAAAGGGGTAATCTTCTGTAATCATTTCTGGTGCTCAAAGCAATTACTTTTCAATGGGAAAAAGCAAGTAGGAGAACAACAGTATCCAAGAGTAGAGTTGGCTAGCTTGTAAAACTTGACCTTTCATGTTATTCAGTTCTTGACCAAGTCGGTAGAAAGAGAGTGTTACTATTAAATTACTATGCCTCTCCTCCTAGGTGGCATGGATCACAAGGAGGCTGGTGTCTGGGAAGCAGAATGTAATGAAGAAACTTGTTTAAGGTCTGATCTTTTCGCAGGGATTTCTCACTAGCCTGTTCCAACAAGGAGAGAGTTTCATACAAGGACAACGCATGTAAGGGAGAGATGAGAAACAAGAAAGAAATGCTGCACCTGCCCCCTCATTCTCCAGCAGCAAGCTAAGGGCAGCTGAGATGGAGAGGAGGGTGAGGCAGGGCCCATTAAGAGTGCATGTGGGAAGCCTGGGAGAGGCAGGTGCTGCTGCTGCTGCTGCTGCTACAACGTTTAAAGTCAGGGAAAGAAGCTGCCAGTAAGAACATATGGTAATAGAGCAGATTTGCTGGATGGAATGTATATTTTCCTCCTGCTTACTCCCTCTCAAATAAAGAATTTGGTTTTATGTGTCAGAGACTTTAAATAATAATAGGCCACTGCAGGAGGCAAATGTTAATGGCAGTAATATGAAATAGGTAGTTTCTGAGTAAAAGGAAAGGATTTCTAAGGGGTTTAGGCTGCTATTACTGCAGGCCAATACACACATCTGCTCTTCATGGGTTAGGTTCATGTTTTTGCCCTCCATGGCATCCGACCACCTGCCTTCTGCAGGAAGCAAGTCAATGGAGCTGGAAAATTCCTAGCAGCGTTGTAGGATACTGAGGACAGAGGGGATGGGGAGGAGGAAAGCACAACAGTGAAAACAGGCTGAACATTCCCTGATCGTGTTTGAGCTGGTATAAAAGTAGGAAAGACAATACCCAAGGCATTTCTGCCTTTCAGCTATTATCTTTCTTTTTTTTTTTTCTGTAGATCATCTAAAATGAAGAGGAGTGGGAGAACTCATGTGGGAGAAAGCAATTTTTGGAAGAGTAAATTTAAATTAGAGGAGAGCTAAGGGAACTTCGAGGCGGGAGGAAGAGGCACAAACATATGTTTATGGAGATATCAAGAGATTTAAAGGCTGATGAAGTACTTATGCACAAATCTGAAGGGGAAAAGGAGAACAGGATAATAAAAAGGTGACAGCATTACTGAAGAAAATACTGGGCAAAGATGGAAAGAAAATTGGGGTTTAGAAAACCTGTAACGAAACAAAGACCTTCGAAGAGGCAATGGAAACTCTAAATGATAATGGTGAGAATCATCTCACTCGAATTTTACACATCCAAAGTTCCATGTCTCAGTGACAACCTGCCAGTTTTTAAACTAGAGAGAGAAATCAGTATACAGAGACAATGTAGAACTTACCTTAGACACCCAGATTTTCAAGGGGACATGTTCTCTAGAGAGCTCTATTTCTCCCTCCTAGATAGAAAGGGAGTTCAACAAAAGCTGCACTTGTATATGCCAAACTACCGAAGGGACTCCTGCCCTGTGAGCATGAGACTAGGAAGCTGAAGCCCAGTATTTTACCTGAAGGACTGCTCGACACAAACAAGTGAAGGCAGTAGTAAAGGGGAGGCAAAACCATCTGAGAATGAGAAGCAAGCCTGCAGAAATCACACAAGTGTGCAGAGAACAAAAAGTCACTGGAGGAAAGAATCTGGGGGAGTGGAGTGCCAAGAGAAAGTTTGTTTCCCTCTCCTTTTTGTACAGAGTGAAAAAACTGAAGCTGGACCTCTGAGATCATAGCCTTTACACCTGGAAATACAACCTCCCTTTGGGTTTAGTCTGAAAACTCTGCAGGCACAGAAAAGGAGTTTTGCTTTTTCAGGAGGTGAACGTCTCACTACAGCACAGGACTGGAAGGTCAGCAAAAGCCTGCGATCTCTGCTCCCTCTAGCCCCAAGCTGAACAAGACTGCACTTTAGAAGAATACTCCTTTCCACCCTCTTGCCAGGAACAGCTTAAAAACTACAGAGTACTCTAAGGAAAAAGTGAAAACTCTCAGTAAGAAAGACAAAAAAAGCCTAAGAAACTTGTGCCATGAAAAGAAAGACTTAGGCCACATGAAATGCCTTTGAGGACTACATTTCTTATTATAAAGAAAACAAACTTTCCCCCTTCATATGCAGGCTTCTAACAGAAAAACCTTAGGAAAAAGTGTCCTGGCTTCAAAAGCTCTGTCCAGCTGATCCTTGGGATAAGCATGAAGGGCACAAGAAGTGTTTGTCGTTGTGATAAGGAGCATCAGACAAAGGCCTTGTTCCCCAACCACCTGCCTGGCAAAGTCAAAACATAGCTGGCCCTTTTGGGTGACTAATGGAGAAAGTGATGCATAGGGCTAATTAAATACCAAAGCATGGGGCTAATTAAATACCAAATACATTCAGAACAACAAATCCAATCAAACTATGAACCTGTCTGCTCTCAAGTTCCTGTTGGGGATGCAACATCATGTGATTTTTTTCAACACAACAGCATGGAAATTGGGCAGCCACAGGAAAAGTAAGCTAGAGATCATTAAAGAAATGCCACAACCTTTGAGAGACTTTTGAGGACTGCATGTCCAGAGGCAATAAAAAGAAACCGGAGATGAAGCTAACAAGGAACAACACTGCCCAGCCAAGCGCTCCTTCCCCGAGTCTGCTTCCCTGTGTTCCAGAGAGAGGAGGCACAATCCGTCCATGCTCTGAGCTCCTGAGTTATGCTTTCATAATTTATCAAGAGGTCAAAATGGCATTTCTTGGGTTTCAGTATCCCAAATTCCTTGAATCGCTCTAAGAGCCGAAACTCTGCATTTCAATTCAGTAAGTAGGTCTTACTGAACGCACCCATTAGGAGGAGTTCACCTGCAGCAAAACTACAGATTCCTACCCCAGTGTGTGCTGGGTCTTGTGCAAGACTCAGAATCAGACTCTTTGTAAGAAGCTTCAACATTAGGTATTCTAGGTCAGTCATACCAGGAGACATGAACTCAGTAAATGCACTTAAGGTTTTATCCAGCTTCTCTCTCTCTCTCTTGTGTTTTGTTTTTTCATTCTTCTTTTTTTGTTTTATTTTCTCCTTACTTTTTTTCCCCCACCTAAGTATTCTAAAGAGGCTTTGGCCAGAATATGAAGTACTCTGCATATCTTTTGTGTTTGACTTGTCCTCTTAGATTAAAATAAAAGCTTAATGAAAGTCAAACAAGAACAGCCTGTAACATTTTCAAAGATATGTTCAAACATTAACTGATTCATCCTCCCTGGCTCATTAAGAAGAGGAAATTGCAGCAGAATTCTGTGTTAAAATACTCAGAGAGGAGATGACAGATCCAGGATCAGTACTTATAAATTACTGCATCTCACCCTCAGCCTCAGTCACAGTCCTGCAATAAACATCTGTGGGAAAGTTCCCTGGGCAGGCTCAGAACCATCACATCCTCAACACAAACTGTGAGATTTGCTCATCTTTTCCTTTTAGCATTTCAGCAAAGTCTTAGCCCTTTTGGGTTTATGATTTCAATAATCCACCATGGTAAAAGTAATTTGTGGCACGAGATCTATTGCAGGCTATTCAAATATTTTCCACTACCTCTTAGTGCACTGTACAGCACATCAATACAGAGCCCAGATATTACAGCAAGGCACACTCTGGACATACCTAAGCAGACTGATCAATTTAATCTCTGTTGCAATACAGTGCATTAGTGGGATGACTTTTTTTTTTTCCCCCTCTCCTCTTTTTTTTTTTTTTCTTGGCACAGCTTAGGAAGCTCAAAATTAGGACAAATATTCTCCTTCCTCCTCAACAAACGCTTAACAAATGACAAAAGTGACAGCTTTGAAAGATTGATTTTTTTAAAGTGAGGTTCTGTGTGGTAGCTTATGAAAGCACTTTAATTTAGAATGATTATTAATCAACCATCCACTCAGATAATTTTCTAATTTTAGGGGGGGAGGGGGAGGAAATCTATATTCTGTCTCTTACATCCCCATCAGGTACTAAAATATGAATGTCTGCACTCATTAACAAATACAAATAGGGAGCATTATCTGATGCAGAGAGAGTTAATGCTGAGATGTAAAGCTCCTACCTGACAGAAAACATTCTCAATTTTAGTAGAGAGGAGATATAATCTGCACTTTCAATATTTGATGATATTACAAATATTTTATCGTATTGCAGCCAGAAATACCATACATGTACCAAACAGCAAACCTGTTCTGACATGCTGGAACATAGCTGCTTGTTCTCAGTGCTCTCTCTGGTTAATTCCACATAAAGCAGAGACTCAGTTTCCTATTAACAAAACATGGGATAATAAAACACCAAGTGCAACTAAGGACAAAAAGATTAGAGTGCAATGCAAACAGCAGAACTGGCAAAGAAAACTTGCAACCTGAAGATTAAGAGGTCTTTGACATATTTATAAGCCTATCTTCACACTGATTTGTTGGGGTGGGGCCTATCCACTTTCTTTTCCCAGCATGAATGCTGGGACAATTGGAAATACAATGTAAGGCTCTTTCACCTCACCATTATTCTGAAATGATTCAAGGTATTCAAGCAGTATGCAAATTAGTTTTCTAAACAAAGTACATTTAAAGTTCAGTCCTGGGGAGTTAATGCGTGATGCAGACAGAAAACACCCAGAGAGTGAGTTCTGTGCTTCCTGGCCAACTTTTCTATCTGCCTGGCTACTGAGTCAGAGACCAATGCTACCCTCACTGCAGCCAGGCTTAACGGTACAAAATATGACTTGAAAACAATAGCTGCATTTCTTCCTTGAATCCTTGCANTGTTTTGTATTCTTATTCTTAAACATCTCAGCAAGCCTATGAGTGAAGTAGACATCACCATTGTTTTCCTTTCACAGCCTGTAATATAATTTTCTCCATTAAAATATTCCAATTAGCCTCATACCAGCACAGAAGCTTCAGAAGGAAAAACAAATGAATGCACATCTCCAACAAAACTTTGGCTTCTTGGAGGCACCCACCGTGGGCTTGCAGGCTATGTCGTTTTTTAGGTGTGACCCACAATCCTGTCTAAATGGACTCTGGAAGCATGTCTGGTTTAAAAATCCATGTTTCTTGTGACATCTATATACAAAGGCATAATTTATGAAGGAAGGCATGCAAACACAATTGTAACACAAAATACGTGGCAAGGGAGTCATTTACTAGGCTTTCATACAAAATACAAATTTATTACTAAATGTCTATGCCTAAAACTCAGTATGTAGTACATCATATTTTAAATTATTAACATCTCTGCTGGAGGAGCTTCCTTCATAAAATATTTACACAGCACATCTCAGGGCTCTGTATTTTGCCAGCAGTTACTCAAAGTGTAAGATAAATATAGTTAGCAGGTCATTCTTTTCTTTGATAAGCTATTCTTTTCACTACCAAAAAACCCCCACGACTGTTTAAGCTGTTCTACTCCTATGTTTTTGTTATGAAATACTCTGCTCCAATAGAATGATATATTTTGATCCTTGAGAGCTTTTGGGGTCAGAGGGCACTGCTTTTGCTAATGACAACGCATGGCTGTAAAACACAAGAGGCAGGCATGTTTCAATTACTTTCCCAATTAGCAGCAACAATCAATGCACACTGCAAAAAGCCTTAAGGAAACTGGTGAAATGTGGCAAAGTATGGATCTGATTCTAAGTAGCAAACCCAGGAACAGAAAAGTTAAAGTATGAGCATTCCCTTGGTTGTTTGTTTCTCCAGTACTGCACGACCACACAACTCTTTACTTCCAACCAGGCAATCTGGAAGCTTTGCCTTTTCAAAATGCAGGCAGCTCTTCAAAGTAAGCATTAGGTAAGTTACTCTTTTCTAACCTAGGCAAGAATAAAACCACATATTGGTCACTTTGTTACAGAAAGGAAACTGAATTGATGATGCAAACTTCAAAAGTATTGGATGGTTGTTTAAAACCAAGCAATAATTATGCTCTAATTTTTTTTAGTGTCCTTGCTCTATAGAAAAAACAAAAAGAGCCTCCAGCTCTTGGCATACAGTTGCCTGGACTACTAAAAAGCTTCTCAACACAGTATGAGAATCCTGCTGGCATTTGTATTTTGAGTTTGTCAATGTCAAAATAAAAGTGTAATGAAGAAGTAAGGAGGCAGAGAAGCAGAACTATAGACTCGAATGGATCTTTAAATAAACCAAACCCAACTCTACCCAAGCTATAAGGCACATATGTTTTGTAACACGTAAGAGCCTACTGTTACCAAACATTCACCTACATACTCATAAAATTCATTTGAAACATTTTCTTGATGTTCATACAGTTCCATCAAAGATATGAAGTGAGAACTATTTGGATCAATTTTGGGCTAATGGTTGATACGAAATACAGAAACATGATTGTGAGGGAGCATTAATTTTACACTTCACGATGCACACACATCACTNCCAACAGTTCAATGTCCTTTCTATTGTGGGCTACGTAGTCCACAGCAATACTCCCCAACATTCCAAACTCATGGAAGCACAGAAAAGTGAATTCTCAGATCAGTTAATTTCATTTCTGTTTTGACATTAATAGATACCGATAGGGACATGGTTTAGTGCTGGCCCTGAGTTGAAGGTTGGACTGGATGATCTTTAAGGTCTCTTCCAACCAGAAGTTTTCTGTGATTCTGTGATCTTTCTAATGAGAATTAATTGTTTTCAAATCTGCAGGACCAGATTAACTTGTGACTTCTAATTCCTAAGGAATGGTGTGGGAGGTTTCCTCTGCACAATCAGTTTGAAGTGCAATAGCTACTGTGACACAGAAGATATTCTAAAACCTAGCTAAAAGCCTGTGCTAGCCTTGCAGTGAAGTGGGATCATCTCAATGTGACATCATTGTAAGGAAAAATTGGGAAAATAATGTTAAAAGGGGCAATCAGCTGGATTGAGTGGGAGCATGATTAATACCAATCAACAGTGTTTAATAGAAAACAGGTCTTCTTAGGCAACTTGATACCATTTGGTGATGATATTACAAATTCAGTGGATAAAGATAACTTTTTGAAAATACTTGCTTTAATTTCTGTATAAATATCACTCCCTATTATCTCTCTGATGAAAAAAAAAAAAAGTAGCAGGGCAGAAAATCAACACAGTTTATATATTAAACATGTTAAAAAGAACACTGAGAATCTGAAAGAGGAATTGTAAATGAGGAATCAACATCTAGTGGCAGTATCTTTGGTGATACTGTAAAGATGTAGTGAGGCTGCTGTTGGGCTCTTCTCCCAATTAACCAGTGGCAGGATGAGAGGAAATGGCTTTGAGTTATGCCAGGGGAGGTTTAGATTGGGCAGTAGGAAAAATTTCTTTACTGAGACAGTGGTGAGGCATTGGAATGTCAAAAGAGGTGGTGGAGCTGCCATCCCTGGAGGTGTCCAGGTAGTGTGTTGATGTGGTGCTTCAGGACATGGTTTAGTGGTCATTGTAGTTGGACTCAATGATCTCAAAGGTCTTTTGCAGCCTTTGTGATCCTAGGATTCTACAACAGGACTGAACAGCAAACTCAAACACATATCAAACCCTAAATATCTCAGAATAAAATTGTGGACAGCAGTGCTAACTAAAAGCATCCTAGCAGTGCTAACAAATATCCCACATAAAATGAGTTCTTATTACAGCACAGTGGTTCTCAGAACTTGACTATTTTGTGGATTCTTGCACCCCTACGTGCAGCAGAGGCCTGGAAAAGTCACAGATCTCTGCACATGACAGTGATAATGTTAAAAGAAAGTCATTTGCAGTTCTTGTCACCACACTTCCAAGTGGCTGTCTATTAAAAGAACAGTATATATTATCACAATAAAAGTGATTAATCTCTGGAATAATTTACAATAGACACAGTTATTTTTTCTCTCGCCTGAAACCTTAAATTGAAATCAGAAATATCAAAGTGAACAAGGCAAAGAGGAATTGATGAAAAAAATCCAGATGAAAAGTATGAAGTAATTTCAAAAGAACAGTAATTTTTTTTTTCTTTAATATTTTTTTCCTTTCCATAGGGAACATATTTTGGCACAGACATAAATATCATTCCTGTTAACCCTTCGGTGTGCAAAATATTTCCTTAGTTCACAGGGGAGCTGTGGGGATGAAACTGATTTTCATGTTTTCTGTAAAATTATTTTGATGCCAGAAAAGAGAGAATAAACACACCTCCTTCCACGTTCAGTGATCTTGTTTCTGGTGTTTCAATACTATTCATTAATTCTGTTGTGCTTCAAATGAAACTTGTTCAAACAGCATCTGATCTCACCAGGGACCAGCTCAGCCTGCGGCCTCAATGACATATTGAAACTCAAATTGTAAACAAGATTGTAACAACAGGAACAAGCCTAAGTCAGCTCCAGCTAGTAACACTTAGTTAACAAATACCTTTCACTCTGGAACATGGTTTAATGGCCCTGGTGGTGTTAGGGTGATGGTTGGACTTGATGATCTTAGAGAGCTTCTCCAACCAAAACAATTCTATGATTCTATCTACCCTCCACTTCTGAAAATGAGCTGGTTTAGACTACTCTCAGAGCTTGCAGCTATGATGGATAAATTCACCTTAGTACTTCTGGAGTCAAGAGGCACTTGGCTGTGCATGACCCCTCTTTATTTACTTATTAAGCAACCAAGAGTCACAGCGAGGTAAGGAAGAGTTAAACCTTTTTGCTGACTGAAAGGTTTGCTAATAGCTATGGAATTTGCATGACAATACACACTCATTACAAAAAAAAAAAGAAATATTATCTTAGCTGAACAAATGGACTACAAAGTTAGAAGAAATACTTTTAAAATATACCTTAACATGTTTTGTTCTTTATGCACTGTAATTGCTTTCACAGAACCATAGAATAGTTTCAGTTGGAAAAGCCCTCTCAGATCATTGAGTCCAACCACGGACCCAACACCACCATGGCCATCAAACCATGTTCCAAAGTGCCATGTCCACAGGTTTTTGAACACCTCCAAGGATGGTAACTCCACCTCCTCCTCTGTAGGCAGCCTGTTTCAATGCCTGACCACTCTTGCAGGAAAGAATTTTTTTCCTAATATCCAACCTAAACCTCCCCTGGCACAACTTGAGACCATTTCCTCTTGTCCTGTCACCTAACCAAAAGTTACTATAAATAAGGAGACTTACACTGTGTCATTTCATGTGCTTCAGGACCAGTGAGTAATGAATGATGCCATCTGATAGCTCTTGGATTGAGTGGGAGAAGGTGCAGTAGAGGCTGCTTTGAAAGTTTTTCATGTTTTTATTTCATATTTAAGGTCAAGGGTGCTATTAAATCACCTGACAAATGGCACGACATGTTCAGGAGGAAAGAAGCAGAAAACTTAGAAAGAAGCCTTTACTCTGCTCTCATCAGACCCCATCTGGAGTCCTGTGTGCAGTTCTGGAGCCCCCAGCACAGGAAGGACATGGAACTGTTGGAGCAAATCCAGAGGAGGCCACAAAGATGCTCAGGGGGATGCAGCAGCTCTCCTGTGAGGACAGGCTGAGAGAGTTGGGGCTCTTCAGACTGGAGAAGAGAAGGCTTCCAGGAGACCTTAGAGTAGCCTTCCAGTATCTGAAGGGGGCTACAGGAAGGCCTTGAGTGACCTGTGCTAGTGGGAGGTGTCCCTGCCTATGGCAGGGGGGTGGAACTGGCTGATCCTTGAGGTCCCTTCCAACCTTACGATTCTATGATTCTATAAGTTACATGTTAGTGTAGAAACTGCACCACACAGTAGAAATATGATAAAGTTACCACACAATAGACATTGGTAAACTTAATAATTAGAGCACTGTGGACATGATGATACAGGGAGAAAATAAAAAATTATATTCTTGCTAGAAAAGCCTCCATGTTTATCCATTAGCAAGTACAATTAGCATTTAAAATTGCTGACGCTGGAAGTGGTGCAATTATTTATTGCTGCCACTTCTGAGAAAGGTTCAGTTAGGTATTTGCAGGGAAAAGAATAAGCACAGAGGTGATGTGCTTTGTCTCAGGGACAAAACTTGCCATCTGCACAACTTTTTAGCACCCTAAGCTTGCTGGCACTGACAGGGAGCTCAGAGGAGACTTCCACTTTGACCTCATCAAGAGGATAAAGATCTTGCACATGTCCAAGTGGGAAAGAATTAGATTTTCTTTAAACTGCCTGCAAAAGCTAATTCAGAGCAAAGATTTGTTTCCTGAACGATTGGTGTCCCTGAGCATGAATTTTAGATGCTGTTAAAAGAAACAAGAAGGTAACTTCCAGCAATTAAAATTCACAGAGCTTTTTGCGGTTATAAAATCACCAATAGCAATGCTGGTGGAGAATAGAGGCTGTTATTCTCCTACTGAAAGACCTCTGTCTGGGGTTTCCACCTCAGCTTCCATTTAGTTGCTGTAGCTTTATGTAATTGCAGTTTTGCTTCCTCCTGCCAATAGTCTGCCATGGTAAATAGGAAAAATGGTCTTGAAGCTGCACAGCTCACTCACACATTTTATATCTGAGAAATTAGATCAGTTTATGAGCAGCATATAACAGTTCTCTTATCGAGGGCCCATGATTTAATCCCTAGTTTTATGACATTTATGTATTTTCCCAAAGCACCAACTGATGGGAGTCACACAGCCCTTTCAGTTTTAATCCAGTTCCCTAAGAAAAGGAAGCTTTTACGATCATGCTGGTCTGTATTTCAATCTATGAAGAGCCTTCTAATAAGTTTTGAACCTATGGGATGATTTAAGTTAAAATTAGGGATAAAAGTCTCAAAGATAATTAAGTTCCTAAGAGTTTCATCCAAGTGACTGCCTGAGCCAAGGGGAGAAGCTGAAATGGCTGGCCCCTCTGTGGGAAATGTGGTCATAACTCAGCCCTGAGGTCACAGAATCACAGAATGTCAGGGGCTGGCAAGGACCTGGAAAGCTCATCCAGTCCAACCTCTTGCCAGAGCAGGATATCCTAGACCAGATCACACAGGAATGCATCCAGGCAGGGCTTGAATCTCTCCAGAGCGGGAGACTCCACAGCCCCCCTGGGCAGCCTGTTCCAGTGCTCTGTCACCCTCACAAGGAAAAAAATTCCTCATGTTTTCATGAAACTTCCTATGCCTCAGCTTCCACCCAGTGCCCCTGGTGCTGCTGTCGTGCATCACCCAGCAGAGCCTGGCTCCAGCCTTTTGGCACTCACCCTGCACATATTTATAAACATTGATGAGGTCACCTCCTAGCTTGCTCCTCTCCAAGCTAACCACAGCTCTTCTAATACAGCCCAGAGTGGCACTGGCCATGGCCACAAGAGCACATTGTGTGGAGCTGCTAGCTGGTTGACCATCATTATCTGTCCTGTCTGCTTGGCATGCACACAGCTTTAGACAGGCTGAATATGCACAATCGCTGATACTTTTCTGTCAGTCGTGTACTAGGAAGGGAGGTTCTGGCACCTTGCTGGGGACAAAGAGTTTAGAAAATACAGGACAAAAATTTGTAGGACAAAAGACTTTCAGTTCTACTACTCAAAAAACTCCTTTTTTTTTTTTTCTCCTGTAAGGTAAGACCTGCTCACATGGCTGGTGCAGAAAAACCTGCAAACACAAGCCACTAAATCTCTAAAGGCTCAAAAATCAATAAAGTGAGTCTGAGAACAGAACAATTTTAATCTCAAGACTTCTTTAAGCACCCTTATGATCTTGGGATGACAAGCATTGATAATACTGTAAGAAGGTACATCAAAAAAGATGCCAGGGCCAAATCCTTGTTTAAAAGTAAGGCACAATGCTCAGAGAGGTACAGAAAGGGAATTTCCCAATAGGGAATGTGAACGAGGAGATGAGGACATGGTCTAAACTGCCTTTACATTGCTGTCTCTTGAATCACTGCAAAACACACTGGGAATCAGAATTATATCTACCGTACAGCTCATAACAGACAGGGCATGGACTTGTAACATTTATGAGCAATCCTTTTACAGAAATATTTCTTTCCTTTTCATGAATTTGTCTGAGAACCTTATAGGGAGTTTATGGAAAGAATGAACCTCTAAAAACTCACAGTCAACCATTCCCTAAGAAGCAACATCTGCAAAGAAATATTGAAATGATTAAAGGTTAATAGAGAGAAGAAACTAAAACATTACTCTGAAATGCTTCATTCCACCTCATTTTAAAGTTTGTACACTGGTACAATACTACCATTAGCAAATTAGATCTGAACCCTCCACAGCTACTGCTACGTCATTATAACTAACTGAATCTAAGCCTGTGGGTCCTTGTAGCAGAAAAATAAAACCAGGAAAGCAGAAATGGACTCCTTTTTTGTCTAATGCATTTCAAAAATTAAAAATACCAGATGGGTTTTAATTTAGGCAAAAGGAATAGAAGCTCCCACGCTGTCGTCTCCTCCTCCCCTAACTGGCTCCCCTTTCCCCTCCCATTCATTTATTCTGTGCAAGTTTCAGTTCAGTGGGCAATTAAATTGACCCCATGCACTGCAGTCCAGCTACTCCCTCCTTAATAGCATGTCATGATCAACAAGATCCCTCTAAACTTGTGGAAAGTCAGGCTTTCTGACTGAACATCAGAGGTGCTTTGATAGCCTCTCTCTGCCCTCACAGTGATACAGGTGGCTCACCCCCTTGAGATACTCTGACATTACTTTTACTGTCTCAGGATGAGACTGATGCAAGAGAAGGATCATGTATGTGACTCAGGTTAGGCAATTCAGATTCCTTAGCAGGAAGCCCTTAATAGAGAGGAAATCAAACTTCTCAGGAAGCAAAATTCAGACCATTTCTCTCTACTGAGAAAACAGCTAGGGAAGACTAACATGGGCATCAGTGATGAACACTCAAACTTAAGGAATAAAGAATTACCCCAAATGTCACAATGAAGCTCTGCTTACCTTGTTAATCTGCATGACAAATCTAATCACAGCTCACATTTCTACTGTGTAAAAGCTCTCCTTTCAAAAAAGGAGTAAAATTGTTCTGGTTTGTAGCCTGGACCTACTTTGTCAGGAAAAATAAAAAAATTAAAATGCAAAAATGTAAACAGGAAGGTCTCAAATATTTGGGATTTCCTACATCTCTTGTCTCTTAGGGAAGTATCATTTTGGACTTGAATAAGGTAACAGGCAAAGATCTAATGAAGTGGTTTGAGTTATTTCCTCCTAAAACTGTGAGATATAACTGAGGGATATTGCTGTAGGAAAAATTAGCAGCAAAATATCATCACTGAAACGAGTCACAGGAAAACTCTGCTCAGTAACTTCAGGAAGACCAGGAAGGTCTTCACATAGGCAAATCAAATGAAGGAAGGACAGGTACATAAGGAGAACAAAAGTAATCCAGAATGCAAGTATCTGGGGTGGGGGGGTTGGGTACCTGATGGATAAACAACAAAACACACTAGATTTACTTGGAAATCCACTACTAAGAGCTTACTATTAAGAATACTATTAAGGCTCTTTTTTTGATAGTGACAGTTGTGATAAAACATCCCAGAACATCCTTTGCTCAAGTAAGAAAGTTCCTAAGCAGAACTTTGGCCTTGATGTTAGCGTGACCTGGGACTTGAACACACACCAGAGTGTACAATGTTCCTCTTTTATTCCAAAAGAGTAAATACAGTGAATTTCCTAAATCAGCTGCCAGTTGGTAAGTGACCACAAAGCACTTGTCTCATTTACAGAAGGGGAGCTGACAAATGTAACTCAATGGGCACCTAAAGATACTACAAATCTTCTATTATTTATATGACAAAATGAGAGATTTTGCTACGATTTTCCGTTCTCTTACTGCAGTTACAACAGCAAACTCCACGGAGGAAGATCAGACCAATAAAGTCAACTGGTACCTGCAAGAGCAAAGCTGGGCCCAAATTTATCAACAACAAAATCGTTAATAACTCTGCTTAATTACAACCTGTTCCATCCAGCACAGAATATGCATGAGGATTCAAGGAGATTTAATTATTTAGAAAGTTGAAAGATGTGATAAGCTATTTTTGAGATAGAAGGAGACAAAGAAAGAGACAAAAGTCAACATTTCAAACTGGTAATTTTTTAATGATCTCTACTCAAAAGCTGTCAGGAAATATTCTCTCTCATACAATGAGGCAAATTCATTCTTCAAGGCAAGGTAATAGTGGGTAAAATAGGCTTTGGTAATAAAAGGAACTCAGAAAAGCTATCACTCCATTGAACCATGGCATGAGCAGTAAGAACAAACAAACAAAAACCACTTTGGACACTGACCAGCAGAGAGAAAGGAGAATCAGACACAAAAGCTGACTTTTAAAATCAGGCCCTACAAACAATGGGCAGTTTGCACAGGACCACAAACACAGATTCTTTCAATGAGCCACCAGTGCAAAGAAGCTTTATAGACTTCTTGGGAAAAGGACTTAATCATATTTATCAATATATTCTTTATTTCCTGTGTTATTTTCACCCACACATAAGTACTCATAGGGAAACATACACATGCATCATTGATAGAGTTGCAGCTATGCCACATTTCTCTATCTCCACCTTCATGCTTAATCTTGAGGGACCATCAATACCTTCAGCTCATTTATTTCCTCAGAAAGGAAAAGATTTTCTCAGCTTTTCCAAGGCTCACTGGATTCCTCCCCTTACAAACAAGCTGTGCTTCACGTTCTCAATCCCAGAATACAGCAGAAAGATGCCAGCTGGCTTCTAAAATGCCAGCCTAACAGGGACTGCACTCGGCTAAGCTGACTAGAGTCTGAATGCTCTGCAGCCCTGGGGGATATAAGCAAACTTTGGTGGCCCAACAATTCTGCTTAAGTGGTGTTCTGTAAAATAGGGATATAATGTGCATTGCATGCCTTGCTCAGACAGATGCTATCTAAGCTGCTTGGACGCTGACATTTCAGCTGACTGTTGCTTATTATTAGCATATGCTAATTACATGTTATTTCTGAGCAGCATACCATGCTAATCAGTTATCTGAGTCGTTCATGTTACACCCAGTTAATAAAGGACAAGGAGACTTCTTCTGAAACAAGCCAGGAGTCTCTAGTCCTGTACTCCCAAAATGCACCTGCAGACTATATGACCAACAGACATAGTGAATTCCCTTCTCCTTTTGCAGCATCACCAGGCAACACCTTAGATCTGAGCAAAGACTTCAGACCCATACCCCAAAATCTTCCTTTTATTGAATATGGCAGAATGAGTTCTCAACAGACTATGGAAAATGATTATAAACAATAAAACCCTCCAAACTTTACCCCAACAACACAATTTTGTGGCAAGTAAGCATAAAAAGAAAAAAAAAATATAAATCCAGAAATACTAAATAAGGTGCAGAATACAAAACTGTTTCTGAGAATATATGCAGTGATTGAGGATTAATAACTGTGCCTACATCTGAAACTGTCACATAAAACTGCTCTTTTTTTTTTTCTCACAATAAAACTAGGCTTGCTATATAAATTATATCCAACTTCATCAACTCAGATTTGTATTAAGGACAGATTTATCTCCTAGCTTGTTATCCAACACTAGCATGTCATAGCTCATAAATTAAGACAGTTTTATGTGAGTTCAAACCTGAAAGCTTAAGCCTGTGGTGAGTACCAATAAAGACCTTACAACTACATTTGCCTTGCATAACCTGAAAACATAAACTTTATCATTCATTCTCATGACCTGGTTTTAATGCACATTTCTTCATATGACATAAGTGTGCATGAATTTTTAGTTCATATTTATTTGTACCCAACGACCATAATCCATCAAATTCACTGCAATATAAAAATTCCAGTGGTTTCCAGAAGTACATTACCAACTATTTAAAACCAGTAAAATTAATCTGGTTTTTACCTTCATTTTAATACAACATTATGAACTCCTTCCTTACAATACTGAGCCTGTTGTTGTTTCCATGCATCTCAAGAACAGAACTCAGACAGTGATGAAAACACTACACTGGGCAATACAAAATAATCTAGATCCCTAATCCCAGTTTAATTAGGTGGATCTGAATTCCATAATAATGGCTCCAAAGATGCTTAAGAGAAATATTAATAACAGTGTAACATCACAGAAAATATTGACATAGCTGTTTAGGCTGTAGCCTCACAGAGGACAAAAACAAAGTCAGCCTAACACATCAGCTCTAACTTTTACGGCTGCTAAATTTGAGAGCTCTCCTTCTGTAGCACACTGGAGATGGGAAGACAGATGTTTTAAATCTGCAGAGCCTCAATACCACTGAGCTCTGAAGGCAGCAGGGAAGAGAATGGAAGGAAGAAAGTATCCTGATAGAAAAAAATCCCAGGAGTTAACCCTCTTGATCTTTCACACATACCAACTAGATTTGACAGTGCCTCGACAGTTCCACCACAGTCAGAGGTGCTCGCTATTGTACTTTGCATGTGGCAGTGCTACCAGCAGATCATCATGATCTCCTCTCCTTTGTTCCAGTCTTAGAACTCTTTCAAAATAGACCTTTCTAAATACACTTCCTGAATAGTTCAGTTCTGTTTGAAGTTGAACTAAATAAGCTAAAAGAGATCACCTTTTTTTATACCCATTAGGCAGACTATCTAGTGATAAGCACCTCCAAAAAGAAGGAATTAAAAAAAAAAAATCACTAGCCATATGAACACATCTTTGCATGTACATTTTCTCATAAGGCAGAGCAAACCTGCTTCCAGTCCCAGGTTTTTAAAAGCTGTTCTTCAGAAAGAATAGTGAGTAAAAATAGAAGGGGCCATTAACTGAATTGAATGGAAAAACTCCAGTTGATTTGAACCAGGTCAGGATTCTTGTTAATAAGTTTAGCTAGATATACTAAGGCAAAAGTTCAGGTTACAAGCTTCATCACCCAGAAAAACAAAAGAGCTGTTATTTCTGCAGAAGGAGGAGGGATAGCATGCAGACTCTCAGACACCAAGCAAGAGCAGCACATATATCTAAAGAGTGACCCCTCTCTTGCTCCTGTAGAAATCCTGGTGCCAAATCAAGCCACTGACAAACCTTAATCACCCACTTGAAATGAACAAAGATTTATTCTAATATTCACATTGTTACTGCTTCTGCCTCATCGAAAACATAAAGTATGATCATCAGTCACAGCCTCTCAGAAGGAAAATATACCAGTGGAACATTCCTCTGGGAGGGAGGTCATTCAGAGCCAGTCAGTTAGTCAGCTATAGGAATTAACATCAAGCAAAATGTATTTTTACCCCCTAAAGCAAAACTACTCCTTCCATGCTAATTGTCTGGAAAACAGTTACCTGCTACAAGCTATGGAGCAGGAAGATCTCCCACCAGCTCAGACAGCAAATGAGCCACTTGGTGCCTCACAGGATGAGGTTCCAAAGTCCTGTTTCTACAACACTTACATTTGAAGATCAAGGCTCAGAAATTAAGGACATGACATTTTCCATATGCACAGTACTTAATGACTTAAAAATAAACATATGTACAAGCGTTTCTGTAATTGGGCTGACTGTAGTGCTGTCTCTTTATCATTTGACTCTTTAAAAATCTTAGATTCCTAACATCCTCTAAGGAAAATGCAACCTTAAAACTCGAACTTTCCCACCTGGAAGATACACACTTTTCATACACATTTTCTGTAGCACTCCAAAGGAAAAGGGATTCACCTCTTGGAGTACTGTGAAAACCCATGAGAACTCAGAAGCCATGCCTATAATCTCATTAAAGAGAGAACTGGATGTTTATGATTATACATTCCCTCTCTAATTTGGGAGAAATACAAGAAATACAACAAAGAATGGGTATGCAATTCAGGCCATGTCAAGAACGTGGGCTGCTTTTGTTATTATAAATAGAAACTTCAAGGGATGCACTTTCAGGGTACAGTGGGGAGCCCCCAGCACAGGAAAGACATGGAAGTGTTGGAGCCGGTCCAGAGGAGGCCACGAAGATGCTCAGAGGGCTGCAGCAGCTCTGCTCTGAGGACAGGCTGAGAGAGTTGGGGCTCTGCAGCCTGGAGAAGAGAAGGCTTCCAGGAGACCTTGGAGTCGCCTTCCAAGATCTGAAGGGGGCTACAGGAGGGCTGGGGAGGGACTATCGACAAGGTCTGGTAATGACAGGATGAGGAGTAATGGGTTTGAACTGGCAGAGGGGAGATTGAAACTGGATGTTAGGAAGAAGTTGTTTGCAGTGAGGGTGGTGAGACACTGGCACAGGTTGCCCAGGGAGGTTGTGGAGCACAGAAGCACCAAACGTGATCTTCGATCACGTTTGGTGCTTCTGTACTCCACAACCTCCCTGGAGGTGTTCAGGACCAGGCTGGATGAAGCCTTGAGCACCCTGTTCTAGTGGGAGGTGTCCCTGCCTATGCCGGGGGTGTGTGTGGTGGGGGGTGGTTGGAACTGGAGCATCTTTGAGGTCCCTTCCAACTTAAACCATTCTGTGATTCTGTGACTGTCTGCAGCCTGAAGTTTGCCTGCAGCGTGACTCCCCTGGCGCTTGATTTATTTGGGCACAGGACCCTCTTCAGGTTTCCCTGTTAGGCCTGTCAAGGGCATCTGAGAGAAGGGTTTGTACCGGTGCAGCTGAAACAAAACATATCAGGAGCATGAGTGAAACTGTATGGCACTCTTTATCCTAATGATTTTTCATGATGACAGATGGCTCCATAACCTCATGCCTCAGTCCAGGTGCAAATTACTTTGAAAGGCTGTATTGACGAGCTCATGGACACAGCACAAATGCTGCTTCAGACTCACAGTAGTATTTACAGGCATATTAAACCACATAAATATAAATATAATGAAAGAGTAATGCATATTTCAGGAATTTAATATCCACTGCAAATGAATTAATGATTTCACCTTTCGTCCTATAATGTTTCAAGCCTCTGTCTAAGTTCTGGTATCACGTTATCCTTTCCAATTAACTGTAATTTTCCACTGCTATGCTTGCTATGAATAAATTGCAAACATCCTAACAAATTACAAATATGCTGACACATTCACAAAAAAAAAAAACAAAAAAAAAACCCCACACCAAACCCCAAGCCAACCCAACTGTTTTCTCATGTGGAAAAAGTTATGTTTTTCTTCATTTGGATATTAATTTCCAAAGTTGGTGTTTAATCTTAGGATGTTTGCAGTTTTGACCTGAAAATTTCTAAGATAAAATACTGCCTGAAAGGAAGAATGAGTGTGTTTCTGAGGATGGCAAAGCAGTGCTTATCAGAAAGGGTTTATCATTATGNATGTCCTTCCTGTGCTGAGGGCTCCAGAAGTGCACACAGGACTCCAGATGGGGTCTGACAAGAGCAGAGTAAAGGGGCAGAATCCCCTCCATTGCCCTGCTGGCCACGCTTCTCTTGATGCAGCCCAGGACTCGGTTGGCTGTCTGGGCTGCACTCACACTGCTGGCTCATGTTGAGCTTTTCAAAACAAAGCAAAAAAATCCACACACAAAAAACCCTCCCAAACCAAACCAAACAAACAAACAAAACAAAATACACACACACACAAAAACCCCAACTAAAATAAGCCTAAGAAAAGAATTTAGCTCTTCAGATAATTAAAGTGCTTTAGACCACTAGCACATTGATTTTCTCTTTGTAAAGGTACCTCAATTGAAATGTTCAGAATAAATCATGTGTTAAAATTATCTTCTTAAAGTAAGAGCTGAGTGCATATTGATTAATAATTATTTGCACTAACGGACTGAACTAAAGTAATATCATCAATTACTTCAAAAATCTGTAAGATCAATCATGATGGAATCAACCATCGAAAGACTCACACCACTTTTCCCTGTATTTCAGAAGTGCTCACTGAATGGCTTTCTTAGGGTATCTTGGCTTCCTGTTCCTAGAGCTGCAGCAATTTATTTCAGCATCCCAATTATCACTGGGAGGTTCAGCTACACCATACAGCTCTCACCCTTACATGGGAGGATGGCAAGCCAAGGAAATGCTTTCCACATCAAGCACGAGGCATGAGGGGGCACTTTTGCCAAAGAAGTTTAGCTAATATTTCATACTTATGCTCATGAAGCAAAGAAAATGCAAACAGCACAAACTAATGACCAGAAGAGGTGATTTACACAGAGCCACCTATACAAAGCTGGGGGATATTCAAGTAGAAATTAACTCCGTTTTACGCAGTAATGAGTCCTTCTTGCTGAATTTGTCTGGGCAGCATAATAAAACCCTGGTAATTCCCCCACCCCCCAAAAAAATAAATCACAATTTAGTTTGCATGGTTAAAAATAGCACCGTTATCATTAATCTCTTACAGCACCACAGGCATTGCTCAAGTCTGGTATCTTATTGAAAATCAAAGAGAATTTTCCTTTCTCATGATGCATGGCACCATTAGAGTCGAGTGGGGAGTTCTGCTGGCTGTAGCACCAGGTTTTAAGC
Organism: Ramphastos sulfuratus; assembly: GCA_013399055.1. NCBI lineage: Eukaryota > Metazoa > Chordata > Aves > Piciformes > Ramphastidae > Ramphastos > Ramphastos sulfuratus. The sequence goes on along the minus strand of WBNM01038918.1, from coordinate 312,010 downwards.
AGGCCTGAACTAAAAAAGAGTATTTCTGTGCTTCTGCTTCTCAGTTTCTTTTCTGCTGGGTTCTAGAAGCTTTGAATAGACAGAGTTAGACAATAGGCCATGAAATCTGGTGGAGTTTAGTCCACAGACTGGTGGAAGATGTTCAGAATGGCAGCATTGACCTTTCACTTATTTCTTAGATTTTTCTCTTTTTAGGTTAGCTTACCCAGGACCAGCTCCTACCTTCCACAACATTTTTATGCAGTTTCTTTCTCTGTATTGCACACCACCACCACCCTTTTATTTTTTTTTACCTGAAACAATAACAATTTTAGCAAAAATATTTAATTTAAATTTAAACATCCTTTCCATAAATGAGATGCACAGCTCTGTCTGAGCATCTTAATTTTCTGCATTTTTATACTTCTAAGCAACTTAGTAGTGAGGACTGCTTATTTGCATTCATTTACATACAATTTGCAGGAAAAGCTGGGGGAAAAAAAAAGGTAGGAAGGAAATCCATCATTTTGACTTAAAATGAAAATATTTTTGTAAGAATAAAAAACATCTTGAATGTTGATTTTCTTAGTTTACTTAGAAAACTGCTTTTGATATCTTCATAACTATTGAATGGCACAGAACTGGCAAAATTTGTTCACCCAATAGTTTAAAAAAAAAACCCAAGAAGAATCCAGCAACATTTTGGATGTACACAGATGCAAAGAGAGTTTAGTTTCCTAGCAAAGTGAATCATAGAATGGTAAGGTTGGAAGGGACCTCAAAGATCATCTAGTTCCAACCCTCTGCCATAGGCAGGGACACCTCTCACTAGTACAGGTCACTCAAGGCCTCGTCCAACCTGGCCTTGAACACCTCCAGGGAGGGAGCATCCCCTGATATGTTCTGTCTCTTCTCTGAACTTATGTTTTATTAATTTTATAGGCCTCAATCTTTGCTGGATTAAGGGGCAAAATACGGAGCCACTACTGAAAAAACAGTGCAAGACACACAAAAGTGTTTCTGCCACTGGTTTTAGGTCCTGTGCTGTCTGTGGGTCTCTTAGATGGTGTTAAAATGTATTCAAAATAAATTAGTGGCAATTTGACATCTACATTCAGCATACCTGCATGTGCTTTTAAAGCAGTGATTTTCAGATGTAGCCACATTCCTCCTGCCTATCAGCTGTAGCTCTAATTAGCTGGTACTAAATCATGCCTGTTCTCAGAATGGAAATGGCCAATGGCTTCTCATTCCTTCCCGACCGCACACAGCTTAAACTCAGTTTATTTCTTCGTCACATCCAATCTGTCTCCCATTACATCCTCATGCCTCTGTAACACACATGTAAAATCAGGAACTCACTAGAAAAGGCAAAGGGAGAGAAAAACATGGAACAGATGCTGTGCTACAGCTGAGCTTTCTGAGGGGGCATGTTAGGAAATTCTGCAGTGCAGAAGTTATCTCAGGAAATAACCATGGCTGTGTTTTGCTAAAACATGCACCAGTTCCTACTGTCTGCCAGAGGGGTAGTTTTATCTGGCTTTGGTTGTGTCCTGGGTGTGGGCAAGTCAGTGCAGTGTCAGGGACAGCTCACACCTGTAGGACTTCAACACACCCAAGCAAAGCCAGCAGAAGCATGTGCTTGGCACAGCCCCCACTGGCTCTGTCTGCAATGCCCAGGAGAGGTCAGACCTCTGAGCCACAACTCCTGCCTTGGCAGTGGGACTGGAGGACACCCCCTCCTCTGCAGGGCATGCCCAGGGGCACTGTGGATGCAGCCTGGTGCCCTAAAAGCAGGGCTGCCTCAAGTTAATGTAAAAGGAAAGACACACTTTACAGAATCACAGAAACATGCAGGTTGGCAAAGCCCCTCAGGATCACCAAGTCCAACCTGGAACCCTGCTCTACAAGGTTCACCTTAAACCATAGCCCCAAGCACCACATCCTAATAACCCTTAAAGACATCCAGGCTGGGTGACTCCACCACCTCCCTGGGCAGCTCACTCCATTCCCTGACCACTCTCTCTATGAAAAACTTTTTCCTAATGTGCAATCTAAACCTCCCCAGCCTCAGCTTGAGGCCATTTCCCCTTGTTCTGTCTCCAATTACCTGTGAGTACTTCTTATGTCCTGCTTCAAGCAGGCTGACAAGCAGTAGGAAACAAAGCCTGTTTTCAGGCTTCCATGATCATTTCATGTCTTTGTCAGCCCTCCTTTTGCTCATGTGTGTGCTCCTCCACACATCCTCCAGATTCCTGTGTGGTTCAAAATATGCATCCCCAACATTTTCCTTACATGACATCAGCTGCTAAATACTTTGAAAAATAATTCTGTGCTGATTTGCATCAGGCCAGTAACAAGTTGCTTTTTATTATGTTGTCATCTTTATATTATAACACCTCACACTGTTAAGATTCTAGACTTTCAAACTCACAACAAACTCACAACTCTCCTCTACTGCATACTTTTAATCTGGTTGAAACATTAAAGAAGAAGATTGTACTCTGCCAAATGGAAAGATAGTACAAGCCCATTAATTTTCATAATCAGATTAAGGCGCTGTAATAAAACTTTTAGTGACTCAAGGGAAAGATTGTTTGAGGGAGAAAAGTGTAATTAAGCAAAACTATTGTATCTCTATCACTAAAGAAAACACCAAAAGTAATTTGAGTCTAGGGATCAGCACTTCGAACCTTCCCTAACCCCAGCCTTAACCCACAACCTAACTTTGTGGTGTAAGCACATTTTGTCAACAGCAGCCCAGATGCCTGATGAAATTAATTAAGTCTGCTATCTCCTTACAATGGAAACAAACCCTTGTCCACATGCTGTTCACATTTCTGGCACGATAGGCATTTGTTACTGAAGTCACCAGTGTCAGCAGCTAGAAAGTAAAAGGCTGGGCTCTCTTTCACTTCTTTTCTCTTGCCATTTCCAGGCTCACACATTAACTGTGCTACTCCACGAGTACCATTCTTAAAAAGCAGGTATGTCCCCTACTGCAAAATGTGTCATTCTGGTGATTCTTGTCACGAGAAAGAAAAAGTCTCCCAAAGTGCTGAAATTCTTTGTCCTTAAAGTCCTTTTAGTCTCCTTTAGAAAAACTATGTGAGTCACAAGTAGGAGGACTGCAAGAAGGCAAGGTTTCATTTGCCTTGCCATCATGTAGCAGCTGTCAACTCTTCCATGCCAATGACAGACATGTGAAACTGCATGAGAATTTGGAAATGTGATATGGTACAGAAAAAAAAAAAAAAGAGAGATGCCAGGAAAAGGTTAGTCCATGCTGCTGCAGCCTCCACAGAGCAACTGAGCAGACTGATGTGCTTTGTCATTACACTGAAGCTAATGGCAAGATGGAAAATGAGCCCATGGCATTGCCAGAGCTGGGGCTCTCTGCTTGAGGACCATGCCTTATGGGCAGATGCTCTGCACGACCTCCCAGAGATCTGGGAGAGCTGTGCCAATTACTCCATGGATCCTCTAGCTCTGCACATTTATCAAACCACATCAAGCCAGCATAAAGCCAAGATATCGACCCCCCTCCCCAGAAGTCTTATTATTCACCCAGCAGTCATATGAGCACTTGCCTTTTGATGGCCATCTATATAACCATCATTCTCACTTAGATTATAGGGGCCTGAGGCCCCAGCTTGGTTTGCTTTGTAAGTAGGCAGGTTAATTTCTGCCTGCTTCACCCCAAAACACAGGTTTTAAAAAACAAAGTGAGCAGAAGACTCTGAAACCATCACAAGAAAGTTATTTAGCACAGCTCAGCTATTTACTGTTGCTTAGATTTATTGTGAAAATAAACTGTATTTGTTCTTAGAGATTCACTAAGCAAACATGAAATAGGTTCCCAAAAGCCGCAAATTAGTCACAACTTTTAAAGTGAGAGCTAGCAATGGAATAAACAAAGGCATTTAGTGTACAGAAAAATGAGTTTTGGCAACATATTTACACTCTTACAGAACCACAGTAGAATCCTAGATCTCCATAATCACCAATATGTTATTTGTGTAGGATAATTGTATGACTGACAGTGCATACATCTGTGAGAATAGCTGCAGCACCAAAATACACACATGCAAAATGATTTCCTCTTAACAGACATGACCATTGGTAAAAATAAAACCCTGCTGCCCAGAAGCCATTATCCTATATCTCTGAAATGCTGCTCTTGGACTTCATCTTCAATTTGAATACACCCTAGCCAAAACAGGAGGAGTTTCAAATCAGTATTTAATGTCCAGTGGTCAAGCAAATAACTTCAAATGTCATGCCAGAAATTAAAGTGCGTATAGATATTTTGGCTACTGTGGTAGTTGAACTTAGGACCTTCGCAGTGAGTCACCACAGTCACACCATTACTGAGATATTATATTCTGCAAGCACGAAGATGGGAAATTTTCCAGATTGTCTGCCAAGATTCACTGCACCTAGGATACAGCAAGTGTCATAAATAGAATTTGCCACAGCAAGCCTTGCAGTAAGTGCCAGAGAAACGCAACAGACCTCCTGCAGTCTGATTTAACATAAACAAGCCAAGACATGGAAAAAGTAAAAACACTGCCCTGCAGTCACTGCTAAATAGCTTTTCCAGTTGAGCATGGAGAAGTCTGACATACTGAGAACGTCTATCCAGCGCACGACAGCGCCTTATGTGCCGTGGCTTCTGCCGCATCAACAGCAACCTCCCATTCCTGCTTGGAAGAGAGCAAATTTTTGTTCAGAAAGAGCTGGATTTAGAGTCTGCTGTGCACATACATGTGAATATTTGCTTTTACTGCTTCCCCGCCCTGAAACAGCAAAACAAACCCCATGCATGTTAAAACAGATGGCTGGGGTGAGGATCGCTAAATGTAAAGTTCTTTTATTTCCTTAGAGTAGCCTTCCAGGATCTGAAGGGGGCTACAGGAAGGCTGGGGAGGGACTATTGACAAGGTCTTGCAATGACAGAACAAGGAGCAATGGGTTTAAACTGGCAGAGGGGAGATTGAAACTGGATGTTAGGAGGAAGTTGTTTGCAGTGAGGGTGGTGAGACACTGGCACAGGTTGCCCAGGGAGGTTGTGGAGCACAGAATCACCCAACGTGATCTTTGATCACGTTGGGTGATTCTGTGCGCCACAACNATCTCACTTGATAACCTCTTGTGAAATCCAGATCACAAATCTTCCTGAGAACACAGTACAATAAGAAGTCTTCCTCATGAAAACACAAGAACCCCCAAATTGTCTTACAGCCTGTTTGGCTTTTATTCCCAGAATTTTAACTTTAAAGAATAAAAGCAATTATCTACAAATAAAATAAGCTTTATTTATTTATTTTTAAATATGTGGTTTGAAGAAGTGCTCCTCCTCCCAAGGTCAGCTTTTAAAGGTGGAGATGTTAAAACAGATTTAGGAGAACAAATTGATAAGAATTCTCTTAAAGGTGAAGATGTCAAAAGAGATTCGGGAGAACAAATTGATAAAACATTAGTGTAATTGTGATAGCTGCATTGCAATAAACATTACAAATGGTATTATTTGCAAGCACAGCAACATGATTACAGACTAAATATAACTCCTAATTTCTATGTTTCAATTTCTAGATTGCAGTTATGGTATGTTACAGAGCACCAGAGAATTCGACAGAACAAAGGAATGAAGAAATGGTATCTTTTGAGTAATTGCATTGAAAAGGTAACACTACCTTTAAAACAAAACATTGGTCAATTAGTGGGAAAGGGCAAACCCTTACTCTTCTTCCTCTTCACCTTGCTACAAAGAATTCTGAGAAAGGTCATGGTCCATTACAGAGAAATTGGGGGAACAGGCTGCAGTGAACTCACTGCTACTCTTCTGTGGCAAAGTGCAAAGCCCTGCAGTTACAAAAATGTATGCAGATAATAGTTTAGCAATGAAAAGGTGAACTTGTAAATGACTGCACCATAAGAGCTCCAGGTGCAGAGCTGGCATGCACAGGACTGACAGGTATTGTTCTTCATCACTGCAAACTCTTGCTCTTCAAAAACAATTCATCTTCAAAGGGGAAACAAACCCCAAACTTAAAAATTCTTTTGATACAGCTTAAAAGCTCTAGGATTTCCTGAGTACAGGTTTAAAAACAAATAGATTGAGCAAAATGAGGATTTTATAGATGACTGGGAAAATCACACTGAATTTGAAATCATACATGATCAAACTGTGAACTACTCAATCATATGGCAGAGACTCTAACCGAGGAGAAAGGCAAAGGGGCCAGATGAAATCAACGTGAAGAAAATGTAACTTCAGAGGTGCTTCTTTTAATTGCTTAGGGAAGTATAACTTTAGAATGGATTTAACAAAATCCACTCACATATTAAAGTATTGTTTACCTTTTTACAATAAGTTTCTTCTGAATGCTGAGAGCCCTGATACCATTTGGGAATATAACATCTGGAAAACTTCAAGAAGATTTTGTTCTCTTCATACTTAGATAGGAAAACAATGTAAAATGAAAAATAATAACCTCATGGGATTATTTTTTTCCTTGCTATTATATTGCAATGATACCAGTGTAGATAATTCTGACAGGAATATGCCCACTGTGTATATGAGTTATTTATCACTCTACTATAGGTACTTCACACACAGCTGAAGATGTTGTGGATATAGTGACTTAGGGAAACTTAGGGAGCATGAAAAAAGAAAAGTGGCATAACAATCTGTTCTGCTAGGTTGAATTGTTAATTTTCTGTTGATACACTCCTGGGTAACAGCCCATCTGACAGCATCTGCAGAACTATTTCCATTATTTTCTGATTTTTGTGGGGTCTAGGCTGCTTTTTGCTGTATTTGAGCATTTTGATATGTGTTATTTTATGTTTACTTCGTTAAGAGTTCATTTTGTAATATCACCACCATCAAAAAGACACAAGTGCAGAGCTACAGCAAGGTCTGTAGTCATCTAAGCATCTGCAAGCCAACAAGCAAATGATTTATTTTGTCCAGATCTCCTTGTTCTGAGCTCACTTTTTAATCAAAGTAAAAAAGAAAACAACTATTTTGCATCTATCATAGAATGCAACATTTAAACATTGTCTATACTTTTTTGAGGTTTTGTGGAAAATGAGGCAACTTACAAACACAACTATTTTGCATATGGTCATGGAATGCAACATTTAAACATTGTCTATACTTTTTTGAGGTTTTGTGGAAAATGAGGCAACTTACAACTACTGATACTCTGTGATACAGTTGTCCTGGGCCTTAAAAACAACAGGGGTGTTTGACGTTCTCAGAAACTCATTTGTACATCTCCACATCACTTCCCTAGAGCTCTTTCTTACTGCATATGGCTATGCTAGAGGATGTAGAGACATGCTAGAGAGTGCTTATAGTTAAATATAGATGTGCTGCAATTCACTTCTCATACAATTTTAGCAGTCCAAAACAATATCTGTGTTGGATATTACTCATTTGCTCTTCATTTTTTTTCCCAGGGTAAAAGGTTATCTACTTCAAAGCTATTGCTTTCATGCCCTTCTAGGTTAAAAATGTTAGAACTACTCCTTAATGACTAGAAGTAACTCTGGGGAGCTTCTGGCTAGGAGCACCACCTTGTACATCATGTGCAAGCTGAGCCTCTCAAGCAATCAGCAGCACTGGCCTCCTGCACGAGGTGCTTATTTCCCCTGCAACAATAGGCACAATTAAGTCAAAGCAAACCCTATTAACTCCACCCCAGGCTAACCCCTGCACGCTCACTGGGTCCCTTGATTAACTGCACAGGACTGATGGACAGGAAGGTGTCAGGAAAACCCCGAAGAATTAAGCCTGCAAGGAGACTCCGCAGGAGGGAGAAGATGCAAGAAAGAAAGAGCAGAAGGTGGCAGTTTAAAACACTTATTAAAGGAGTTAACAAAATAAAAGGATGTAATTTAAATCACCAAATGACAGAATCCTATTGTGATGAGGCAGTGCAGCCTCTGAAAGTGGATACTCCCTGTAAAGATCACACATGTACCTGCACAATAGCATTAGATGAGGATGGAATTATACACCTCAGTGACATCAGACTTTGTGGGCTCAGCCTCCTTGCAATAATTGGAATAGGTTTTGTATTGATAGTTGTAATCTTAAGCAATATGAAGTGTTTATTAGTGCTCACCTGCTGGCAATACTTTAATGCCCCTTATACGAAAGCCATCAATAACATCAATCAGCAACTCATTAAAATAAAACTCAAAACGATGCCAGTGGAATGTTAGAACATATTTGAAATATGTTCTGTTAGCTTTCCAATATTCCTATATTCAGTTATAGCACCAAGGTATGAGCCAATATACAGAAGCTCAGATGTTGCTGTAATTTTAGCACAGGGCAACGTTAATTACAGTGTGTCAAGCTATTTAAAAATGAAATTAATAAAAGGAGACTTAATTTAATTTTTGTTGCCTATCAGTTAGAACTCCTGCTTCTGTTCATCACAGCTGACTGCTGCATTGTTTTGGACTTTTATAGCACTGTGCTCTGTGTGGAAGGAGGGCCCTCCCCCACTCTAATGGCAATAGACTGCTGAGAGATTGTTCAAAGATAAAAATATGTACCATCAAGTCCCTAAAATGTCATGATAAACGAACTCAAATGTCACTATTAAAATATTTCCTTTCATCAGTTTCACGGCACAGATCTCCCACTGCAATGCCAGAACTGCCTCAACTTTGCTAATACATCTATGGGAATACTGAATTTCTTTTTGAAGGTTGAATTTAAGACAATGGCAATGTGTGTGGCATAACACTGAGATAGCCACCTGTAAAGTGGCTTAAAAGGCAGCCTCTGGAGAAAAAGTCTTCTGCGTGACCCTCTTCCTGAGCAAAAAAATGTAAGTGGTTGAGTTCATCACAAGCAGACCCCTGAAACAATTCTCTGCGGGCTTCTTTGAATGTGAAAAGCATCATTTTGCTTTCAACTGATTCTGTTAAGAGTCTCTGAGAAAGATAAAAAGGTAACATGGCAGAAGAGAGAACTGCTTATGAAGAAAACAGAAGACTAAATGAGAAATTCAAGGGTACCCAATTTCTTTCCTCTTTGCCACTATTATTCAATGCCATGTTCCTAGACAGCAAGGAAAAAAAAAATAAAGAGCTCCTTTAATGCAGTACCAGGGGCAGTGAAAATTTTGCTAGTTTATTATGGGCAGCTTCTATATCATTTCAAGCCTTTCTCCCTCCTGTCTAACTATTTTCCATTCAAATATCCAGGTGATGCTTAAGAACTCCTAACAAAGGGCTGATAGGAAGGGAAGACTAACGAACAATGTGTGTTTCTAATGAGAACCGAGCTGCTACCTGCAGAGCATAATACAGGATGATCTGTCTTTGGAGAGAGGGGAAAAAGCCCAACAACATAAATGGAACGCTGTCAAATTTATAAGCAGCAATTTAGACAGCAAATATGTTGCTTGGGTTTCAGCAGTCTTAAACACTGTGAGCGGCTTAACCTTATCTCCCAGTGCCACTGCCTTCCTGCAGTAATTGATGCTCGGAGTCCCCCAATTTCACATAAACCAGGCCACTGTGTTATTGTATACAGCAATCTAACTGCTAGCAGAGACAGGAAACGGCGCTGAACCCAGATCAATAGACATGTCAACAGTAAGCTGCTTAATCTAATTCTGCCTATCTCATCTCAGAGCACAGAGTTTGCAATTTTACTGCTAGGTCCCTCTGGCAGGAAATGGTTTGGAAAGTTTAGTCTTAAGAAGTTTAAGCGATATGCTTATCCTTCAGGCTCTCAAATGTTTATTCAGCAGAATAGCTGCTTTAAATGTTTTATAAATGGTAGCAATGTAAACAAGGCACTCCTGGATTCTTTCCCATATGAAAGCTATAAAGGTGATTTCCTCATAGTGGACAGGGAGTTGAACGCAACAGCCAATTACGCTTAAAGGTAGATTGCATTTGTACAGATGTACCAAAATAAAATAAACTTGGAAGATCAGAAACAATTTTCCCAACATCCCCTCCTCTGCTCTGATGACATTTCCACATGGAAACACTTCCTTTTTGGCAATTACATTGCTCCTTTCTCTTCTTCTTCTTTTTTTTATTTTTTTCCCTTCTCTCTATTTTTCACATACATGAAAATTACTCTTTCTTTGCAAGGAACTTCAGTGTCTAGGCTGCTATAATACAATCTCTGACAAGAAATTAGATCGGGTCATGAGAAACCCTGACATAGGCTCTCCTTCAGAAAGCGAGAGGGAAGAATTAAACTGATGACATTTTCATCTTCCTGCTGCACTAAGAGCAGACTTACACTCCCTTTTGAAGGAAAAAAAGACCCAGACATGCAGAGCTTTGCCCCACACATTAGCTGGCCATGAGAGAGCCTCAGCAATGTGCCCAGATGGACAGGAGCAGGAGTGTTCCTGCCAGGGCTATGACAGACTGGGCTCTACATGGGCTGGGCTCCACACCATCCCACAAACTCCCTCCAGCCATGTGCCTGCCTGTCACAGTGTTATCAATGACTTCACAGCAAAAATACAGACAGACATATATATATATATATATGTATAAAATTCACAGTTCACTGGTGCCAGTTCCATGCCCCACAACTCTGAGAGTTTTGAATTCTATTTGAAGTGTGTTGAAGTCACAATGCAGCCCTTGGGGTGTCGTGGGGCCATGCCATTCAAGGGGCAGCAGTTGCTGCCAACAGAGGGGAAATTTAAGCTCCTGGTTAACTTTGAAATCACAGTCGATGGCTTCCAACCATGACAGACCTTTAAACTACTTTGACAGTCTATTTGTCACTGGAAAACAAGTGCAAACTTGTGTAGAGGAGAGATGGTGTTTCACTCAAGGTAATGTGAGTGGGATTTAGACACCACAGGTTCTCTCCTCAGCTCTCCACACTGCTAGTGTGCTTGTGCTAGCCAGTTTTTAAGTGCTTCAAATCCCTACTCATAAAATAAAACTTCCCTAACTGCACTAAGTGCTGAGATGCTCAGCACGTTAGAGTCCGCAAGGTGTTCAGATACTGCAGTGCTGAGCATAACAGAGAAGTCAATAAAATGAACTCCATAAATAAAATGTTACAAAAGCCCACTTCAGACCTTCAGTTTGAAATCATGGGACTGCTCCCATGAGTTAGTGCCTTGGAAATAAATTCACCAAAGATTCCCAGAAACATTCAGCTGAGGATAAGAATTAGTAAAGACGTGATTATAATTTAGGTGCTCGTGCATTATTTAACAAGCAAGTTGCTTACTGTTGGAAGTGTTACAACACATTGCATACCTCAGATGAAGGAAAGCTGCAAAAAACAGTATCCACAGTTGCTCCCTGAAGTAAAATTAAAAAAAAAAAAATCCAACTTGATATCTACAGACTTATTTGTTCATTTACTGTGAACAAAACTATCTTTGGCAAAGGCTTAAGTGGGAGGAGTTTGCGCAGCCAGCCTAAAAACCTCTTCAAACTTCCCTTCTTTCTTTTCACAAAAGTTTTACTCTTTTGCTCTAAAACCTGAAACTATAGAACAGTGTTCCAAACATCAAGAGCATACCATGAATAATCAAAGGCAGAGCAGAAGAGGCTCTTTTGTCAACAATTCCTGGACACTTTTATAAGGAGCGATTTAGTAAAAATAATAAAAATCAGAGGAGACAGACTCCCTGTTAATACAAAGAGCATTAATTTAGTTCAATTAGTTCACTTCAAATAGAAACTTATGGCATGAAAGCCCATTTTGGCTTCAGACTTGCCCCCACCCCCCAGTCCACATTTTCAAAGACGTAGTATATTCCAAATGCTAATTAACTATCCCTCCTTTTTAAACTCCTGTATACCCCTACAAATCTGACAGTGTGTGGGGGGGGTTTACATGGATATAAGACTAAGAAATCACATTCTCATTAAAATGCAAACAAATCATAATGACCTTACTTTAATCCATCACAAACTACTATTAGCACAAGTATATTTCCTACTTCAGCAAAAGAGTAGCTAAGAACACAAAGACACTCCCAAGCCCTAGCGACCCACTCACGGAGATCTTCATCTGAGGAGGTCTCAGCGCTTGTCATTTCAACTTCACTTTAATGCAACCTGCCCATTCTTTAGATTAAACTGTGAATTTTCTACTCTCACTTTTCATTCAACTTCTCAGAGGAGCAATTCTTGTATACTGGAAAACAGTAATTAGCCAATCAAGACCACCACAAGCTGGAAATAATTCGTTTTGCCAGCTCACATATTTAAAAAAAGCCAACCATAAATCTTATTCTTTACAGTCATCAGGTTGGGCAACAGTGAAAATGATATAATCATCATGCATGTGCTCCTTATTGTTTTCCACACTTATATGATGCTTCTCAATACAACTGAAGTAGTAATCTCTTTGGAGGAGGGACTCTGTTTCCACACGCCTTTGTTTTGTATCTACAAGTGAAGCCATTGATCATTTCTGTCATGCAAATAAATGATTAATCCCTCTGAACTGCAGCAAAAATGTATACTGGGAGCTCAAAATCTTTCCAGCTTAAACATAAAACTGCAAAACAAAAGCAAGTCCAGAATCTTGCTGCCAAGTGGTAAGGAGCCTACTTGGAAGAAAAGAGAGAGTCTTGAAGTTTGAGTGAAGCAATTCACGCTCCGAGCTTTTAAAACGTGCCTGTACAAAGAACAGTTGCACAGAAGACACACAAATGGGTTTTAAGGGTTTGTTGTATTAAAATCATGGAGAACCTTGTAACTGACAAAATATTATTATGCCATATTTGGCACGTGCATACAAAACCACTCCATAACCCATGATAAAGCCCAGGTATGTGGACATTTAAGTGTTAGCCCTTTTTTAGGAAATCAGATCACAGCAGATCCCAGAGTCTGCCTTCCCTACTTTGAATCCCAGGCATTTAATTCCTTTATTTGGGAACACTTTTCAGTTTCAACAGTGTTGTACAAACTGCCTAATACCACAAAGACTGAGGATTACCACAAAGGCTGAGGATTGGAAAGATGGCTTCAAAGTCTTGTACCATGTGCTGGTTTGAGGCTAATTGGAATATTTTAATGGAGAAAATTATATTATAGGCTGTGAAAAGCAAACAATGGTGATGTCTACTTCACTCATAGGCTCGCTGAGATGTGTAAGAATAAGACACTGTCAGGCTCAGAGAGTCTCTGTCTCTCTAGCTTTTGGCCTTCTCCTCTCTGCTGAGTAACCTAACTAACCCCTCTGCCTCTAACCCCTCTGGCCCATCCTCCAAACTCACCTTGCATGTAAGGAAAACCCTGGGGTAAGGTAGAGGGGTGGAAAAAAGGTGGAAGGGTGGTTGGGAGCCCCTCCTGGGGACTCTGATTGCTGGGAGGGGAATTGTGTTTCTGTATTACCTTTAACTTGTCTATGTCTGTAACTATTCCTGTCTATTGTGTATATCTCTGCTTGTGCAGTGTGCTAAGCTGTAAATAGAGCTTCAGCCCTTAACTTCCAGCCAGCTGAATGTAGCTCATTTGCGGCAAAATGTAAAATGTACATGTTCAGAATATGGAAGCACAACTGCTCAGCTGAGGAGCCATCTACACAAGCGTCACAGGAATTTTTATGACGTTCTCATCCTTCTGAACAAAACACGAGACTAGGCTCCTTTGTAAAAAGTCCCACACCACCACCCTGAAGATGTCACTTTTTGTATTGTCCTGGCTTATAGGAGATCAGATACAGATTCGCAGGTTCACAGGATGTTAGGGGTTGGAAGGGACCCAAAGAGATCATCCAGTTCAACCCCCTTGCCACAGCAGGACCATACAATCTAGCTCAGGGCACACAGGAACACATCCCCACATCCCTTGAAAGGCTCCAGAGAAGGAGACTCCTCAACCTCTCTGGGCAGCCTGTGCCAGTGCTCTGGGCCCCTTCCAGTCAAGAAGTTCCCCCTTGTGTTGAGCTGGACCCTCCTGTGCTGCAGCTTCCATCCATTGCTCCTTGTCCTATCCCAGGGAGCAAGTGAGCAGAGCCTGTCCTCCAGCCCTCAGATAGTTATAAATGTTTACTAGATCACCTCTGTCTTCTCCAGAATAAAAAAAAAACCCAGGTCCCTCAGCCTCTCCTCATCGGGCAGTGCTCCAGGCCCCTCATCATCCCCATAGCCCTCTGCTGGACTCTCTCGAGCAGATCCCTGTCCCTCTTAAACTGGGGAGCCCAAACCTGAATGCAGTACTCGAGCTGGGGTCTCAGCAGGGCAGAATCAGACCCCACAAGCCAGCAGGCAAGAAACCTGAAGGTAGGTGCCTACCAGATTTTTAAAGTGCCTGTTGATTTGAGCTGGTATCTAATTCCCACCAAGGTCAATAACATTTAGACGGTTAACCTGCTTAAGCACTCCTGGAAACCCTACTGCATGCTTGAAACGCTGCTTTGGCCAGTCTGAAATGCAAACACCACTTCCACGTTTTCACAGCTACAATTGCCATGATTTCATGACTGCACTGACCCAGGAGAAACTGCAGGCAGTCCTTCCAAAAGGACTGAGTCAAATTGATGGGTAGTTGTCTTTTTGACCCCTTTGTTAAACAAATGCTTCGAGTGCTTTCTATCTGGACTTAGATAAATGAGCAACAAATTAAAAGAAACGTTTTTATGATTCACTACAGTAGCTTGCTTTTTGTGTCTTTCTCTTTTCTAATACAAGGTTAAAAGTGACTGGTAAACCTTTTAAGGTTATTGAAACTAAATTATTAACGCTGTTTTTCACCTTCCTTTTGTCCTCTTCATGGCATTCTCCCTGATTGCTTACTGCTACTCCACTCCTACAAGTTGTAAATCAAATGGAAATCTTTAAAGTACAAAACCATCTGATTAAAATTTTTATCCACAAGGGAACCATGGATATGACAAGAAGTCACATTATGCATTTTTTAAATTTAAAACATCTGACAGTCTTTTTTTTTGTTTTTTTGTTTTTTAATCCTTCATGTGTGCGAAAATTGAGCACTTTCATCTTTGGAATCAACAAAAAAGGATGATTCTCACTCATAAAACCCATTTGCAACCTTCAAAACATCTTTGATATTCTCCTCCACTGCAGAGGTGCATTCAGTGCATTATATGCAGGTATAAAGTGTGGTGACACACAGCTGGTCTGCCCAAATTGGAGCAGCTAACAGCTCTGCNCAACATCTTTCTTAAATAGAGGGCTCTAGAACTGGACACAGTACTCAAGGTGTGCCCTAACCACCACTGAATACAGGGGCAGAATGATCTCCCTGGTCCTGCTGGTCACACTATCAGCACCAGATAGCCCATTCCATTGAGATGGTTGGAAACATAAAGGGAAAACACAGCAAATCACAATCAAGAGGACTACGAAAAACCTACAGTGAATGCTGCTGAAGGAAAAGACACACCTTTAAGAAATTAATTCAGTCTAACAGGAAGTCAAATGCTAATTTCCATTTTTTCTGAGGTTTTTAATGCAATGCCTATCTTATCTAAGATATGGCTTTATTTGACAGCATATTTCTGGAAAGTTGGCAAACAACAACGCTCCTAATGCTGCTTTTCAGCAGCAGAGTATAGGATGATCCATCACCAAGTTTTGAAGATCTGAGCTCCTGATACTCCAAAACAGAATAAACCAAGTAAACTGCTGCATTTCAGTTTTCATTGGATTTCATAGCTGCTGCACATTTACGGTCTGCTTGGTTGGCACAAAGTTACTGCACATATGCCACAGCGGTACGAGGTTTGTTTCTCCAGCATTGGAATTCCTGGATTGGAGTTAAAACATCAGCCTGAATCACAAGTTGGTCATGACAAAAGCCTATGGTTCTAATACTACACTACTTAACATCTGATAACTTATCAATATCTGATAACACATTCATTATGCAGATAAGAAGTTACAGAGAAGCGCTAAGCTCTCATTAAATAGCAGACTGTCTGCTGGCCAGCTCCTCATTTATCCCATTGACATATGATTTGAATACAACAGCAGCAACAAGGTGTCCTGCAAGCTGATTGTTACAGTTCTAAACCAGGTATTTGCAGTACTAGAGTTGAAAGCACAGAAATAGCTCCATCCAAATCCAAGGCATTTGATGTGCATGGTGCTTCTCTCAGGAACAAGGTCAGTGACAGAGCACAGAGAGCTCTGGCTCTCTGGAAAGGATGCTGAGCTTGTGTGTGGCAAGCTGCAGCAAAACATCGCAAGAGCTCATGGACAATGACTGGAGTGAATCCCTGAGATACTGTTATTTGGGTCGTTATAGGCAATAAAGAGGGACTCTTCATGAGGGGAAGTTCCCAAAGATGTTTGTTTCCCTTTATCTAGGATTCCAGGTACTGGCTGCATTTTGTGTTTCACACAGAAGAAAAAGCATTATCTCAGCAGGGTGGAAAGCTCTGGTGGCAAACTGCATGGGAAGGCACCAGGTTCTGTGATGGACAGGGCAGGGACTAACCTGGGAGCAATGGCTGCAACGATGAAAGCTCTGAGCCAGAAAACAGCAATTTGTCAGCATTTGTGCCATTCTCACTCTAGCATTCTCACTCTTCCCTCCAGCATTAAATCTGGATTGCCATTTCCTACTGGAAAGCGACGCGGCAAGGTTTTCTCACGGAAACCTGAGCAAGCTGCGTATAGAATGAAGGAGCTCTTCCAGCTTGTATTTATTGAGCAATTTGTTTTCTCAGATCTCACTTTGTCTTCCTTTTACCTTACCTTTTTCTTCCTGCCTTTGTTTTGGTGTTCAGACACTTAAGACTCTCACAATCAATCACAGCAAAGTAGCTCCTATAAACCTGCTTAGAGGAAAACATTTTCCTCCTCAGCCCTCCAACCCATTCCCTAGAAAGTAGTTTTTCCCTCTAAATATACAAGGCAGCAGCAGCTGAAAAAAAAATGAGTATGACACTACATGATGGGAGAAATCATTTCAGTTCTGCCACCCTGCTGTTCTATAGAATTGAGACTTAAGTAATAAAAGATAGAGTTTAAATTATTTGGAGATTCATTTATACAATATGCATTAGGAGGATCGCTGGACAGAATAAAGAAAGGCAAGGGCATAAACAGGCAGGAGTTCTCAGCAAGAGGCCATAACATTCAGGGAAAGATTCATAGTCTGTTTCTCTGGCCCAGGGAGGAATTTTTTGCTCTAGGGTGGCACAGTTGTGACAAAGGGAGAAGCATGTCACAAAAAGGTGAGAAATGAATTCCCGCCTCTCGTTTGCTGAAAGCTGCCTCCCATTCTGGTGTTAGATGAGGAGTTTGGCTCCTCTCTTTTTCAGCAGTCACCACGACACATTGTGTGAGGCCTCCAGCTGAGTCAGTACACGCTCGCTGTGCTCTGCGCACACAGATGGGAGTAGGCAGAGAAATGTCAAGGTACTTGGATTAGCTTGGGCTTGGTCATGCACAGAAGCAGAGCTCAGGGCACCCAAGGAACCCCAAATTGAACATGAAGCATCCCTTCACGTTCAAAAGCACCTTGCTTTTCAGGTATTAGTCATTAAGGAGCTTCCAAGCTGGCACATCTTTCTCTCATAGCTCTGCATCCCAACAGTAAAGGCACCTTGCCCTGGCAAGGAGACGAAGCCATCACAAAAAAAAAAGTGCTCTGACGTTTCAAGTTTCCAAATCACTTGGAACACTTGCACACAGTTAGCTCTCTGCTCTTACTGTTGCCAACCCCCTTGAGGGAAAAGCAATCTTCCCATCCACTTGTTCCATGCATGGAATCTTTTTTGTCTGACATATTTCAGTAATTGGGCACGTTTGCTCTTCAGCTAGTTCTAACACAACCAGTAGAGGTTGTATTTTGAAGCTATGAGAATAAGCTGGCAAGTGGCATGAACAAAATTAACATTTCCAACAGTACGCAACACATGGGTGAATGTTACTCAGCCTGATGGGATGCACAATTTTTAAATCTCACAACAAATGCCTGCATACTATTCCTCCACTTCTCCCTGAACACTCTATGGTTTTGATTGAAGGCTATTTCCAGTACAGTCTGTTTTAATTCAGCATTTTTCCCCGTGTTCTTTACCTGTTGTAACACCCAGTACTGGCCCTTCAGTGACTTGTTTCGCTGCCTTCCTTTCCATTACCATCGTAAGACTTCTGTTGTCTCCTGCCTCAAGGCAAGAAGCAAGTCCTGTTCTCTCTCGACGCCAAATTTAAAGTACTATTCTGAGGTAGAAACGGGACAGAATTTGCTAGTTTCACCTTTTGGACAGAGATAAAGCAATAGCCTTTTTCTGTTGTACTCCTGCATACCAACGCCAAACCACAGACCAACTGCAAGAAGTTCTCAACTAAGTATTAAAGCAAAAATCTGCCCTCCATTCTCCCCTTTCACATGTCCAATTGATTATCAGAGTTATTTTACAGATTAAAGGTGTCATCATGTTTAGAGGGATCAAACATAAAATAAGGCCAAAAGGACAGAACTACCATGGCATCTGTGTATTTTTTCTTTTTACTGCTAGTAGCCCAGACCTTCAGGGCACTCCTTGCTCCTTGCCCAACTTTCAGAGGATACATAAGAACAAACATGGAACAAAATAACTTCTTAGGAGTGCTGTTGCCATACTGCTAAACAGCAGTTCATTGTTCCCTTGCCTTGGATAGCTTTAGCTGTAGGTCTTTATTTTACTCAAAGATCTCTTACTTACCAATGCCCTGACCTTGGCATCTGCACTACTCTTAAAGCTAATGTGATCTGCTCACACAAAGCAGACTATTGCTACGGAGCATAAGCAGTCCTAGTGATGTCACTGAACTCATTAAAGATATAGTTGACTTCTTGGCCCTAGAAAACTTAATTATTAAATGTAACCTTAGCTGAAAACAGTAGTGCTTGTTGATAAGCAAAGCAAAACAATAGGTGTTTTGTTCAAACATAAAAATAGTACTTGACCAATAAAGAGGAGCCCTTACTTTGCAGCTATGGCAAACTGTAGTTAACCATGGAATTCCTGAGATAATGGATGTTAAAAAAAAAAGAATGGAGTATTTTGAAATGCAATCAAATGCCTTACATTCAAAATTTAATTCCTAAAGTGCTTCATAGCATTAACACCAGGTCTAGAAAGCTTCATGGAAACAGCACATGCTGCACATTCTCACTCTGAGGCCTAATAGAGGAAGCTAAACCTAACGCAAAACTGCTGTACTCTATCTTCTGAGAATTATTCTAAAATACATCTTTTATAGCAAATGCAAAACACAATAACTGTGTTGTAAATGTGACTGCTATATTTGTTTGTTGCTATAGCTATGGATTGCAAATTTAGAAAGGAAAAATACGCTTCAAATACTACCACTGACAATAAGAGCCTTATGCTTCTACATGCTATTAAACATGCCACCTCCCACTAGTGAT
Organism: Ramphastos sulfuratus; assembly: GCA_013399055.1. NCBI lineage: Eukaryota > Metazoa > Chordata > Aves > Piciformes > Ramphastidae > Ramphastos > Ramphastos sulfuratus. Next base: position 292,660 of record WBNM01038918.1, on the reverse strand, counting down.
ATATAAATCACAGCACCATTCAGTTTATTTCTTTTTACACATCTGCTTCTTGAAATGCCTCAGATTTTCCCAAAGCCTTACTGTATTTCTTTTATCTAAAAAACCCAGCAGCTACCTGATGATTTCTGGGTCACTGCAGTCCATGAATACATTTTACACTAACACCTAAATCAGAGAACCCAAGTATTCTTGAAATAGAAGTGGCTAAAGGAACAGTTAAAAAACAGAGACTCTCCAGGGTCAAGATATTCTCTTTAGACTGACTGGAATATACCTAGAATATTTATGGACATCCTTCCACTTCCTTTTGTCTCTGTAAAGTAAGCTGGGAACCACAGTGCCCACATAGTAAAATGCTACACTGAACAGAATGGAGAGGTCTAACTACTGACCACCCAAATAACTTCAGTGAGCTTGGTGCAGCTTTGCAGGTATTTCTGCTGACTTATGAAAGAAGCCAGTTACAAACACCTGCAGAAAAAGGTCAGCTGGTTTAGCTGTATTTTAGTTTTATTTGAGTCATTTAATGTTGGCTTAGCAAAAGTTACCCTGGTGATGGTCTTATGGAGAACAGTCCTGCAGAGACAACATTCATCTGTCACACAAACTAAAACAAGCTGCTCACTAGGTACTGAAGCTTAGTTTTGTGTAACAATTTCCTCTGCTCCTTGCTGCATGTTGCAGGAGTTCAGGAGAATTTTTTGAGATCTGATCAACCTCCATCTAGGAGCTACTGTTTAAAGCACCATTTGAAGAATACCTGCTGAAAATATATTTGAGAATGGTGAAAAGACTTCCCCAAATTACTCCAAAATAAAAAATATGAACATATATTATATATATTATATATAATGTATTTTATCACATAGGGAAAAAAAATCAACCCTGAAGTCCATATGAATGGTTTAAAAAAGTACATCACAAAGGTGGTTTTAAGGGAAGTGAAACCATATACATGTGACTTTCAAACAGAAGAAAAGCTCTTGTTTTTTCTCTTTTTTTTTTTTTTTTGTGTATGTGTGAGAGGACTGGGTATATCTGACAGATGTCAAGGTCAAATCATCACCCAACCTTTGGAGCTAATACAAACTATTACAGCACTCTCCTCATAGGTGTCACAAAAACTGCATGTGATTTTCAACTTTTAACTACAGATCACAGTCTGGCTTCCTGCGACTCTTTTAGACAGATGGTCAGAAGTGAGGATGAAAGAAAGCATTTTTTGTGATCTGTTGATCATATGAGAATGTTATCTTTGTTTTGTTTAAGTGTCACAGCTTGCTATAGTAATGAGCTGAACAGAATATTTAAAAGGGTTAAGTTTTTAAAATGAGCAGATTTCAGGAAGGGGCAGGATAGCATCTTAATGCCTAACAAGTCAGGAAACACTGCACATACCTGCTGGCCTCACTGTTTAAGGTCTTTAAAAAAAAGAAAAAGGTGTGAGTATCAAAGCACTAATTTTAATGTCAGATTCGCTACCATTAATGTATAATTATCTAATACCTAATTTGTCCTTGTAAAGAACAAAATGCATCACATAACCACCCCTGTAATTACAAAATATATAATCCCTACTTTAAAAATACACTATTGTAACCTTCTGCTAAGTGAATTTTGCTAAAATTGTAACTGTCTGATATTTTTCCACCTCTCTTGCTTCTGTTTGGCAGCATCTCTGCTGTAACCATATGCAGCAAGGGGTCAAGATTAGTTATTTGCTGTAGTTACACCCAGCAGTGGGTATTGACCTACATGGGGCTTCTCTAATACACATTAAACCAAAGATCAAACTGTAGTAATGTCTAGGCAGAGGCATTTAAAAAAAAAGAGACTAATTCAGCCTCTCTGACTGTTCCCTGAACATAGGGAAGCTTGAGCAGCAGAATGTGGAGACCCAGCACGGTAGATAGACTGCTTCAATTCTCAGCATCTTTTCCTTTCCCAAACCTGCTGGTAGTTTTTGACAAACTCAGTACCTGGAGTGAGGGGCACCCTGACTCAGGTGTAGCTGACACACGACATCTCACCTTCAAGATACACTGGCAGTGACAACCTTAACAACGCTGATACCTCTGTATGCAAAATCCTTCAGTGAGCTGGAAAATACTACAAAGAAACCTGCAAAAGGGCTGCAGTCGAGAAGCTTCAGAATAAGCTTTTTTCAGCAAATTTTCCAAGATTCTGAATCAGCAATTTATTGTTGAAAGTCTGCATTGAGAAGGGAAGGCCATCAGACAAAGGGAATGGCAAGCATAAATCCACTCAAGAGTGCAGCAAGTAACTATGCACTTCTGAAACAGTACAGAACTGCTCCTTCTGTCAGGGAGACTTTATGTGAGCAAACTGTTGTAAGTCAGCTAAAACCAAATGCATTCATGGCTACGTTTTACAAAATTTGATATATTAAATACCAACAAAATCAATCAAATTTACATTTAAAGGAAAAAAAAACCAAACAACTCAGGTCATAAAGAAGTCTCGTGAGAGATTGTGACAGTGTAACAACAGTAACAACGACCACCACTGCAAGCCAGAACACCTACATCCTAAACCACCTATATATAAAAAAGAAACATATTCATATCCCTTAGTGGTGTCCCCTTGCTCTCCTGAAGGCAAAGGAACTCTTCTCTAACCAGATGCAATCTTTCTCACTATGTTTTCAGCAGCTGTCTGCTGATTTCTAATCAAAGCTCATGATAACTGGCTTTGGCAACAGATTGTAGTTTCTCAGATGAGGAAGCAAACAACAGTATGTTATTTCCCTCCTCTTCCAGAGAACTCGAGATGCATTTTGTGTCTTAGGAGGTAATTGATGTGCTCCATAATGTGGTCAACACCTTGAATACATTTAATGAAGGAACATTGGAGGTCTATGGTATTTGTATACTTCAAAATGTAGACAGCTACACGACAACAATAAATGCCAGCCTGGGAAACAAAAAAAAAATGGACTGTAGCAATTTACAAGAGCAGAAAATGAGAAACCTTTAGACAACAATTGATTTAGATTTGACTGAGAAACAGGCGTAACAGGAACAAATAAATTGACACATCCTAAAAAAAAACCCCTTCACTTGGGTTTATTCTAAAGCATGCTTTAAATGGGGGGAAAAAGTTCATCACAACAGCAACATTCACTGAAAGATGATATTGATTTAGTAGGCTGAGCCCGAGGGATGTCAAACCAGAAAATCACTGTAATCAACTACAAAGGAAATTTATTATGGCAAAAAAAGGAAGTGGGTGGATGAGCAAAGCTCATGAAAGAAAAAGGAAACGAAAATTGCCTGCTGTTGGATGCATTATTTAAAAAACAAAACCGAAGTGAATGCTAAAATGGCTCCTAAGCAGTAAATACATGTATGAGAAATCTAATAGACATATTGAGAGAATGTAATTAGAGTATAGGCTGCATTACATTGAGGAGACACTGTGGAGTTCAATAAGCAAATGCATCTTGCCACTGTATTCTAAAAGACAAAATTTTAGGTTGAAGATTGAAAAGCTGAATACTTAAAAACATAACATTTGTATTTCTCAGAAAGGGTGCAAAAACCTGTGCAAACTCCACGATTTTAATCTACTTTTCTATAACAAACCAAGAGAGCGCTGAGTAAAGCCCAGCAGAAGCCAGCATGTTGATAACTGACAACACAGACAACTTCAAACATCCCAGAACAGGGGAGATGAAGTTCAGTGTCTCTCAAATCTGTGGGTTTAAAATAATTTCATTCAGCATTTGTTGAATTGGAAAGGAGGAAGAGGGGAAACCAAACGGCAGGTGAACTGAATGTTTCTTTTGGTGGTAATAAAATTGAGAGCACTGATGGAATGTAATTTAATCCAAACCAGCACCAACCACTTATGTTCTTCTACAAAATATGTGCTTGACATAAGGCCTGATCTTTCAGTGCAATCTGGAAGCAGGAATGGCAACACATCCAGCTCAAAGCTACACTGTGACATGGGGTGGTGTTCAGCACCGGGTTCCCAACGCAGCCTCCGCTCAACATTCTGACAGCCAATTTAGGGAGGAAAGATTCAAATGTGATTTATATTTTTGAATGCCCTGCTTTTCACATCTTCGACTTGAGAACATTTCTCTGATGCAGGATAGTCTGTAGTCAAGCAGTGCAGGCAGCTGAAAATGAGGCTAGACAAGTTAGCAGTCAGAAAACTGTGGCAAGCAGGATTTGGCCAGAAAAATTTAGCATACAAGTTGCATAAACCTCACTCCCTTCCACAACCTTAACCTGTGCTGAGCTAAGCAGTAGGTAAGGTGCTGAAAAATAGTAGGCAGCTTGCAAGCAGTGGTAAATTTTACTATGGTTGCTGGAAGTGGTAATCTTCAGAGTCAACCTCAAAGCACATCTTTATCTTCTACCAGGTCTTCATTGGTGGTGGAAATTGTGTAGCAAAACCCAGCCCTACCAACACACCATCCCCCACAATAAAATTTGGGTGCTTGCATTATAACTACATGCAGCTTTACAGCACTGTTCTTCACTGCTGTCAGTAAAGGGCATATTGGTACAGATTTAAATGGCAGCTTCATGAATATCTGTAGCCAGACAGAGAGTGGGATTCACCTAATAAAATAAAGCCACCTAGAGCTGTGTTATTCATCTTAGTCAATTAACAAAAGAAGATTGTTAGGGTATATTTAGTTGACTTTAGACATTTGCTTTAGGATGAAGCAAATTACACTGTAGATCCCTCTGAATGTATTAATTAGATTTTGATTTTCTATAAGCAAAGCTCAGGTGATGTGCTCAGTGCATGTTTACGTCCAATTGGATGACTCCTATTTGCCTTGCAAAGTGCCTGCAAGAGGGTTCAAGAAGCCAGTAAATTGTGTATGCAATGAAGTTCATGAAACCATAGACTTCTTATTTCTGCCTTTTTGTTTTGTCTTGGTTTGGATTCTGTTTTGTTGGTTTTTGTTTTGTTTGGGGTTTTTTGTTTTGTTTTGTTTTTTCCCGACTTAATTTTTCTACCTTAAAAGAAACCAAAACAGTTGGACTGGATCAGAGAATAGGTCCATCTGCTCCATATGTTCTAACAGTGACCACCAACAAATAATGCAGGAAGGAGTGTAAATATACAAAGATGCATACTTCCAGGCAACGTAATTTACACTACAGACTTCTTCAGCTGATTGGTATTTCGTCTTGAAGCAGAGATAACAACTTAGCCCACAAAGAGTTTCAGCAGCAATTGTCTGTGCAGTGCTTCAGAGCAGTAAAGCACATTACAAGTGCTAAGCATCCCTGTTCAATGTGTTGCACTTGTATTCGAGGTTGGATGATGAAATGCTCAGATTTAATGTCTATTACTTGTACAAGCACAAAATAATTCATCCAAAGCTTGAAGTCTATTAGCTGCCAACCAGTCTACCAATTTACATAATTTTCTGATTAAAAGCACCCTGAAGACCACTGCAGTAATAATGAGGTGTTTCTTAAAGAATCCAAAGCAATATACTTATTTAAAAATGTTTAGTGTAACAGCAGTTTAAACATAGTGGTTACAGCTTTCATTTTTCAGACATATAAAAACTAAACATTTGCCTCTCTGGCAGTTAGGTCTTTATGAATTTTCAGAGCATTAGCTCTGAAGTTACAACTTCCTGTAACATATTGAGTTTCTGTTAAGTGCAAGATAATTTACTCCATTTTGAAGTATTTAGCACCAGGAGTTCTTGTAATAAATGCGATCACCTCTAACAGTTCTCCTTTTCTTCTCAGCTCTAGCAAAACAGTCTCCAAAATGTAGCATGCAAACATCTTAGCATGAAACAAAAAAATATTTTAGTGGGACACATATTCCTAAAAAAAATCCACCTAATCCTACATGGTTAGCAGAAAAAAAACCCCACACCTTACAAATAATAATAGAAGTCAAGTCAATAACTTTCCATCAGGGAGTTTATGCAATCCCATATAACCGGCTGCCCAGGGAGGTTGTGGATGCCTCCTTCCTGGGGGTGTTCAAGGCCAGGCTGGATGAGGCCTTGAGAAGCTGAGTTGAGAGGTGCTCTTGCCTATGGTGGAGACATTGGAGTAGATGATCTCTCAGGTCTCTTCCAGCCTAAGCCATTCTATGATAACAACCAGCACAAAAACGCTTGATGAATTCTGAAGAGTGGAATTGTGAGAGACTTGAAAGACTTCTGGTCTGAGGAGAATCAACCTGCTCATGCCAGCTCCACCTGACCATAAAGATTTTTAATGCTGGAGAAATCCATAATCTCTATGGGCAATCTACTTGCAGTGTTTAATTTTCATTATTAGACAAAAGAAGCCTTTTTAATTTCCACTGTAAATCTAGTACTTTCACCCATGCAATAGTAATAGGGAGAACAGACTATTTCCTCCTTGGGAGAAACCCATTACATCATATCAGGCTGGATCTCAGAGTAGCAAAGATCAACTCTTGAGATGTGTATCCTTCTGAAAATCACTTATGAACCAATTTCCCATTAATAAGTATTGCCTATGAAGTAAAACAAAGTCTATTTGCATTTCTCTCATGTTAAGGCTGGTGCTGCCAAAATAAAATACTTAAAATGTGTTACACGTAGAGCCAATCATAAAAATCATGGGAGAAAAATTCCATTAGAAATCTGAAAATAACCTCTTGTTGCATTTTAAGGGGTCATTTCCAGTATGCCATGACTGCTTCACTGATATTACAGTTGCTATCAGAATTCTTATATGCTGTTTCAAATCAGACTCTGAACATCTCCCACCGTCTACCATACATTGTCTGCATGAAGCTGTGCCTCCATTTCGTGAGAATCTCAGCATCCCCACACCTTGTTCTGATGCTGTAAGGCAAAAATGCTGCTCATTCACTGTGACATCAGGGGTATACAACATCACACGAGCAAAAGAGGCACTCTCTGGAGAGCTACGGATGGCCAAGCCTTCATGAATGGACTTCCACTTGCACAATGCACAGAGAATAGGCTTGGCTGACTTTGGGCTTAATGAGCTTGTATCAATTTACTAACTAAATGACCTCAGGGCAGGATTAATATATGTATGAGTAAGGAACATGTACAACTCTGCCTAAAGTTATCCCACTTGGATGCCCTGAATTGCCCTGCTGAGGATACTAGTTCTCTCCCTTGACTACAGAGATAGCTTGGCTTTCTAATTTAGGCATGATTTAGCTCTTTTAAAGCCTGGGGGTTTGTTGTGTTTTGTTTTATTTCTTTGTGGAACCTCTGTGGCTTTGGCTAGGATGCATCCCAAGAGGTTTGGGTTCAATGGAATCAACTTAGATCAGAATTATTTCCCCTTTACTTTGCTCCTGTGAGACCCCACCTTGAATAATGCATTTGGTTCTGGTGTCCCCATCATGAGGACACTGAGCTGTTGGAACAAGTCCGGAAGAGAGTCAAGGATGATTCAAGGGCTGGAGCACTTATGCTATGAGGATAGGCTGAGGGAGCTGGGGTTGTTCAGCCTAGAGAAGAGGAGCCTCCTGGAGAGGACCCTAGAGCTGCCTTCCAGTACCTCAAGGGATCCTACAAGAAGGCTGCACCTTTTCATAAGGGTGTCTAGCAATAGGACAAGAGGGAATGGTTTGAAGCTGAGGGACAGTAGGTTTAAACTGGATCTTAGGGAGTTCTTTAGTAGGAGGGTGGTGAGACTCAGGAATAGGTTGCCAGGGAGATTGTGGATGTCTCCTCCATAGGAGTGTTCAAGGCCAGGTTGGATGAGACCCTGAGCAGCCGAGTCTGGTTGAGAGGTGTCCCTGCCCATGGTGGGGAGGTTGGAGTAGATGAACTCTGAGGTCCCTTCCAACCAGAGCCATTCTATGATTCTGTGACTTCAGATATCCATTCATCGACCAGGAGCCAAGACTTGAATTTAGAAAGAGTTTTGGATCTAAACAGTCAGTGGTGTTTCTTTGACTTCTTTACATTTCACCAAGTTTTCTTGTCAGCTAGATCCATAAACCACCACAACTACCTTAATGCTATCAATCTCTATGTCCAGTATCAAAGTTTGGTTCATCAAACCATCAAATCATATTTTCTTTGGGGCACTTTCTCCCCTTGATAAGCACATGTAAGACCTAGTTATGCTAACCATTATATATATAGAGAGAAGCAAATGTAATGTATTGTACACTGAGCCTGTCAAAATGCATCAATTACTCAGAATGATATGACTGCATGAATCACTTCAGCCTTCACCACAGAGCAGGCTTGAAAAAAGGTTTAGATGAAATAACTGAGGAGGAATTGGAAAAAACTATTATTCTTAACTAAAATGTGAGGTATAAGCAGGGATGGTGTAAGTAGGTGTAAGTCAGGTTTTGGACTGCTTAGAAAGCATTTCTTTTTCTGTCCTCCCCACTAAGCTCTTTCTAATTCAAATGATGTTTCCATTCTGCTGCAGGCTTCTCTCAGGAAATTAATTTCTTAGCTGGATGTCACCTGAGGACGGCCAAATGAACCACCTAACATCTCTGTAGCTTCTTTTCCTTCTAATGCTGCCTTCTATTGTTACATTTCACACAACAACTGCAAGATCTTTATGAGAGATGACCTGATCTTGTTACGAACTACAAAGTGCTGCACCGCACTCTGTGGCATTACACCAGTAAGACAGCAGCACCGCTTGAGGATTTATGTTCCTGAAGTCCTCCTTCACAGGGCAGTGTAAGGGGCAAAACTGAAGGGAACAGGACGGGAAGATAACTGATATTTTTTTTCTGCTTTCCCTTCTTTTTACAGAAGAGTTTTGTTTCCACAGAATCACAGAAACATCCAGCTTGGCAAAGCCCCTCAGGATCACCAAGTCCAACCTAGAACCCTACTCTACAAGATTCACCTTAAACCATATCCCTAAGCACCACATTCAAACCACCCTTAAACACATCCAGGGTGGGTGACTCCACCACCTCCCTGGGCAGCTCATTCCAGTCCCTGACCACTCTCTCTGTGAAAAACTTTTTCCTAATATCCAATCTAAACCTCTCCAGTCTCAGTTTAAGGCCATTCCCCCTTGTTCTGTCTCAAATTACTTGTGAGAAGAGCCCAGCAGCAGCCTCTCCACAATGTCTCTTCAGGAGGCTGCAGACAGCAATGAGGTCTCCCCTCAGCCTTCTCTTCCTCAAACTAACCATCCCCAGCTCCCTCAGTTGCTCCTCTTAAGATTTATTCTCTAGGCCCTTCGCCAGCTTCATGGTCCTCTTCTGGACCCACTCTAGCACCTCCACATCTCTTGTGTTGTATTTTCTTCCCCTTCCTAACAGTTTCTTTCTCTAATTTGGGGGGCGGGGGGGGGAAGGGTGTTTTGATGTTGCCTGGAAAGGGATACATGGAGGAGATATTTGCATGACAGGCTGAGATACTTGGCTACGAGACAGTACTCTTCCTTAGCCGGTGCAAATGCAGAGGAATGTATCAAGCAGAAGCCCTTTAAGGTCCATTAAGCCCTGACAGCCTTTTCTCCTCCGTTGTGAGTTCAGCACACGCGACTGCTGCGAGACACCGGCGAGGGCTGCAGCTTGCTCTCCTTTTAATGCCAGCTCAATCCTGGCACTCTCCAGTGATTTTGCAGTGAGATATTTTAAAGAAGTTTTTCTTTTCCATCAGTTTCTCAACTGAACTTAATATAGTGCAAAGTGAGAGTTTATGATCCCAGGGAGAGGTGCACCACGCAGACTAGCACAGCACAAAAAGCAGGATCTGTTTACCAGCACCTCCAAGTGCCTCGACTCTGAGCCGAGGGGACCATTTTCTAATCAAAAGCCCTCATATTTTTCATTTGCTGCTACTCTTTTGATAACAGACGGCCCAGACAAACAGAAGCAAATAGAAACTCTCTTCTGCTGTTCATGCAAGCCTGTTCACAAAATGCCTCCCACAGGCTGCTTTCCACCAGCACTGCTATTTCATTTAATCTGTTCAGTCCTGAAGGATCAACTCAGGCAATTATACAAGGAATTTGGGCTCTAAGGGATAATTGGATGACTTGCATGCAATAAACTTCTTCCACGCTCTCTTCACTTTTTTCTTTTGTTCTCTTTGCTCAGCCCTTTGTTTCTCATCATTAATTTTTTTAATCAAGTTTGCAACACCCTTGCAGATACAGCAAGATAGTAATGTGACCAAGCAGTGAGAACCTAAACACCTACATTGTGGCTCCTGCTGTTTCATGCCTCTTTAAACTGTTCTGATGTGATACGAAAGGGAAGAGCAGTGGAATTCAGATGACAGCATGCAGCAGTCAAGGCTTTTGTTTTCATGTTTGCAGCACTGCTGAAGCTGCAGAGAGGGAATGAAGGAGCTCAGACGTCTTTGCCTAATCTCAGGTGAATCCTGGAGGAAAGCTCATACGGAGAAAAAAAGTGTTAGGGAATTTAATTGGTTGTATTCTGGTGAATTGCCTGTGAATTATATTATAGCCAAGGAGCTTACTGACATAAATTAAGGACTGCTGAAATCTAATTACCTTTCTTTTCCCCCTATAACTATTCTTATCCCCACTCCTTGTCATCTGCAAGTCCCAGTCTGGGAGCCTCAGACACACAATCTCATTCTCACTCTTGAGTCCTCATCCTGATGCTTCTAACTTTCATTCCCTTCTATTTTGACAAGTTCCTCTCACATCACAACCACTTCCCTTGTGTCATCCTTCCTAATATCTTATTTATTTACTACATAAAATTGTCTTCCCTTCCTCATGTGATTATAAACTCCTTTTAGCTGCTTTTATTTTCTGTATGCTAGCACAATTTGTCAGTCTAGGTCCACAGTGGTTTAAAATCACATGCAACTTCCAACATCTCCCTCTAATATTACATTATCATTCGCTTTTATCATGCATGTCAGTGAAACATTAATGATCACTATTGCTATTAACCTTGAAAAGGAACAGCAACAAAACAAAATAAAAACAAGGTCTTAAACCTCCTAGATTAAATGTGTAGAGATTGTGTAACCAACAGCTAAATGTAGAATCACAGAATCACAGAATGGTCTGGCTTGGAAGGGACCTTCAAAAGTCATCCAGTCCAACCTCCTCTGCAGGACATCCTCAACTAGATCAGGTTGCCCAGAGCCCTGTCGAGCCTGACCTTGAATATCTCCAAGGATGGGGCTCCAACCATCCCCCTGGGCAACCTCTTCCAGTGTTCCACTACCCTCATGGTAAAGAACTTGTTCCTAACAGCCTTCTCTAGTTTGAAGCCATGTACTGGAGTTCTTTCCAGTGCCCATCTGTAGGAAATACAAAAATGACAGGCACAGCTTCCAAAACTTAGCTCAAGCTGTAGGAAAGGAAATTTTCTTCCTAGATGCCTACATTCAGCCTCATGTGAGCAAATGGACACAACGACCTGCATGCCCCCTCTGAAGACCTCTTCAGGCAACACATAAAGGAAAATTAGGCCAGACTGTACACAATCTTGTGAAATGCTGTGGGTTTCTTACAAATGAAAAATACCCATCAGAAACAAGGTCAAGCACAACCCAAAATCTATTTCTCCTCCTTCTAGAGAAATAGGCATTCAAGAGCTAGGCATCTTCAGATAAAAGTAGGGGTTTTAAGATGAGATACACATCTTACTGAGAAATCAATTGAAAAATACTTTGCAGAGTTCTTGTATGACTGGAGGGAGGATGCAGCTCTGCTCTCCACATCTCCTCAGCGAAGAGCAGGATTGAGTACTTCAGACAGAATGCAGGAGGATGTGACTGCTGAGTTGCTTCAAATCATACTCCTGTGCTCTGCACAGACAACATAAATTGACTGAAGATGGGAATAATAAATTAAGAGGGTGAAATATAAAATATATCATTAAACTAAGCTCACAGAACAAGGAAGGAAATGAAGATGGTAAAGATTTGTGTCTTAGAATATTTCAGAAATCTAAACACCCCACCCAGAGGTCTCGACAGCAGCTAATTCACTTTTTTTGTGACTGGGTAACACACACGAAAATAAAAATTTCCTCTTTCATTAGAATCTCAAGGGACACCCTCAGATAGGTATTGAGAATTTCAGATACTTTATAGCCTAGTACATTCAGGAGAACGTGCAGGTGATAAAACAAAAATGTAGGTTAAATACCAGGAAACTGCCTTCTCAAACAAGAGCCATAAAAGAAGAGTAGGTTATCTCTCCACATAAAGCTGGTGGACAAACTCCACTTCAAACAGGGACTGAATACACACTACACCAGTGATGGAATAAACTACTGCAGGAATCAACTCCGTGTCTGGAGGGAACCAGAGCAAGTGACTAACCAGATCTTTTCTATACCTCAGTAGAAAATGTTTTGTGGAAGAGCATCACTAGGTACTTCTTACAAGTGTACAGGTGTTAGCCTTGATGCCCTAGCCCACGTTCCAGCTCAGCTTCTTTTTACTTGAATTCTCCTTCCAGACTCTCCTGGCTTGTCTCGACTGCCTGGCCCTGATTTACATGCAGTCAAACAGCAGCAGTGTTTCACTGCACAGGTGGTTCCTTGTCAGTGCAGGGAGTGGTGAGGGGATCAGCTGTGAAATAATCTTTACATTGACCACAAGCCCTCATGAATTGTTATGAAGTTCTTTAGAGTCCTTGCAAATATGCTACCCAGATGAAAGGCAATCCTGGATAAACCATCCCTTGCCTCACCTGTGCTTATGAGGAGGGTGGTTGGTTGAGGTTAGCATTTTGTGGATTTTGTGGGTTTTTGTTTTGGTTGGTTTGGTATTTTTTTTACAGAGAGAGAATAGTTGGCTCCCCTTTGTCACAGCAAGCTCAGCAGGCAGCTTCCTCTCCCCACTCACCATCCTGCCACATTCCTGATCTCCACAGGAGAGTTAATTCACTTCCCCCTCCCTCTCCTCCAGTGCAGCCCTTCAGCTCTGCAGGAGGCATCCATGTCTCCCGAGGCTCGGTTCCTGCAATGCCACAGCTCTTGCCATCTGCACATTTTAGTTCATGAATAAACACAGGTCAGCAGCGCTCTGAGAAATGCTTGGAAGCCTCTGTTTCACAATTCCCTGCCAACACAGTATCATTTGTCTTTGAGCTGTGATTTCTTTTGTCCAAGAAATGTTGCAGATGAGCTGCAGAACCTCAGCATTAAAAAAGACAGACTGAAAAATCCTTCAGCAGAACAGAGGCTGTCAGAGCAGCAGGTCCTACATGGGAGCATTCCTATCCGTGCAGAGAGCAACGTAATTCTTCACCCACAGAAAGAGACAAACCAAACCCCAAGAACTGAGTATGTAGAAGGGGCATATCCAGCCCAACAGCACCCAAGTCTGAGTCATTTCCTAAAGGTGCTGTATGATGCATCATTTTTGGTGGGGCTGATGTTGTATGCACACTGCCAAACCCATGAAATAAAGGAGAAAAGGCAGCTTCCTCTATTTCAAGAGGAATAAGGAGTTATACTTTATCCTCAGCCTTTTTCTTTGTGTTTTGAATAGTGTAGTGGAGAAAAAGATGTTATAGAACCCAAATAATCAGTGAGAAGCAAGTCAGGTACTTGAGTGTAACTCTGAAATGCAATAGGTGATTTAGGAAAAAAGCCAACTTCAGCAGTGAGTCTAGGAAAAGGTCAGTGATAAAAATGAAGCATTATTTGGTAAGGTAATTCTTACTATTTTACAAATTTCTTTTGATGCCTGGAAAATTTCAGCCTGTTCTTTCTTGTATTCCAAATCTTACTCACAATGATTTTTTATTATTTTTTTTTTAAGCACACACCAGAGCTGCACAGTGATAGGATGAGACAAAAAGAACACAAACTGGAGCATGGGAAATTCTGACAGAAGAAGCTTTTTTTATTTTACCTTTTGCATTTTTTGTTTTTCTTCAGATAGCACAAAGCTGGTCAAATACTGGACAGGCACCCAGGGAGTTGAATGAAATCTCCATCCCCAGAAATATTCAGGATACAACTGAAGTGCTGAGCAACCTGTCCCTGATCTAAGCTGCTCTGAGCATAAGGTTGGACTAGATGAGCTCTGGAGGTCACATCCCCTGGAGCAGAGAAATTTTGGAGATTTCCTTAACATTAATGCACACAGGCAGAAATAAACATGCACACATGAAAACCCTGCCACAGCTAAACACCTTCATGCATCTACACCTTGCAGTATCTGCTCTGCTCAATGTGGACACACGCTCACATCTGGCACGCTACATAAACAGAGGCATCTGAGTCTCAGAAGGAATATCAAAAAACATGAGCATGAGCTGAAATAAAGTAGGATTATTCCTGATACTAAATGCTGTCTTGGTTTTACCTATTTTCCTGTTAAATTCCAACGTCTTAAGCTGCAGCAATTTTAACTACATCAGAATAGTGCAACTAATGAAAGCTAATGAAATTCAGTCTGCGTGAACTGCTGAATGTGGCTTGAGAGGACAAATAACAATTTAGCTCTGACCATCTGAGCAAGACATAGAGGACATTCTTTTTTCAAATTCTAATTGGACTGAACTGAGGAAAATGGCTACAAATAAGAAAAGAAAAAACAAATGCCCCTGCCCTAAAGCAGAGTGAGTGCAGCAAATGGACACCACTTGCATCCATGGAGAGCGACAGGCTTTTTATGAGTGAGGAGACAGAATCATAGAATGGTAAGGCTGGAAGGGACCTCAAGGATTATCTAGTTCCAAACCCCTGCCATGGGCAGGGACACCTCCCACTAGCACAGGTCACTCAAGGCCTCCTCCACCCTGGCCTTGAACACCTCCAGGAAGGGCGCAGCCTCAACCTCCCTGGGCAACCTGTGCCAGTGTCTCACCACCCTCACTGCAAACAACTTCCTCCTAACATCCACTTTCAATCTCCCCTCTGCCAGTTCAAACCCATTCCCCTTGTCCTGTCATTGCAAGACCTTGTCAATAGTCCCTCCCCAGCCCTCCTGCAGCCCCCTTCAGATCCTAGAAGGCCCCTCCAAGGTCTCCTGGAAGCCTTCTCTTCTCCAGGCTGCACAGCCCCAACTCTCTCAGCCTGTCCTCAGAGCAGAGCTGCTGCAGCCTTCTGAGCATCTTAGCGGCCTCCTCTGCACCCGCTCCAACAGTTCCATGTCCTCCCAGAACTGTACATGAAAATGAAGATTGTGACTGTTCTCCAGCCACCCATAGAAAAGGATCAGGGCACAGACCACAGGACTTGGACTGTTTCAATCCACTATGTTTCACTGAAGCCAAGTATCCAACCACTGGTTGCTTCATATGTACTTGAATGGCAAGTTTCCTGGATACTGCTGTACAGGGAGACCTTCCAAGAAGAAACAGGCTATGAATCTCAACTTAAAATAGTAACACACATGCATTTGGGGACTAGAAATTACCAGAGTATGATAATGTAGACAAAACTTAGCTGAAGAGCACTACCAAAGTGAAAGAAATTACAATTTCTTTTAATTGTACACCCTTTCACAGAATGCTTTTGCATGAATTTCCATAATTACTTTCCTTCAGGAAAAAACAAACAAACAAACAAAACAAACATTACTTAGAGCACTGTTTTAATTCCAAGTTAGCTTTAGATGAATTATAAAGGCCTAACTCAGTGACTGTGCACTCTTACTGACTGTCCTAACTTTCTTCATTTATCCATCACCCAATATTTTTGCTTCACTTGCCATATATAAAACCATTAGCGTCTGAATTTTTTAGTATGTGTATTTGTGAAACTATTCTTTATCAGATACAGAAAGTGAAAGAAAACTTCAGTAAAAGCAAATGTGTGGAAAATTGCTTCTGCAGAGAAGCAGCCTCTGCCTTAAGTACAGTTTGAAAAAAGTTGGCTCGATTAGTAATCTGTGAATGTTAGAAATATCTTAACAATGTCTCAAAGATGAAAGAGCATATCGCAGAACGAAGAAAGGGGGGAAAATTAAATTATGTCTGCAGCCATAATGAATCAAAGCCCAGAAGGTGGTCTCCAAATCAGCAGGTTTTGATGAAATATTAAGGAAAATGATTATTGATGAAAAATGAATAGGCTCTTTTTGATTTTAGCAACCTTTAAATCACACTTTGCTAATTAAAATAGCTTCAATGCATCTTTCCATTCCTTGATGGGCATTTAGCGATCCTTAGAAATGGGTGGGTTAATTTCACCGTATTTTAGCAAATATATAGAGAGTTTATCTTAAGCAGACACAGCATTGTTTAAGATGATGTACAAAACCAGATACATTATTAAACCTTCTCTATTTCCTTTTTCTCTCTCAGTTTTTTTTTTACACTTTATTTGCTAGCACAGTTACAAAGCAATGACAGGCAGATTCTGCTTGTTCCCGTTGCAGCATACAATACCCAGTAATACATGCTACAGCTATTAATGAGCCATGAACTCTGTCTCAAGGACTAAAGACTGATGCTACTATTCTCTGTCTCCTTTGTTTGCCAGGTCAGAGCACTTCTAGGACAATCACTCCTACTACCAGCGGAGAGCCATGAGGATGACTTGGGGACTTGAGCATCTTTCCTATGCAGAGAGACTGAGAGACCTGGGGTTGTTTAGTCTGGAGAAGACTAAGAGGGGATCTGATCAATGTCTATCAATATCTGAGGGGTGAGTGTCAAGTGGAGGGGGCCAATCTCTTTTTGGTGGTGCACAGCAATAAGACAAGAAGCAATGGACACAAACTGGAACAGAGAAGGTTTCACCTCAACATAAGGAGAAACTTCTTTACGGTGAGGGTGACAGAGCCCTGAAACAGGCTACCCAGAGAGGTTGTAGAGTCCCCTTCTCTGGAGACTTTCAAAACCCTCCTGGATGCATTCCCTTGTGGACTACCCTGGGTGATCCAGCTTTGGCAGGGGGTTTGGACTCAATGATCTCTGGATATCCCTTCCAAATTCCAATGTTCTGTGATTTTGTACTGTGCTTGCTTTTAAAGGGAAACCTTGGAACGAGGGAAGGCTGTAATTGAGACTTAATTGTGGCACACAAAAGGCACTGAGCTATAAATCTGATGCAACTCAGTCATGCCAGGCATTATTGATACAAAACTCTACACAAAAATTGAAAAGAAGCAAAATCTCCTCCTTTGCTTTTTCTTTCCTAAATTAAGTCTTATATCACCATCTAAACTCCAGGCAGATGAAATTACCAATCCATTAGAAATACGTGATCTGCTTACTGCAATAGCATTTCACAGAATCACAGAATGTCAGGGGTTGGAAGGGACCTGTAGAGACTGAGTCTGACCTCCCTGCCAAAGCAGGGTCACCTAGGGTAGGCTGCACAGGAATGCATCCAGGTGGGTTTCGAAAGTCTGCAGAGAAAGAGACTCCACAATCTCTCTGGGCATCCTGCTCCATTGCCCTGTCATCCTCACCATAAAGAAGTATCTCCTCATGTTGAGGTGGAACCTCCTGTGTTCCATCTTGTATCCATTGTTCCTTGGGGCACCACCACAAAGAGCCTGGCACCTTCATCTTGATCCCCACCCCTCAGATATTTACAGACATTGATAAGATCCCCTCTCTGCCTCCTGTTCTCCAGACTGAACAGCCCAACTGTCTCAGTCTTTACATGACGGATATTTTTCATACATCCATCATGTAAAACAGATTTCTATGAATGCATCAGGTGATGGAAAAGCTATTTAANTTCCTTTTTCTCTCTCAGTTTTTTTTTTTACACTTTATTTGCTAGCACAGTTACAAAGCAATGAGAGGCAGATTCTGCTTGTTCCCGTTGCAGCATACAATACCCAGTAATACATGCTACAGCTATTAATGAGCCATGAACTCTGTCTCAAGGACTAAAGACTGATGCTACTATTCTCTGTCTCCTTTGTTTGCCAGGTCAGAGCACTTCTAGGACAATCACTCCTACTACCAGCGGAGAGCCATGAGGATGACTTGGGGACTTGAGCATCTTTCCTATGCAGAGAGACTGAGAGACCTGGGGTTGTTTAGTCTGGAGAAGACTAAGAGGGGATCTGATCAATGTCTATCAATATCTGAGGGGTGAGTGTCAAGTGGAGGGGGCCAATCTCTTTTTGGTGGTGCACAGCAATAAGACAAGAAGCAATGGACACAAACTGGAACAGAGAAGGTTTCACCTCAACATAAGGAGAAACTTCTTTACAGTGAGGGTGACAGAGCCCTGAAACAGGCTACCCAGAGAGGTTGTAGAGTCCCCTTCTCTGGAGACTTTCAAAACCCTCCTGGATGCATTCCCTTGTGGACTACCCTGGGTGATCCAGCTTTGGCAGGGGGTTTGGACTCAATGATCTCTGGATATCCCTTCCAAATTCCAATGTTCTGTGATTTTGTACTGTGCTTGCTTTTAAAGGGAAACCTTGGAACGAGGGAAGGCTGTAATTGAGACTTAATTGTGGCACACAAAAGGCACTGAGCTATAAATCTGATGCAACTCAGTCATGCCAGGCATTATTGATACAAAACTCTACACAAAAATTGAAAAGAAGCAAAATCTCCTCCTTTGCTTTTTCTTTCCTAAATTAAGTCTTATATCACCATCTAAACTCCAGGCAGATGAAATTACCAATCCATTAGAAATACGTGATCTGCTTACTGCAATAGCATTTCACAGAATCACAGAATGTCAGGGGTTGGAAGGGACCTCCAGAGACTGAGTCTGACCTCCCTGCCAAAGCAGGGTCACCTAGGGTAGGCTGCACAGGAATGCATCCAGGTGGGTTTCGAAAGTCTGCAGAGAAAGAGACTCCACAACCTCTCTGGGCATCCTGCTCCACTGCTCTGTCATCCTCACCATAAAGAAGTATCTCCTCATGTTGAGGTGGAACCTCCTGTGTTCCATCTTGTATCCACTGTTCCTTGGGGCACCACCACAAAGAGCCTGGCACCTTCATCTTGATCCCCACCCCTCAGATATTTACAGACATTGATAAGATCCCCTCTCTGCCTCCTGTTCTCCAGACTGAACAGCCCAACTGTCTCAGTCTTTACATGACGGATATTTTTCATACATCCATCATGTAAAACAGATTTCTATGAATGCATCAGGTGATGGAAAAGCTATTTAAATGTCACTAGCATTAAAAAAAAAAATATTTTTAAAGGATCATGTCAAGTAAATAAGTCTGATGTTAGAACAGCATTTTTCAGACATACATAACCATATCAAATAGGTCATTCAAGAAACTTTCTAATGTCTCACTCCATAGTGTTTGAGCCTTCAGGAACAAGATTTCAGACACCTTACAAACCACTTCTTTAACAACATTCTCTGAAGTGTAAGGCTGCAGTACTACCTGCTGTTTCTGAGTGCTGAGGTGGTTTTCAGCTTGCCAGCCAAGAACAAGCTGAAATGAGATCTTTCAGCAATTTCTCATTTTCCAGGGTTGCCAGTATGGGCATGGTCCCTAAGCACTCATTCAATGAGTTTACAAGATGTTAAAAGGAGTTGGCCTCCACCTCCCAAAATAGATGTAGTGATGTTATTTTCCTTCTTAAAATATACTGCAGAGGATTCCTCCACACAATTAGACCTCACTGCTTCCACCAATGATAAAACTCCTTGGACCATAAGCAGGATGCTTTTTAAGTCACATAAAAAACCAAGACTGGCCATAAGGATAAACAATGTAGTTAAATACAGTTTGTCTCATCTGTGAAGGAGTTACCACTCATTAGAAAAGAACAGAACAAAAACCTCTCCAAAAGGAAGAAGAACATAGAAAACAAATTCATTTTTATTTTTCTTCTCATCCATCATCCTATGTTAATTTAAAGATCTAACTTCAAAATTTATATTCAGTTTTAGCAAGCAGAGAGACAGGATTCAGTGAACACACAGCACTCCCTCCAGCTCTGCCTGTGCACTCTTCTCCTATAATCAGACAACTCTAAATCGTAAAGCCCTCAGCTCTTTAAACGCTTGGAAAGAAGACTGAATCTTTCACCAAAGAGGAACAGATGGGTTGACTGGAGGGACATAAAAGATACAGGAATCATAAATTTGTACTCTATTTAGAAAGGGCCACATTCAACAGCAACAACAAATTAAACTGATTAAAATATGGCATTCAAGTGCTGTGTAACATGCGTTTGCAATCCAAATTTTGGTTAGCAGGACTAGCAAAGAACAGATTTTAACAGTTTAGGCTGGTAAAATCAAAGCACTTCATTTAATGAATGGGAGAGTCATTGCTTTTTAGCTTTGTGAACTCAAATATTCCCCATAATGTTCCCAGGATGAAGAAATTCAAATGGTATTGATTGCATTAGTGGAAAATGAAGAAGTGGATGTTACTCACACAGTGGTTTTTTTTGGGCTGCAGTCTCAAGCCATACAATTACCATTCGATGCCTGAGACATTACCTTTTCTGATTTTTAAATCATATTTGGTTTGGATTGTGTTGTTTTTAATTTATTTCATTTTTTTTAAATTGAATGCTGCATTCTGCCTCCTGCAAAAGTGCAAAGGTTGTTCTCTTTTTCCCTCCAAGCAGTTAAATGCTGAACTGTTCTATATCTGTGCACAGACTACACTAATACAACAAAAAATATTATATATCATTCTGTGTACAGTTCTGGAGCCCCCAGCACAGGAAGGACATTGAACTGCTGGAGTGGGTCCAGAAGAGGCCACCAAGATGCTCAGAGGGCTGCAGCAGCTCTGCTATGAGGACAGGCTGAGAGAGTTGGGGCTCTGCAGCCTGGAGAAGAGAACCTTCTAACCTTCTGGTATCTGAAGGGGGCTACAGGAAGGCTGGGGAGGGATTATTTACAAGATCTTGTAACGACAGGACAAGGGGCAATGGGTTTGAACTGGCAGAGGGGAGATTTAGACTAGATGTTAGGAGGAAGTTGTTTGCAGTGAGGGTGGTGAGACACTGGCACAGGTTGCCCAGGGAGGTTGTGGCTGCTCCCTCCCTGGAGTTGTTGAAGGCCAGGTTGGAGGAGGCCTTGAGTGACCTGTACTAGTGGTAGGTGTCCCTGCCTATGGCAAGGGGTTGGAACTGGATGATCTTTGAGGTCCCTTCCAACCTCACCGTTCTATGATTCTATGATTCAGTTACAATGTATTTAATATCCTAATATATATTATACTCTTAAATGAATGAAGGTGACAGGTTTTCATCTACCTTTTATGAGAACAGTCTCTGATCATAAGCAGTAGCTTCACTCAAAGCCTTGAAACCCCCAAACCTATAGAGGTTCTCCTAATTTGCAGCAAAGGAAGCTTGTCTGCAATCATTCAGAACAAGGGCACCAGGGGCAGGCTGCAGTGGACCCCACTTCACCCCCTTGGTTTGTAACCCAGAGTGGGAAGTTCACCTCTCTCTTATCTTTCTGTTTTCCCACTGCAGCCGTTTGCAGAGGTACTAACTCAGGCTGCTGATGTAAAAACAAACAAATAGCTGTCGCACTCCAGATTACAGGGCAAGCCAACTGGAGGGGAGAGGAAGCAAAACTACTGGGGGCTCAGGGAGGCTGTGGCTGTGGTAAATGGTGACAGACATGGTTCTCACAACAGTATCAGTGCTTGGTATCTGTTCAGAAAAAAAAAAAACAAACAAACAACAAAAAACCAAAAACAAGAACCAGGACTTTCAAGTCATTAAAAGGAGAGAGTTGAATAGAGTTCACTTTAAGTCTGCTATTTATTCCACCAAAGTGGTAACCCAAACACAGGAGTGCAATTGCATACTTTCACAATAGGGAGCCTACATAAATCCTCATGAATTTATATTAAAACTTGTCTTATATTCTATCAAGATGGAAGAACAAAAGAAAACAAGGAGCCTCAGATAATAAAATGGCAATTCTAATAGTGTCTATTGGGTTCTAAATACACAAGTCTATGAGAGACCAAGCTAATTTTTAGGCAGTCCTGGGGGCAAGGATTACTGGCTTATAGGATGAAGGGTAAAGGAACAAAAAGACCCAATGTGTTACTGCTAAAGTAAAACTAAACCCCATGAAGAGTCTCACAGAGGCTATAACTAATCTTTCTCTGGGTTATCACAGACAGAGGAGTTAAAATACCACAATGACTTCCAAGTATTATTTCCAGTTTTATATGTTAGGGAACTGCAAATAGTTCATTAACCCACTGCTCTCCAGCGGGTTGTCTTGGAAGGTCTGTTTGATTATCCCATAACCATGGATGTGCCACTTTCCAGGCCAGGGAAGGGGGGCACTCACTGGAAGATTAAGCATTTAAAACCTCTTACTATTAATTTCTCAAACATCAGTGATTACTTAGGGAGGAGGTCTCTGCTCTGAAATGCTTTCAGCCTCATCGAGTATTTATGGTCTAATTCATCCACACCAGTGCTGCCTTCCCCTGGCAGTGTTATCTGACTAGATGCTAAGAAGAAGTTCTTTCCAGTGAGGGTGGTGAGGCACTGGAACAGGTTGCCCAGGAAGGTTGTGGCTGCTTCCTCCCTGGAGGTGTTCAAGGCCAGGTTGGAGGAGGCCTTGAGTGACCTTTACTAGTGGGAGGTGTCCCTGCCTATGGCAGGGGGCTGGAACTGGATGATCCTTGAGGTCCCTTCCAACCTTCCCATTCTATGATTCTATGATCTGTAGGGCTCTGATGGCAGAGGGTGAGAAACAATGAAGAACAAGGAATCTGGGCACAGGAGAACACTTCCACGTCAGCAAACAGAACTAAACAGAGGCAGAAGGGAAGAGCTTACTCATAATCTTATTCACTCTAGGTTGCTAGCCCTCTGCACAACTCCCCAGATTTTCAGTGCCATTGATTAGATGGGCTACGGTGCTCTGGCCTTTTCCTTCCTGACAGCACTCTTCAAGCCAACTCCCAGAATGATCAAAAGGATCTCTTCATTTAAGCAACAAGAAATATTCCAGCATTTACAGGATGCATCACTGAGTAACAACTCCTATCTCCATCTCTGCTGGGCCTGGCAGTAAGCTCAGATTCCTGGGCATATATGATCCCACTGACTTTAAAACATTCCTATGACTGACATTACCAATAAAGAGGCTTAATATAGCTGCACAAGCACCTTGTTTTTTTAACAAATATTTATCCAGGCATGGCAATATAGTATTGCATAGCTTTTGTGACCCATTCTGCTATTGCAAAGAGTTATTTTATACACACTAGAAAGACAGGGTCTGCTTACTTCGCTTTTTACATATTCCTGTATTATATTAGAGTGTTTCTCTCCAGTTTCCAGGATTCATTACTCTCATGCCAATTCAAGCACAAAGATACTACCAAGTGAATAAAAGTCAACATCTTAATAAAATGTTCTCCCCTGCTTTTTGGAAAAGCAGCAAGCAAAGTATGTGGCCTGTCCTTCTAGTCTTGAGGTCTGTGGTAGTGGGTTGGACTTGATGATCTTTGAGGTCTCTTCCAACCTTGCTATACTGTGATACTGTGATACTGTAAAAACAGAATATTGCCTCTTTGCACTGAACAGATGACAGTTAAAGCAAGTGGGATTATATTCAGTCCCAAATATTCCTTTGACATAACTTGATTCTACTTCTGATAGAAAAGAAACTAGTTCATAAAGGTCTCCCTTCTAAAATGAACATTTTTTCTTTTTAATGGCAAAATGCATGCAAAAAGCATATGATTATGGTATTTATGTTTCCATTAAAATGTCCTCAGCAAGCTGGAGGAGCCTAGCCTACTATTTTCAAGCTATTTAGATTTACAGCAGCACAGTGCCTATTTTATTTCAATTATATTTCAGGACAATGCACTCTTGGTGGGAAATGATTACAGACTGACAGCCAGTAAATGTCCATTAGGAGTTGTCTTTCCACCTACTGCTCAGCTATGGATGTCAGGTGATCACTATAAAAACCCCATTGTATAGCATCATTGTCATCTACATGAAAAACATTGATCAGTCATGCAGCTTCTATTCTCTAGGATGCAAAACATACCAGAGACACTTTTTCAGCTGAGTTAAAAGCCTGATCCACAAGAACACTGTTCTCGAGATAGTTCTTCCTTGCATTGTAAAATAAACATAGATTATACATTCCACTTTGGTTTCACTCCATTAATGCCTAACATATGAAGTGAAAAACTCCTTAGCAGCCTGTCCCTGTAAGCTAGCAATACACAGGATGGAGCTCACATTGCAAGGGTAGCTGATGTATATGCAGCTATAATGATCACCGATCACTCCCAACGGATTTGAATTGCTTATTTATTGCTAGAGCTTCATTTCTTCTGAACCATAAACTTCTCCTCCGTTAAGAAAGAGAGTCTGCTTCAATCCTCTAGGTTCAAGAACAGAAAACAACACTTTTTTAGTGCTCTTGGAGAGTCTTGCCACGACTAGTGTAACTGGAAATTACAGCGTTTCAAGATTCACAGGAGCTACTCACATGCATCGATTATCTAAGAAGCCTAAAGTAAAGAACCTCTCCTATTTCATAGAATCATAGAATGGTAAGGTTGGAAGGAGACCTCAAGGATCATCTAGTTCCAACCCCTGCTTCAACTACATATTTGACAACTAATAGCTACTACTGAAAAAACAAACCAACCAAACACATGCACACCCCCAAATCCATCAATTATTCAACTCTGATGCAACGTAAATCTGCCTGAAAGCAATTCTAAAACAGTTTAGAGTCCTGCAAAGATAATTTTGAGCAATATTTAGTATTTCTAGGGTTGTGGGTTTTGTTTTGTTTTTTTTAATAGCCATTGTTGATAAGATCACAGAATCACAGAAACATCCAGGTTGGAAAAGACCCTCATGGTCACCAAGTCCAACCTATAACCCTACTCAACAAGATCCACCTTAAACCATATTCCTAAGCACCACATCCAAACGACCCTGATGGCTAAAGCAAGGCCACTTGCACACACAGAGGTGTGTGAGGCTCCAACATGTCTTTCTCCATTGCTACATTTTGGCATTATACAATGCACTTTCTGATTTAGAGAAATGGATGGACAAACTACTTGAGGATCAGCCACGTTCTTACTGTTTTATACACATCAAAGAAGAGAAGGAAGCAACAGGTTTGTTCTTAAAGCTGATTTCAGTCTAGGTTACAAAATAACTTGGGAAGCCTCTGTCTGACAGCTTGGCAGTAGCACTGCAATTGTTGTCCTTATCCTTAGAGTTGAAAAAAAAAAAAACCCAGACCAACACAGAAATAAAATGGTCCATGACTCTGATGAGCAGTTGGCATTCTTGTCTGCCACTTTGTTATCATCCATACCTCACGATATAGTTAAACTCCCATCGGTTGGTTTGCATGTGTTGATGAAAACAAAAAGTCAAAGGAATATTAAAGCAAAACAAACCCTGACAAGGCCTCACACACAGAAGCAATAATTCTCTTGCAAGTTAACGAGAAATCTGTCATAAGTGCTCAGCGATGGTATGCAAACTATTATGGGACACTTTGTTATAGGCATCCTTGTAAGAGACTGCTAAATAACCTTTTGGCCATACTTAAATGTCAAATTTTGTCTGGCACTAAGCACCACACTGTAACAGAAGTAACATTTCCCATATAAACAACACTGCTTTTAATATCAACGTGCTGAAGATGTGAGCCAGCCTGGCCATTACCAGCTCCTGGCAGTTCAGCGCGAGGCTACCGCCCTGCGAGTGACTTCCCTCCCCATTCACAAAGGCTGGAAGTGAAGTTTCTATTTAAATAACCTCTGAAACATCCAGAGGAAAGGAAAGGATGGCAGGCAAAAAGGTAGAACACACCAAAAATAGCCCTCGCTGCGGGTGAACACTGATGGAAGCAACACTTTGAGGATGCAGAACTGCACCCATTTCTCCTCAAATTGCATTTTCAGGATAAATGCAGAGAAGAGAGCTGCTCCCTGAAGAAGAGCCTCATGAAGAGGCACTTGGATGCTTGGTGTAGAAAAGGGCATCATGGGAGACATCAAGTGAAGGAGGAAGGTCTCGCTGCTGGAAAGGGACAGCAAGAAACAAGTTGCAATGTACTTGAGATGAGCAGCCTGGCATCCAATGGATGGGGAAACAACTGTTAACAAACAACCCAGGCCCACAGGGCCACAACTACTGCTTAAAATGATGCTCAGATGAAACTTTCCTAATACAACTGAGATAAAGTTTGTAAAGCACAGAGCCTTGGAAAGATAGGTCAGCAGTGATACTGCAGAGTCAAGCTCTCAGATGGCCTTAATGCACCTCAAGGACAACTGAAGGCTGCTGCCTCAGAGCTGGTGCATCTCCTCTGTGCCCAAAGCAGGGCATGTGCTCTCTCAGCGATGGGCCTAAGGTACAAATATGACACCTGGGACAGTTAAAGTTGAGCCTGAGATTGTGAGAGTTGCTGCAACATTCCCCAAAAGGTCTTCTGGAGCTGAGTGGGACTCACCAGGTCCAGTTTGGCTGTTAACAACAGTGTGAGGACAGAGGAAAGTAAACTGCATACACAAGTCACCTTCATGCCTCAGTCCTCCAAACAGGTTCCTCAGAGCAATTTCCTAACAAGTGTTCATCCTTTCCCATCTGAATTACATATTCCTTCCAGGTAATTCTTGCTGAATGTGTCCCTCCTTTCCCCCTGGAACAGCCCCAGTCCTAGTCTCCAACTTGCGATTCCTTCCTGTGCTCAATCCCATTGTGTGCACTGGGTCTTTCCTTTTGTCACAGCGTGATCCAGCTCTGACAGACAGGGCTCTCCATGTTCCAGGAACAGCCTGAGCCTGCATAACTACCACACTGCTCTTCAGTCCTACCCATATGATTAACATCAGATTCCCCCAGCACTCTGCTCCCTTCAGCTTTTACTCCTCTCTCTCAGCTCTTTTATCAGCAGCCACACAGTTAGCTGGGTCACACAGGTCTTACATTTCACCGTGCTAGGTTTGCATCAAAGAACTTTTTTTTTTTGTTGATGTGACATCGATGCCTTTCAGCTCCAGAATGAAAAACTGTCTTTGGTCTAACAAAACAGTAGTTGAGAGTCACCACGTGGCAGCCAAATCCAACCAAGCTATCTCCATTTCCAAAGGCACCACAAGGCTGAAGTGCCAGGCACCTAAGCATACCAGCACCAGTCAGTATAAGACTAAGGAATATAAAGTTTAAAGGGCATAGCTATCATTTTATAAAATGATCTTGCTTTCTTCACTGAAATGATGTAGATTTCCACAAAATATGAAAGATGTCCATTTAATAGGAGAAGTAGGTTTTTTACATAGTGCAAGAGATGAGAACAGAGTGCTTGAGAAAAGCAAAAAGCCAGCTGCACTGCTGAACTGTATTAAAAATATACCTATCAATAAGTGCATCTGGGATTTTCTGATTTCTCATGTTAGAGGATACGTTTTTATCACTACTAGGTAAAGGAACTTTTCAAGAGAGATCTAGTGGAGGGTTAAATACACCAATCTCAATCCTCAATTAAAAAGAGTTTCAGACAATTAGTTGAACTCTGAATGACAACCACTTTCCTTAAGACCAAATACAAATTCTTCTGTTACCACCTAGAACAGAATATGCCAGTCATCAGGTCTCAAACACTGCAAGTTAAGACATTGATTTGCTAATTCACCTGGAAGTCAAATCTTTTCCTTCTGGAAAGAATGGGGTAGGAAACAAAACAATGAGTGGTTTTCCTATAAGCCGAATTAATAACCTTTGAATGAGTTAACAAGACCTCCTGCACTAGTAGGAATTTAGTGTTAGCTTTTGTAAAGCTGAGAAAATGCAGAACTGCAAGACCATGAATGTTAGCCAAGAAAACAGATGTATTTGCATTGTTCAAGTACAAAAAAGCTGTGAATTTTGCCTTTGGTTATTTCTGCTTCGTGTTAGTCTACACACCTGTTGTAGCTTCAGGTTTTCAACTGAACTCAAAACTCTCAACAGAAACAGAAATTTTGCCCAGTTCAGCACAAAACAAAGCATGACAGGGTTCAGATCATGTAACCACAGTAGAGTGTAAGTCATAAGCTACAGCTGGAGAAGAGAAAGCAACACGAGAGTCAAGCCTGCACTTCACTCATTTGGTCAAAAATCTCAACCTGATAGACCAAAGTTCAGGACCATAGCAGGACTAGATTCCAGTTAAGCTTTAAACCACTTTTTCTTTAACAAGAACTTCCCAGAGATTTTAGTAAGTGCTGTGCATCACTCGGAAATGTTGTGTTCCACAGCCATATCAGTGAGAGAAACTCAGTGATGTCACAGGTTCGAAATTTATTTGAATGATCCCAAACAGTGAAGTCTTAAAATTCCAAACCCTCTGGAGAGTAAGAAGAAAAGCAGTTGCTCTGCAGAAAGTAACTTCCTCATCCTGGTTTGATTTGCATAGGCTCAATACAGGACAAGGGGCAGGGGCTTAAACTGGAAGAGAAGATTGAAAGTGGATGTTAGGAAGTTCTTTACAGTGAGGGTGGTGAGACACTGGCACAGGTTGCCCAGGGAGGTTGTGGTCTTCAATCTTTTATCACATTCTGTGCTTCTGTGCTCCACAACCTCCCTGGAGGTGTTCAGGACCAGTTTGGACGAGGTCTTGAGCGACCTGTTCTAGTTGGAGATGTCCCTGCCTATGGCAGGGAGTTGGAACTCGATGATCTTTGAGGTCCCTTCCAACCTTACCATTTTATGATTCTATAATACTTCTCTGCCTCTTGGCTTTTAGAAAGACATTAATAAAAATGCAGTTCTGACTTTCCATTGCTGTACAGTAATCCCCCCATGACAACAGCATTGTAAGGGCCATGAGCCTACCTGGGACTGGAGGACAGAAATGACTCTTACCCCTCTCCAGGAGTAAGAATGAGAACACTGCACACTGAGTGGAAATTCTACTTACAGGAGCATACATAGAATTATAGAATGGTTTAGGTTGGAAAGGACCTCAAGGATCATCTAGTTCCAACCCCCTGCCATAGGCAGGGACACCTCCCACTAGTACAGGTCACTCAAGGCCTCATCCGACCTGGCTTTGAACACCTCCAGGGAGGCTGGGGAGCACAGAATCATCCAATGTGATCAAAGATCAAAGATCACATTGGGTGATTCTGTGCTTCACAACCTCCCTGGGCAACCTGTGCCAGTGCCTCACCACCCTCACTGGAAATAACTTCTTCCTAACATCCACTTCCAATCTCCCCTCTGCCAGTTCAAACCCATTGCCCCTTGTCCTGTCATTGCAAGACCTTGTCAACAGTTCCTCTCCAGCCTTCCTGTAGGCCTCTTCAGATACACGAGGCAATCAGGTAGAATAAGTATACGACCCACTAGGCCCAAACTGGCCTTCTAGAATCCTGTCGACCGAAAATCCAAAGAATCCCAGGGAATTTTCCCAATTTTTAAAATATTAACAATATTTTTAATATTAATAATAAAGTTAATATTCACATAGAAAATTCATAACTGATTATTAATATCATATCAGAAGGGAAAAAAGGCAGGGAAGAGAAGGGAAGGAGATCAGCCAGGCACTGATACTGGAAGACGGAACAGAATAACAATATTACAATATCCTGAGACGAGCAGGTCCATCCCCCCGGGATGGGCTTCTGTCCCTATGGATTTGTTAAGGGAGACCCAGGATCCCTCAAACTACCACAACACTGAAAGAGTGTACTAATTGATGTCTGGTGCCTACCTGTCTACAGGCGAAGACTTTGAGTTCCGTGGTTTCTTCACTTGGGCGTAGAGGGCTTCCACGCTCTGCCCATCCCTCGGGCTCTGCGGCCGGCTGCTGAGCGCTATGGTGCCGCTGTTTGAAGAAGAGTCATAGGAGGCAATCCCCGAGTACATTGGGTCTGCATCGCAGCCAAACATCCGGTTCAAGTCCTGGATCTCTGCATAGTCACGCTCACGAGCTTGCCTCTCTCGAAACTCTCGAGTTTTTGCTTGAATTCTGAAAAATTAAAAGAAGGCTGAAACTAATCTCCCCCCCCCAGTTCCTTGAAAGCAGCAGCTAGCAGAGGGCTTAGGTAGCCCATCTGAATGCACACGGCAGAAACCCAGTTTCAGTTTGTCCTGGACCGCCAGGTTTACCTCACATATTGAAGCCTAGACCAAAGCAATGCTACAATCAGCACTGCTGCTTAGGGAGGAAGTCTGATCATCCATTATTAACCATAGCTGGTGACAAACAGAGCTCACCTGTTGGTCCATGCACCTTAGCATGCCTGTACCTGACCTGTCTGAGGACGGCCTGACACCAGCCATGTTGTACCGTACCCCCCTTAAAGCAGGGGGTCAAAACAGATTTAATACTTCTAATTACCACATTCAGAGAAGAATTTTAGTGTGCTTTCTTGGCCGAAATACTACAAAAATCATACTTCTGTTAGAATTAAGAGATTTTGTAAGGGTAGAACACACATGTACATACTTATGTATGCATGCATGCAGTAAGCAGCAGAAGTAGATCCTTGTATGAATCATCTACAAGGTACAGGATTTGTTTAAAATGTAAACAAACTGAATCTGGCATCTCTCAAAAGCAGGCAGTTTCTCCTCAGAAAGCAACAACATGTGCCTTGTGGTAGCTTTACAAACACAAGGTGATGCTGTGCTGGGCTTTTGTTTCTAGGTGCACTTGTTTAAGTGTATGACAGATAAACCAGATGTCACTTAGGAACATGACAAATGCAAATGGAGTGCAGGTCACATTTGCAAAAGCACACAAAGCTATTTTACTAAAATTTGATCTGGGCTTCAAAGTTTCTTTGGTGTTTTAGAAGATTTGATATATCACACACGCATGCACTTGTAACTGAACCCCCACCGACAGCACTGTCCCCTCCCCAGACCAATGTATTGCTCTGTCATCACTGCCAAAAGGAGCTGTCACCTCCCCTCCGTTAGTAAAATGTGCTTTTTCATCTAATGCAGCCATGGCTACAGTGTGACAAGAACCATCCCTTCAGACTGCAGCTCTGTATGACTCTCTTATGTGATTATTTCCAAAGACAGCTTTTTCACCAGCTTTTATAAAGAGCATCCTACTCAAAGCCTCTGCCTCTTCTGAAAGTGAGCCTTGTCTCTTCTGAAAAGCCTTAAAGTTATGTAGCTAATGGTTTTGGAAATGTTGAACTTGGCCCCATTCAAGATCACTCTTCCAAGAAAAAAAAGGAAAGAAAAAAAAAAAAAAAAGACAAAAAAAAAGGATACACAAAGGGTTGGATTCAGGCTGGAGATAAAGACACCAGAGCTGAGGTGCCTGCAGTCAGTGAGGCCACACCAGTTACATCTGCAGGCTTCCTTTACAGTTCTGGGAGCTATAAGTCAGCAGATTCTAGAGCTACACAGCTACACAGTGTGTCCCAAAATGAAAGGAGTAGCTCTACAGGCACTTTTGAGGCTGTTGTTTAGGTCTTCCTTGAGAACTTGCATGGTCAGCCTTGATACAACTACTCAAACAAACAGCTATGGCCACTCGATGCCCCAGGTCATCCTGCTGCTCCTCCAGCTGCCAGGCAAACAGAGATTCCTGTAGGCCCCTGACATGGCTGCCAGCCCCATGCTCAAATGACTCAAATGACACGAGATGTCTGTGTTCAAGCATGTGAACCCAGCTCTCAGCTGCTAGGTGAACATCTACATTTAAGTGTCTTCATCAGACTGAGTCACAAACAATTTGTTCTTTCTATGCTAACAAAGATTGTCGTAAAAAAAGAAGGGAGTGGGAGGATTGTACCAAATCCTACATGTATTGACCAAGGATACCACTGAGTAACTAACTCCTTTCAACAGCCAGTGCCATCTATATTTGATACTTCAACAACTCATTTATAAACCCTCAAGTTATGCCTTGGCATAATTCCTCTTTTTGTGTCTACTCCTATCGACTTGTAGTACAACTCTCACTCTTACGTAGTTACAGTGCAAAGAAAAACAACTATTAAAAAAAAAACAAACAAACATAAACAAACAAAACCCCAGCAAAACAAAAAAACCACAACCCCCTCCAAAAAAAACAAAACCAAAAAAAAATTACAAACCCACACACAAAAATCCCAAACAAACCACACCGAACAAAACACCTCCTAACAAACACAGACACCCAAAATCACCCCAACGAAAGCCCTGCACACACAAGTTGGAGAAATGTGAGAATTTAAACCAAGACAAATGTTTGATTTTGCAATTTTGCAAACAGAAAATTCTTTCCTTTGCTGATTGCTTTTTCTTTCACTATTGAAAAATGGAAATGAATACTGTAACACCATTCAGCTGCCAGCATGTTCCTCCACGATCTCAGCAACATCTAACCAGAACTGATTAATCTACAGTGACGAAGAGCTCAGGTTTAAATGCAAAAGCCACTTCAAATTTAATGCTTATTTTAAAAGATAAAAAAATATATTTTTAACATTCTCTTATACTCCAAAGCTGTAATTCAGAAATGTTACAACCATAATCACTTGGAAGTTCTCTACACAGAAGAAAAAGCAGTTCTGAAAAAAGCCTGAGGGTTTTGATTGCTTATTCTGCAGGTTTCACTCTCAGTTTGGAGTCCTGCATCAGTTAACCTGTGGATGCCTCCTTAACTATGTGGGTGAACCTTAACTATGCCTCCAGACTTAAAGAAACAGGTCCCAGAAGAGGGCTATGAAGATGATCAGGGGGCTGGAAAACCTCCCACTATGGCAAGAGGCTGAGAGAGTTGAGGCTATGCAACCTGGAGAAAAGAAGGCTCCAGGGAGACCTCAGAACAGCCTTCCAGTACCTGAAAGGGGCTACAAGCAAGCCATGAATGATATTTTCACAAGGGCTTGTTGATAGGATGAGGGGCAGTGGCTTTGAGCTTGACAGTAAGAGGAGGCCTCGAGCAACCTGTTCTAGTGGGAGGTGTCCCTGCCCATCGTGGAGGGGGGGGTTTGGAACTTCTTCAAGGTCCCTTCCAACATGAACCATTTATGAATCTATGAAATAACCAGGAAAAAAATAGACAGACACATTCTTGAAAAGAATAACAGTGACCAGTGGTGTCTTTAGCAATTATATAATCTTTTAAGCTCTGAATATATTTTTATATAAGAATCTAAACTTTATGCAGTGTTATTTTTCACATTGATCCCCCCCTCCTTGTGCACATGCATGATACAGCCTGAATCATTACACTGCACTAAATACACAGCTAAGAAATGCCAGTGCAGACTATTGTGGGAAGATGAAAAGTGCAAGCACACTGTGCAGCACAGCCAAGCACCTGGAATCTGCTCTGTACTTCAGCAGTCCTACTATTGACATGCAGTATCTGGAAAAGCATTTGACCACAATGCTTCAGCTTCACAGTGTGGATGTGTGTATGGAGCTGTCTTCCCTGAAGTGCATTCCTTCATGACATGGCACAATAAAAATGCATAGGCCTGGAATTCCAGATCAGCTAATTTTGAGGATTTATGGCCTTCTTATGGATTTTGTGGGGGTTTAGCAACAATAGCAATGCTCAGCATGCACAATAACTCTCTTCATCTTCAAAGAATTTTGCAAAATCTGCTCATCAATTTTGTAGTGTTCAAATGAAAGGGGACTTTTTAAAAATACAAAAGCTGTCCCCAAGAAGTTTCTAAATCCTTCCTGCTGAAGTGTTAACACCAAAAATGTCAACAATGTACTGTAGTGCTTTTGAGACTCAAATTATAATGTTGAGTAAAGCATAAACTATCCTCCTGCATTTGTGTGCCATTCAATTCAAAAGCTAATGATAACTGCTTCAAATGACAATATTGTTAGCTGCAGAACTTCCTATAATTGTCAGAAGAGCTTTTCATTGCAAGCTAATCCAGCAATGATAGACATACCCATTGTACAGCAATTCCCACACACGTGGAATGGTGGTCACAAAAGTTAAAGAGAAAAGCTCATGTGCTGCTGCCTCCAGCAAACAACTTCCTTTGAGGAGACCTTGGAGTAGCCTTCCAGTATCTGAAGGGGGCCTACAGGAAGGCTGGGGAGGGACTGTTGACAAGGGCTTGCAATGACAGGACAAGGGGCAATGGGTTTGAACTGGCAGAGGGGAGATTTAGACTGGATGTTAGGAGGAAGTTGTTTGCAGTGAGGGTGGTGAGACACTGGCACAGGTTGCCCAGGGAGGTTGTGGCTGCTCCCTCCCTGGAGCTGTTCAAGGCCAGGTTGGACAAGGCCTTGAGTGACCTGTACTAATGGGAGGTGTCCTTGCCTATGGCAGGGGGTTGGAACTAGATGATCCTTGAGGTCCCTTCCAACCTTACTATTCTATGATTCTATGAAACAGCAGCAAACTCTTGCCCTTCTTCCAAACTCTGTGAACAAGAATCAGCTTAAAGATGAAGGCAACTATTGGTTTAGACACCTGCATTTAGGTGTCGACATACGTTTTGGACTCCCAGAAGAGATGGTTAAGACTCAGTTCCAGCAGGCAGCTGCCCACAGAGTCTAGAGAGCAGTTCAGTTGAACACGTGCAACGTGGCTCTTTTGAGCTGAAGCCAAATCCTTCTCCAAGCTCCACGAGCTGTGCTGAGTACCCCTCCCTTGACAACAAAGGGCATTTAGACATGCAGTTTATATGTAGGTACTAAAGAATCATATTAATCTGAGAGCTCAATCCCACCCTCAGCCAAGTGTTTACAGTCATCCTGTCGGAACTAAACTTCAACTTCTCCCAGCAACAGAAAACTCAAATCTGTGGTGCTGGCAGAGCTGTTGTGAGTAAAAGCAAATAACCAAAGTTGAAGAAGAAAAGAAACTGACCCTAATTTCATGCAGTGTTAGGAGAGAAATCATAAATATATTCCCAATCCCTTGGGAGCTTCAGTCTCCTTTGTGAGGGTTTTTTCACATTGGTGACTTGGATTCTTGAAAAAAAAAAGAAAATCACCCACTTATTTTAACTGATGAACACAGCATGGGAAGGATATTCATGGCTAGTAGATGACATTTACACTGTGATGGCAGCAACATCCTCCCCTAAGAGCAGAAACAGAGTTGGCTGCTGCTTCTGGTGTGCAATGGCTTGGTCAATTCAATTAATCCTCTTGATGCTGCCAGCATTCAGCTATTGCCCAAGCTGAAATCCACCTCCTTGTCTTTTCCACCAAGGCTCACTCATCTCCACAATCAGCAGTGAGCGCTCGCAGTCCCACGTACGCGCGACGGCTGGCAATGTTTATTAAGGAGAGAAACAGCCTTGTGCAAGGACAGAAGCTAAGTGACAAGCCACTCACCGCTGCCAGTTCTCAGTTCTTCTGCCACCAGACTGGCACGTGTTGGGATGATGGATTGCAAACAGAGAAAAATAATGACACAGTCATAAAGCCACTCAGCTTGCCTAAGTTAGGCAGATGAGATGAACACACTCGGCCCCATTTTTTTGCCAGATACCATTTCTAACAGAGAGGTCGGGGGGGGGGGGGGGTGCTGGCCAGCAGCCAAGCCCTGTCAAATTTGGCCCCTCCTCCTTTACTAGTGAAAAATACCTTGCAGGCACAGTGTGCCAGCAGCTAAGCCAGGTCTTGCTGTTCCTCCTCCCCCTCTCCTCGACTGCCTTCAGGGCTTTAATGGCCCCTTCTGTAATTTCTGGCAATCAAGTCAACACAGGAGTTTGTCTTCCGTGTTTTTCTTTGACCTTTGCCTGGATCCAAGCAAAATTTTTCTGACAACTACTCCTCTAATGAGGGTACCTTGATTATAGGCATTATTGTGATTTCTTTCTGAACTGGCATATGACACTTAGCTTTTCTTATCATGATTAGTGCTAGTCAGTTATCATAGCTACAGCCACCTCTCAGCAAAGCCATCTGCTTCCCTGGGAAAATCATTCTAAAGGGTCACTGTGGGCAATGGATTATCATAGACAAAACCAGCAGTTACTTGTAAACAAGACAGCTTCTCTTCCTCATTTGCCCCTCTATTTCATTCAAAACTTTACCATATTAAAGACAAACAAACAAATAAAAAACAAACCCCAACCAACCAAGTGAAAAACCTCTGCAGTCATAAAAGACTGCTATATAAATATGATTTTTAAATTGAAAGGCTGGAGACCAACCTTTTTTGAGTAATTAAATGCAAAACATTAAGAGTTCTGCCTTCTCCTCTATGTGCACATAGCCATGTGCACATGTGTGGTCAGCTGGCTGAAATATGACTGTTCTCTGAGCTCACGACACATGAAGACAGACACAGAAAATGTGGTCAGTTTGCTATGGATAAGCAGAAGCCTACAGGGACAAAATCAGAAAGGCCAAGGCACGATGTGAAGCAGGAGTAGCAGGGAGCTTTAAAGGTAACAATAAATCACTGCATAATTGCATTAGCAGTAAAAGGAAGAGCAAAGGAAAGGTTGCTCCCCTGCGCAGTAGTGAGGGAACGATATTGACAGATGATGCTGAGGAGACCTAAGGCTTAATGGTTTTTTCCCTTTGCATCTGTCTTCACTGAAATGGTTGATTGCAAGCAGGTGGCCAGCACAATTGTTACTGCCACCAAACCCAAAAAGATCTGCAAGCTAACAGCAAAAGAAGTTGCCAGAAAGGGGCTAAGCTCAGCTAGCTGAACTTCAGGTGACTGTCTGTAACCAGCAGAAGTTGCTGAGGACAGCTGAAATACTGAAAAACTAGAAAAAGCCAAACATCCTTCAGAGGAGGGTGAGGAGCATTACAGACTCATCAGTTTAACTTCAAGCCCCTTTCAAATAAATTGGTAAGCACTGAGAAGCTAATGGGACAAGCAGTAGCCACCACGGGTTTATCAAGAACAGCTGTGGTCAGGTCAGCCAGATTTCCTTCCACAGCACAGTAAACAGCCCTGTGGGCAGAGCAGAAGCACTGTGTCCCAGGGTAAGTAAAACAGCTATGGGAGGAACCCAATAGGTTGAAGCAGGTAATTCCTAAACAGCATCTAGGGAACAGCTCTCAGCAGTTCACAGTCACACTAGATTCATGGAATGCTTTAGGTTGGAAGGCACCTTAAAAATATCAAGTTCCAACCCCCCTGCCACGGGGAGAGACACCTTCTATTAGACCAGGTTGCTCAAGCTGTCACCCAACCTGGCCTTCAACACCTCCAGGGATGAACGGATTGAGACATTTTCTGTATGGATCTCTCTCAATTTACTCAAAATTGTCATTATCAGTTAGGATGGTACTGAATCCACAAAAAGCCCAAAGGAAAGGAACTTCAGAGGAAAGAACATTTCAAATGTTCTTGAAATACAGAGTAGACTTCAAAAATAGAACTAACTTCAGCAACAGCAACTGGAAGGTAACTCACGTAGTTGGAATAATTAAGTATACCATTAAAAGTAAGAAAATTCTGTCAGTTGCCTCTTCAGGAATGGATCTGGAGGTTCTACTGGCTAACAGATATTCACAAGTCAGCAATGTGAAGCTGCTGGGGAAAAGAAAAAGACAGAATGAGGACATAACAGGAAAAGAATAATGTTTCTCATCTCTAATGCAAGTACTCTGTACTTAAATTGCAGCAAGAATAATTGAGAGCAGATACTGTGGGCAGGGGAACTCTGAATGACAAGGTAATGGAAAAGTCTGCCATGGGAATTTGAAAAGTCTATGTCATTGGCAACTGAAAAAAATGCAGGACGAAACAA
Organism: Ramphastos sulfuratus; assembly: GCA_013399055.1. Lineage (NCBI taxonomy): Eukaryota > Metazoa > Chordata > Aves > Piciformes > Ramphastidae > Ramphastos > Ramphastos sulfuratus. Next base: position 255,162 of record WBNM01038918.1, on the reverse strand, counting down.
ATACCTCCCAGGAATGGTGTAGCCAGGAAATCCTGCCTTGGAGAGTGACATGGTCTCTCCTCTAGATCTAAAGTTCTGCACCTACACAGAAATTTCACATGCATCTACTTCCAGTGCGTTGGTTCTACAACAACAGAGTAGTTAATGTAACAGGGATGACAGAGTAAAAAAAAGAAGCTGCTTGGCACCTCAACATTAAAGAAATAAATCTATACAATCAGACAGCCTTAATTTTCTTTCTCCTTCAACAATCACAGCTCATCTGCCAATTAGAATATGTGGTAGTACTTACTGTCTCTCTGAAGCTTCCCCCTCCTCAAATCCCACACGCAGAAGAGACGCATGAGATTTCAAAAAGCTTTAATGAGCTACAACCCAGGAGGGCTGTAGTTTAGAAAAAAAAGGGAAGAGTGATAAAGGTGGTAAGGTGATTATTGTAAGTGCACTAATACCTTAAGGAGAGAGCAACATGCTCATTTTTATAAGGAGTCATATTAAAGAAGGCAGCAAAATACAAATCAGGATGTAAAGAAACTAAAAAATACAGAAGAGAAAAGTAAATATTATGCATATAAGCAGGTGAAGTGCAAACCAATTTGAAACCAAGTGACAGTGATGAAACTAAGGGAGATATTAGAATAACTTTCTCTAATCTGGTGGAATCTCTCACTTATTTCACCCCTATTTTCCTTATCCCCTGACAGTCTCAATTCATCCTTTGTCTTTCCATAGTGAAGATACATCCGACTCCATCACAGCATCTCCAACCTGCCTTCTTGAATCTTGGGAGTATACAACTTAAAATTGTTTTGTCATTTGAAGAAATATAAAACCTTGTAAATTTCCACCTTAGTTACACTTCAGTGGAGCTTTTAGACTACTTTGCAGTTAACAATCTGCACCATTTTAGGGTGAAGGGTATGTCAGCTGTGGTTTTTTAAAGGCTGTGTTTCAACCAATGGTGAATGTACGATGTGCATAGGTGGTATAGGTCCTCCTGTCTCCAAAACAAACACTACCAACACTGAAATCATCTTATTTTCTTGTTTGATCCAAGGGTCAATGACCCCAGCAGTGGAGGATCACCCAGATGGACAACTGGGATAGTTATCCTGCTGGGAACCACGTTGCATTAAAGGACATCATTGCTGTCTGTAAGTAAAATGGAATCCAGCATCACAAAACTGACCAGAACAGCTAACCTACACACCTAGGGCAACAGACCCCTGATCATTACATTAACTTAATTCCAATCTCCTATTTAGCTCTTTTGCTGGACTGCAGTAGGAAGGAAGATCATGAGATTCAGCTGTTACTGACAGGCAGCTTGGGAGAGCTCCTGCTTCCATCCCTGCTCACTTGAAGAGCACTGCTTTCCTCTCTCACACAGACTTTCTTGGACCATTTCTTCCCCTAGTTTTTTTTTTGCTATTTTTTTTTCCAACTGGAGAACAATGCCAGAAAGCAGCACTGGTGGGTAACATCTGCATTCTGCAGATATGTAAAGAGCAGCTGGTCCTGCATGTGCAAGAAACAAATGACAAAAGCACACCATACATCAAATGGTACTATTTATCATACCATATATCAAATCAGTCATTCCCAGATGCTGCAGGCAGTAACTGGAGGCCTAGCTCCAACACTATCATCATTTGGTTGAGCTGAGGCTACTCAGCATCTACACTCCCCTAGCTGAAGTCTAGTAACAAAAGGGGGAATAAAATTCTGCTGCTAGCTCTACTTCACATCCATTATTCTGTATTTCTAGGGTGCTATGAATAAAGTAGCCTAGTCTTGAAGCTAGAAAATGTAGTAGCTAGAAAATTAAGTAACCCAAAAAAACCCACCCCAAAACCAACCACGAAAAACCTCACAACAAAGCAAGGGTTAACAACAATCTCATCTACTGAAGATCAAAGGAAAAGCAAAAAGACAACCACCAATAAAGCATAGAGCTTCTAAGTCAGTATCCTTGCTCAGGACCCACAAATCAGCACCCACGACACCTCCAGAACTCACTTCTAAAACCTTGCTGGGTCACAGTACTGAGAGCAGCACAGCCAGAAACAGAGTTAGGTTTCTTGCAACCTAGAAAAAGATTTCTCCTAGTAACTGATTACAAAATAAAGGTTTCTGCTGTGGTGTGAAGGGAGAACCTATCTACCTTTCATAGCTGTATCATCCAATGTCTTTCTGACTAGTCCAACACTTGCTGCTGTGCCTAAGAATTAGAAAGAAGCGTGAGTTTAGCACTTTTTTATTAGACTCCTGTAGCACAGTCTGGACAATCTGATGGGTTTTCAGTTCTGTTCAGCTCAGCAAGTTCAGTAACTCAGGAATTAAGCTACAAATTTTTAAATTCTCACAGAAGTATTTGCTACAGCAACTCTCCCATAATTCATGGGACAGAGAGGACACCCTACTGCTTCATCCTCAATTCTTGCCATTCTCAAATGAAACACAACACATTAGTGCTCTTACTTAGAATTTCTAAGAGAGCACTGATCCCATATCATTAAGTCCATGGAAATAGTATTTTAAAATGCATTGCAAGGGACTAGACCAGAGCTTTCCCAGTACAGTGTCTTGAATCACTGCAGAGTAACAGAGAAACTATGCTGCTAGCCTGAAGTCTTAAAACCTCTGCATATTCAGAGAACATGAGAAGCTTTGTTTTAAAAACTACCCTCAGCAACTATCATTCCACAACAGCTTCAATTTACATATCTCCCAGAGTCAGTATTTTTTATGAAGCGGAACCGGTCCGAAACCTTGTTCCAAAGCTCAATAATCTCATGCTTCATTTCTGTCTTCTCATACAAAAATTACTGCCATTGATTTGTTTCCACATCCTGCATGCTCATCTATTATGTAAAAAAAACACTGCCAAAAGCAGTGCTACAAATCTCAGTGAAACTGGAAGAACCCATCTCAAAATAAGTGAGAATGAGAAACACATTGCTCTGATTTTCTGATTCACAGAGGAATTTTAACTTTTTTTTCCCTCTCCTTGTGAGCTGGGAAAGGGGAGTTAAAGTTTTATCAGAAAAGATTTTACATAAGTCACTTGAGAAAATGTCTGTATTCTGAATGTTTGCAGTAATAACAGATTTAGAGGCAATACTTCCTGTGAAAGCTGTTAAGTGCCATCAAAATACTGCAGCACCGCAACTAAAGCCAAACCTTTGCATTATTTTAAAGGCACAGATGCTTAGGGTAGGTGAGGCACAAAAATCCTCTCCTTATCACAGCATGTTGTCTTTTTTTCCTAAAAGTAAGATGAAGCTACTTGATGAAAATATTTTGCTCAAAGGAGAGGAGAAAAAAAAAGAAAAAAAAAATTGGAGTTTTCCAATAAAAATATTACGGTCACTCTGGGAAACCTGGACAGACACCAAGAGTGTCCTGCTGTTCAGCCCCCCTACTCCATCTGATACTTTAACAGTTCCAGATGGCCTTTCCTACAGGATGACCTCCCCTCTATTCTTTTATTATGACCTTTGGGTCACAAATTATCTATAGGATGCTGCTGTCATTCTGTAAGACGCCGTCGTACTCTTTCATCTAAAGACGAAAGATGCTCAACATTAAAACTCATCTTCGTTAGGCTGACCTTCCAATGATGATCAAAACAGACAGTTATTCCAATCAATGTCATTGCTGGAGAAAATATGTTTCATTTTTTTTGCAACACTGACATTAAGAAACCAAGGCATGGCTTTAAATCAGATCACTTTTGCAATTTGACTTGGCTGGAGAGCATAGCATTTAAAATATCAGATATTGCTGTAAGAGTTCTGATGAGTTACTTGATTAGAAGGATGTGGTGGGCTTGGGTTGTTTTTTTTTTTTTTTTTTGCAAGTTATTGATGTGGCTTTCATGTAAACTTTGTTGATAGCAGGTAATAAAGCTTTATGTAGGTTTAATTAATTATTTGTCTTTCTCTGTCATCATAAAAGGAACACACTGAACTTGCATAGGAAAATATAATAAATAGCCCCAATGTACTAAATAAAGTGATAAGGTTAATTTCTGTCCTGCTGTCAGTAAATTCATGTTAGCAGTCTCTCGTCAGCTTGACATCAATTAATGATTTTAATTCCAGACTCTTGTCACAGTACTCACCACCCTTTCGTCTAATTAAAATGGATGATGCATGATGAAGAGAAAACACAAGACTTCTGTTCTTGCTGTAACATTTCTATTCATTAATATACTTTTACAACAAAGGGCTTGTGGCTTTAATGGTACTAGAGAGAGAGAAGAGAAGTTTGTTACACGCTGGAGATGGAGAACCTTACACCCTTAGGAAACGTTTTACAGAACGACTGAATTCTTCAGGGGGAAAATAATAATAATAAAAAACCAGTGTTATTTTAACAAATAACGAACAGACTGTTTCACTCTAAATTTAGGAACAATCGGGACGTGAACCGCACCCCCTGAAATCGTAGCCTTGTTTACGGTCAGATAGAAAAAGCGAAGCTGTCAGCCTGTTGATGGCGCTCCCAAAGTAACAGCAAACCGCCAGTACAAACTCCGCTCCAGCTCCCCGCGCAGACCTCGGCGAGACCAAGACCCCCGCGCACCTCTCCCGCTCTTCTTCCTGCCATGCTCTGGCACCAGCATCGCCTCCTGCCTCAGCCACTAGCAGCACCTCCCCCGTGCCCGCCGGGCTGAAGTTCTTCCCCGGCCGCCAGCCAGGCGCTGCGCTTCCCCCGGCCGCGCTTTGTCGCCGGAGCCCCAGCGCAGGGCCCGCCGCGGGCAGCCGCCACAGCTGTGCCCGGAGCTCCCCCTCCCGGCACCGCCGCCCCCGGGCACGGCCGCTGCCAGCCCGCGCCGCTGGCACTAGCACAGAGGTGGGGCACGGTAACGGCGGGATGATGCGCACGGAATTCCTCTGCAACGCGAAGAGGAACCTTCTGTTCGGTGTCCCAAACAGAACGGGGGAAGGGAGCGAGGCAGCCGCGCTCCTTCCCAGGGGACAACGAAAGCGATGCCTTGCCAAATGTCCTCCCCTAAGGACAGCAGAGGCTGGAACTGTACAGCTGCTTTTTGTGAGCTGAGGGAGCCCCCGGCTCCAAGAGCCCCCATCTGACTGCTCCACCACCCTCCCACCATAACATCTCTTTAATTCTCTTCCACAAGTTTTCACCTATCTCAGGACTAAGCCTCCCAACACCGGTGTTTAAGCACCTGAGTTTGCATCCACTTCAGCAGAAGTTGAGGTAGAATACAACATTAAAACACTTTCATGATAACCCAGAGATCTGCAGAACATTAGTAAAGTTCTTAAGTCAGTGCATTAACCAGAGAAAACATCCTGTGGACTCTTCTTTCAAGAGGAGGAAGAGGCAGATGAAAGCAGAAGCACTATGCCACTGTAGCTGGGCTCACAGGGTCTGGAATCATGAGATTACATTAGAATTGCAACTGTCACCTTGTAAGTGTTATCCAGCAGCAAACCACCCTGGATACAGCTCCATTTCTGGAGCTCCTCATAAGCAGTATGTTTATTTCATTCCTCTGTTACCTACTACCTGGGCACAAAGAGCAAAGTTTGGGTTGGGGAGCCCTTGGTTTCACAGAGAAGTCAGTCCAAGGCTGAAGACAGGGTCAGCATGCATGGACTTGCCAGGAAGAACTGCTCACACTTGAGCTGAAGAAGAGCAGAACACAGGCAAAGGGTTTTGGTTTGTTGAAGATTTATTTTGTAATGAACACAGAGCTGCAGTGGAAAAAAAAACCAAACCAACAATGAACAACCAACCCCACAAAAAAGAAATCCAAAGAAAAATCCAAGAGTGAAAGAGAGAAAGTGCTATTAGAGGGCTGTCTATCTCCAACAAGAGCCACCAATAAAAGCCAGAAGACAAAAGCAGCAGGTTTTCTGAACAGCTGTCTTCACAACTCCTAATAAAGAGAATATACTAGAGGGTCTTAACAAAGTCAGAAAAGATTTCAGAGCCATCAGTTTGCAGGATACCTATAGACACATTTGCTACATATTGAGAAAAGCATTCTGGGAGGCCCTCAAAGACCAGATGCAGAGAGTTTCTAAAGTGGAAAAGGTCTGCGGGCATCCCAAAGCTCAGAACCAGTAGTACAGCAGGTGACCATCCATATGAAAACTGAAGTGGGACATAACACTAATTCTGCTTGGTCACTGACAAAAAGCTTCAAAATCTGTCAAAGTCTGTCCTACACAGCAGCACTTGTGTCAGACTGTAGTTGGTTCAAAGCATCTCTGAAAGCTAAAGATATTCCATGCATCTCCAATCTGTAAAATCCAAGATGGGTCAGCCGCAGGTGCATCAAAAGGCTCCAGAATGGATAGAAGACTTTGTATAACAAAGCCAAGAAGGACCCAGGCTGAGTGAATGCAGCACCTCAGCAGTACCCAGTTTTAGTAGTTTAGTGGTAGATGAGCATAGCAAAGAGGGGCTCCGAGTCAGCATCTGTACAAACCAGCTGGCAGAGGAATAGAGACTCAAGACTCTGCAACGTAGTCTCTTTCTTAGGAGACACAAGGCCAAGTTCAGAAAACTTCCTGCTTAGTTTTGCCTCAATGTTTTGAGTGGTGCCACTGCACCTTTCTGACAGCACAGCAGAGCCCATCCAGACTTTCAGCTCAGTGCTTGGCAGGCACTCAAGGATAATGCAAACAGACTTTGGAGTAAACCAGTGTTAAAAAACAGTGACATGAGGACAACATCTTCAAGCCTTGGATGAACTAATAACCCAATGTCTAGAGAATTCACAAGTAGCAAGCATTTTACCAGCAGTTTTGGTAAGGTTGGTGGGTGGTCTCCTCAGGTGACACTCCTAATTGTTCCAGTACTCAATTCATTTCAAGTTGCCTGCATTTTCACCTAGGTCATTCCATTTTCTGTTCCAAATTAAGACTGTCACTAAACACATACCATCGGGCAGCTTAAGAGATATGCTCCTTAATAAGAAATTATTAATAGTAATACATTGATAAAAGGCAATTTTATTCATTTCAATCATGGTAAATTGAAGGACATTAATTTGCTTATTTGTCTTATAATCGATACGAGCGCCACTTCTAGGATTTTAAAGAAAATACTGTTGTAAGCACAATACTATCCAAATTATAAAGTCAAGCCATAATAATTCCATAAAATTATGGGCATGATTGATTTTTTAATGGACCGTTCACTTGCTCTCTGACCCCGTTGTTTTTTTTGCTCCTAGCCTCTCATACATAGTAAATTCATTAAATCCAACCTATTTCCCCACAGTATTGCATCATTCCAGAGGTAGATAGTATCAAATACCAAGTAAAACAGAGCAAGTGAATTGTACTGCTAGAAATATCAAGGAAGAAAAAATCCAGACAGAACCCAAAGTTAAAATAGCAGCCATTATGAACCAACACTGACAGCAGTATTTTACTCTGCCTCCTAGTAAGCATTTGGAGGGCTTGTTCAGTTAATTTGCAAGATTATTCTTCATTATTAACATGTATCTGACATCATTATTTTTGCAGGATCAAAAGGAAACTCTCTGCAGCCCAACTGCAAAAATATTTATAGTCTCTACGGACCAAATCAACATCTGAATTTTTCAGAAACATAAGGAAGCACCTCACACATTTGGTTGCTATTTTATTGTCTTTTATTAGTTGTACATGCCACTACCCCAAAGAACTCGCATTCTCTTATAGACATAACACAAAGGAAAGCAAATACACAGTCAGGGAAAGAGAGTAACGGGAGGAGGAGAACAGAACCCGTGTTATGGTAACATCCAGCTGTTATGAAGTTCTGGCACATGCATTTTCTGCAGTCTCAGTGAACACATAAAATTGCTTTTATGACACACGAGGAGTGAGATTCCAGGAAAGATTCACATTGGTTAGCATAACCTGATAGACAAGGATTAGGAATTTGCTCCATGCATAGGGGGCTACACAAATAATTTCATCGTTCTACCTTGGTACCCAGCGTGACTATTGCAACCTCTCTTACATCACCATATGGACAGTCTATACTCTCACCATTCTTACTGAGAGAGACAGAGAGACACAGAGAGACATAGAGAGAGAATGAAGAGAGAAAATGTTACTAACTCCAACCTCAAGTCTTTCTTCTTTGAATAAATGTACATGGCTGGTTTTCAAGGGACCTAAGGTTACGAAGATATCCTTCCTGCTGGGCAGGCTTGGGTTCAGCAGTTGCGTATCCAGCACTGTGCACTTGTGCCTAACCTTCCTCCTGTCAGGTGCTGATTGGAGCAACAGGCTTGGCTTTCAATGCCTGCACCCATGGCATGAGTTGATCCACAAGTGGCTGGTTTGCCCAATGTGTACAGGAAAGCTGATTGCACAACCACCTTCATACTCAAAGTCACTTACTCCCTTCAGTTGCCTTTAGCACTTAAACTGAAAGCATATTACTCTTAAAAACACATTTAATGACCCTCCCTTCACTTGTGTTAAAAAAGAGAAAATAAAAAATAGACAAGCAAAAGCCAACCAAGCACTGTGATTCAGCCATCCTCTGCTGTCAGAATGGATGCAGAAAGACCTGACTACATTTTTACATCAATTTATGCTAGTGTATCTGTTAAAGAGTAAAAAATCTCCTGTAATGTAATCCAAACAGATGGTCACAAATGATAATGTTTCTGCAGTTTTACAAGTTACTGCTGATCTTCACTCAATAATAAATGTATACTCCTAGCCTGCCTTAACTGGAATGTAAATCACTTAACCCTAAAAGAGCTGAAAGCAAACACTTTAGGTTTAGCTGAGGAGACTACACAAGAGTTACTACGGCTCTGCTAACTCCACTGAGTTGTCAGAGTGGTGAAGCCATCGTTTACAAACTTCTGTTTTTGCTCACAAAAGATCAAGGTGCATAGAGATGATGCTTAAAGGGATCATTAGGTCTAACTGGTCATACCTCCTGTGCAAGGACAACAAAACCTCCCTCTACAGTGCCTGCAGCAACCCTCATTTTATGGCTGACTTTAGATAAATCATCACAACTCATAGTTCACTTTCACTGCTACATGTGCCTGAATCTATTTGCCACTCAGCATTAACACTTTGTAGCCCTTTAAAGGTTTTCTCCTTACTGAAGAGGTGTCTACTTAAAGGGGAGAGTCTTCTCTGCATGCACATCTCCAAATATTAGTTAATTTACAATCTCTGTTTTCCAAGATTTTTTTTATCTAAATTGAAATAAGTGATACCAGAGTCTAGGCCCCAGATATCTAGGGTTACAAAAGACAGGATGAAAAGAAGATTGAAAATATTCAGAAAAGCATATGACATATATATATATATATAAAAAATATATTTTTTTTAAATAGGTTTTTAATGTTAAAGGAAGCTGACAAGGAAAAATAGAGATACTCACCACTCATTTTTACAATTAGCAATTTAATATACAAATAAATCATTCCACAAACAGACTGCATGACATAAATAGACTGAACTCCAGTGACAGATATACTGGTAAGTGTAATCTGTAGGCTTTTTCTAAATATATCAATGAAAAGAACTAGATAGGCAAGGCTTTGAGGGAAAATACAAAACATACTTCATTCTGTATAAATATTTGTTTACTGAAAATGTCAATAAAATCAGTTATAGACTAGATAGAGGAAAACATTTCATTTTATTACTTCAGTCTCCTTTAATAAGGAAAGGAGCTCTAGCCCTATAAAAAGATAGTTAATGCAGCCAAAGGAGCTGTTGATACTCATGTCCAAAATAAATCCAGCTTTGTCTCATTATTTAAAGGATATAAACATATCAACATTTGGGAAATTTCATCAGTGAAAAGTGAACTGCAGTTATTTAATTAAAAAAAAAAAAACCAAAACAAAAAAACCAAAACAAACTCTCTCTATAAAGGTTTAAGCAAATNTTCTTCATTATTAACATGTATCTGACATCATTATTTTTGCAGGATCAAAAGGAAACTCTCTGCAGCCCAACTGCAAAAATATTTATAGTCTCTACGGACCAAATCAACATCTGAATTTTTCAGAAACATAAGGAAGCACCTCACACATTTGGTTGCTATTTTATTGTCTTTTATTAGTTGTACATGCCACTACCCCAAAGAACTCGCATTCTCTTATAGACATAACACAAAGGAAAGCAAATACACAGTCAGGGAAAGAGAGTAACGGGAGGAGGAGAACAGAACCCGTGTTATGGTAACATCCAGCTGTTATGAAGTTCTGGCACATGCATTTTCTGCAGTCTCAGTGAACACATAAAATTGCTTTTATGACACACGAGGAGTGAGATTCCAGGAAAGATTCACATTGGTTAGCATAACCTGATAGACAAGGATTAGGAATTTGCTCCATGCATAGGGGGCTACACAAATAATTTCATCGTTCTACCTTGGTACCCAGCGTGACTATTGCAACCTCTCTTACATCACCATATGGACAGTCTATACTCTCACCATTCTTACTGAGAGAGACAGAGAGACACAGAGAGACATAGAGAGAGAATGAAGAGAGAAAATGTTACTAACTCCAACCTCAAGTCTTTCTTCTTTGAATAAATGTACATGGCTGGTTTTCAAGGGACCTAAGGTTACGAAGATATCCTTCCTGCTGGGCAGGCTTGGGTTCAGCAGTTGCGTATCCAGCACTGTGCACTTGTGCCTAACCTTCCTCCTGTCAGGTGCTGATTGGAGCAACAGGCTTGGCTTTCAATGCCTGCACCCATGGCATGAGTTGATCCACAAGTGGCTGGTTTGCCCAATGTGTACAGGAAAGCTGATTGCACAACCACCTTCATACTCAAAGTCACTTACTCCCTTCAGTTGCCTTTAGCACTTAAACTGAAAGCATATTACTCTTAAAAACACATTTAATGACCCTCCCTTCACTTGTGTTAAAAAAGAGAAAATAAAAAATAGACAAGCAAAAGCCAACCAAGCACTGTGATTCAGCCATCCTCTGCTGTCAGAATGGATGCAGAAAGACCTGACTACATTTTTACATCAATTTATGCTAGTGTATCTGTTAAAGAGTAAAAAATCTCCTGTAATGTAATCCAAACAGATGGTCACAAATGATAATGTTTCTGCAGTTTTACAAGTTACTGCTGATCTTCACTCAATAATAAATGTATACTCCTAGCCTGCCTTAACTGGAATGTAAATCACTTAACCCTAAAAGAGCTGAAAGCAAACACTTTAGGTTTAGCTGAGGAGACTACACAAGAGTTACTACGGCTCTGCTAACTCCACTGAGTTGTCAGAGTGGTGAAGCCATCGTTTACAAACTTCTGTTTTTGCTCACAAAAGATCAAGGTGCATAGAGATGATGCTTAAAGGGATCATTAGGTCTAACTGGTCATACCTCCTGTGCAAGGACAACAAAACCTCCCTCTACAGTGCCTGCAGCAACCCTCATTTTATGGCTGACTTTAGATAAATCATCACAACTCATAGTTCACTTTCACTGCTACATGTGCCTGAATCTATTTGCCACTCAGCATTAACACTTTGTAGCCCTTTAAAGGTTTTCTCCTTACTGAAGAGGTGTCTACTTAAAGGGGAGAGTCTTCTCTGCATGCACATCTCCAAATATTAGTTAATTTACAATCTCTGTTTTCCAAGATTTTTTTTATCTAAATTGAAATAAGTGATACCAGAGTCTAGGCCCCAGATATCTAGGGTTACAAAAGACAGGATGAAAAGAAGATTGAAAATATTCAGAAAAGCNAAACAAACAAACCAAAACAAACTCTCTCTATCAAGGTTTAAGCAAATACTGAAGTCTACCTCTCCTGTTCTTGCTTCATTCGTATTCTCTCCTCTTCTGAAGTAAGAGCTTCCTGCACTTTTATTTTACCAGTTTTCTCACTCTTGTCATCTTTGCGATGTTTGCCAAACCTGTTAATAACACACAAAAAAAATCTAACTTGTGAAATGAACAAAACTCTGATTTCCTTTTCCTACGACAAAGAGAGTCCTCCAAGAAGGGCTGCCTGGAAACCAGGAAAGGAAAGTGCAAAGACCTCAGAATCCCCCTTTTTTTTTTTTTCCCCCCACCATTTCAGGCTGCTTTTGGCTTTTTTTTTTTTTCCCCTCTTTTTTAAATTAATTTTATTTTTATTTCATTCCTCTTAAAAGTTTATAGAATTCCTCACTAAAGAACAGAACAAAACTATAATAGAACCACATTCCTTTTTTTTTTTTTTTTTTCCCTACCAGGATTTTGGGCTCACTATTCTTAAATACAGTCAAACAATGTTTTGGCAATTACTCAACACTCTCACTGCCAAAGAACACAACTCGAGTTTACATTAAACAAAGGCTTTCATGTATGGTCAGCAAGAGACCCAGCACTGGTTGTCTGACCACTGCCCAGAGCACAGTACCACCCTTCACCCCTGCCCCACCAGAGCAGTTTCACCACACAGTGGACACCATCCAAAAATGTAAATTTATTCTTTTCCAGCACCAAAGTTGTGTTGTTTTTTTTTAAACTTTACTGCTCATGACTCTTCTCCCCCAAGGGTGTTCCAGCACAATGAGGCTCAGTGGAGGGGTGGAGCTGGCTGAGCTGTCTGAGACGGAGCGAGATGCTGCCAACCCAGTGTTTGCCCTCTTCTTCACATCTCCTCTTCCCCTCTACCAGATACATTTCAAGCGTTTCAGGTTTCTTCCCTATTTGCACATACTGCTGTTTTCTTTTAAACTTTCAGGGAGAGCACAGCATGGCACCTGAGATACCCAGTTATTACTAGGATTAATTTGAGTGTATTTCTTAGCTATTTCAGAACTGATCTGAAAGTAACTGAACTAATCTATAAGGAGTGAACTAAACAAACATTTAAATATAGCCCTTAAATACACCTGAAGTTTAGATGATAATTATCTATTTAAGGCAGAAGAGTTAACACATATCTATTAAACACTATCTTAATGCAGACCTACCCATCAAAAATGGAATCATTTATTATCCATGGCTTATTTTATTAGAAGGGTTAGGTGATAGGTTGGACTCGATCTCAGAGGTCTTTTCCAACCTGGTTAATTCTGTGATTCTGTGATTATATCAAAAGCAGCAATAATTTGATTCTTTTTAAAATCAAACATCCAGATGAGAGCAGGCTGACACTTGTGGCACTTCACACTCAAGTTTATATAAAAAAGTGAAATGAAGGCACTGAAAGAAATGTGTGAAGTCCAGAAATGGTGCGGACAGGACACCCTGAATGCTCACAAACAGTGAAATAAAACACAGTTTTAAAAACTTTCTTCTGATCCACAAATGTAAACTGTTTAAAATATCTAGAGTCCAACAGACATTTATAATATTTTCCCTTTTATCCCCATTGATTTGAGTACAAAGCCATTAGTGTGGGCTGAAGACATACCACACAGTGACCCTGCACAATGATTAATTTCTGGATACTCAGTCAAGAGATATAATTGTACTGTGCAACCATGTTTATGGCTCTTGGGGCAGCTGTTTGAAAACACACCACCACAGAAATAGAGCATGGAAGAATATACACAAACTTGGGTGTGCTCCGTTGTTCCAACAGTAATCCAGGCATCTGAAAACTAAAACTGCTCATTAATAATCATCTGGAAAGGAAAAGGCAGAGGATGTGACAGGGTTAAGAAACATGAAATAGGACATAAAGCTGAAATGTCTGATTTTATAGTACAGCACTTGTAAAACCAACCTACTCAGATTCAGTGCCTAGCAAGACTAGCAGGTATTTTTAAAACACTCACCTATTTATTAGAGAGTAGTCAAAACCATTGTACAAAACATTTACACATATGACACAAGAGATTCAAATCAAGTTCTGGATGTTGTACACCAGACAAGAGAGCATGGTTAATTTAAAATAGCCCTAAATCCTTCAGCCAAGAGTGGAGCTTTGGCAGAAAACCAGTGGAACTGAGCCATTTTACCCTGATACCCGCAGAGTGCCAGGGGTGGCAGGGGTCTGACTGATGGAATACGCAGAGCTGTGAGGAGACACACAACATATGTGGTACTGTAGCACAGCATCTCCGGGATGCCAGCATTTGCTTCTGTCTCCTGTCCTTTGCTGACCCCTTGAAAATGTCAGGCAAAGCAAAGCAACTGAATTCTGGAGTAGTCAGTTTAGTTTTGACAAATAACAAGTGGTTTAAAAAAAAAAAAAGAAAGAAAGAAAAAGGAAAAAAATAGATAAAATTGAATTAGTTAGTACCCATTAGGTTTTGGCAGCAGAAGAGTATTTCTGCCACCATAAATCAGCTTACTGCAAGTATAGACAGAAATATATGGAAATCAATACCTTATTAACAAAAAAAAAAACCCGAAAAACCAAAACACAAAACCAAAAGTAGACAGGAAATTTCTAATAAACCTTGTAAGCAATCTAGCAAATGTCTGGACAGGCTGCATGACTGTGGGAGAGTATTTCTAATGTTAAGGTAAATGTTAATGTAAGGTAAACCTAACAAAAACAGATGGTTTGAGTTTGCAGATGCAGCCACCCAAGCCCAGAGGACACCAGGCTTGTGCTGCACTTCAGCAGAGGCAGAGGCAGCTTCACTGCACTGGCAGCACTCGGAGCAAGAGGAAGGTTCAAGTTGCTTCGACTCATGAGCAAGCTGTGGCAGCAACCCTTCTTCTCTTTCAGGGTTTTCTTCTGATCATCTGGGAATGAGTGTTCCTTCTGCCCTTGGGGATCATCCTGATAGTCTTCAGAAGACATCTCTGGTCCTTTCCCAGGCATTTCAAAGGGTGCCCATATTGTTCCCACTTTCCAGTGTCCATCTGGGACAAGCTCTGTGGTCATCTTGGCAGTGGACAGCCTGGCAGAGCATGAACCACCGTGGTCTTGCAAAGTTGCCTTCTGTGGCCTTTGTCACCCGCAGAAGTGATATATCTGCCATAATCACCACTGCCTGTAACAAGTTCAGCATCATTAACTGCACTGTCCCTACACTCAAACCCAGAGCAATCAATGCCATCCTCCCCCCTCCCTGATCATGGCTTTGTGTTTTTAACACCATCACAGATAACATCTCCCATGATACTCCTAAGTCATGGAGCTGCAGACGCTTTGGGAACACACTGTTCTAAATGAGTTTGGCTCTGAACAAGTTGCATACTTTCAGCAAGGTCTCTGTGCAAAAATATTTACAAGTTCAAGACTTTTCTTTTCTATCAAAACTGCAAGTCTAACAACATCTCTGCTAAGCTTCAGCTTCCAGCAGCAGAAGTAACAAATAAAAGAAAACCATTTTCTAGGGTCCCACAAACACTTGAGAAAGGTGTTTTAGAAGACCTGTGATGGTGATGCACATGGACACACACACACATACACAGAGTTTATTTCTATAGAAGCAGTCGGCGCTCCCCACTCCAACCATCACTAGAAGGTTTTGCTTGCTAACAAGTCTATTTGCTGTTTATTTCTAGCAAAGGTGTTTGCTCCATGAAGTACCATTATAGTCACAGTGAAACTCACAGCCCAAATCGGCATCACCTCCACCAAAGACATTTAGAAATCATTTAATGCTCATATTCAACAGGAGAGCAACATCCAGCAATACTCAGGCACACCACTAAAGTTAACGTTCCCCCAGCTGTACAGTGGTGGCTACACTGGTGTCAAGCTATGCAAAATCACCAGTCCCTCCTTGGGGAGATGTTTCCTGCTGTCATTCATCAATATTAAGTAAAATGGGGTACTTAGAAATACAAGTAATGAGTCCACTGAAAGTCAAGCAGTCTATGCAATATGCTTTCCAAACACCAAATGCACATCCCATGCCCACCCTGCACTGCTGCTCTTCAGTAGCCCTTGTAAAGTTGAGAGTCAGGTCCCAGAATTAATAACAGTATTTAAAACACCCCAAATTTGAGTGCATTGGCCCAGGGAAAAAGATCTGGATTACCTTTGTAGAAGTTTCACCTTCTTAAATGCACAAGTCCCTGACCAGCCCACAAACACTCCTGTGTGTCACACCTTCACTGCAATCCGCGAGCAGATGCACCACTGTAAAGCTTATTTCTTTACTGCTCAGCTACTCAAAATGAAGGGAAGACAAAAATAGTATGCACGTCCCTGGCACGATCCACCACAACTCTGGAACTTTCCAATTCCACACTGCATGCATTAAATGTGGAATGTGGCACACCTGTGTAGTAACTTCCTCCACTTAAGGGACTGCTCACTAGATGGTAATGACCTAAGGCTGTAAACTCCCAAAGTGCAACTGATAATGTTATCTCCCTCGAAAACCAGCAGCCCTGTGCCAGACAGACTCTAGATTTTTTGCAAGGACATGGCCTTGAGGATACTGCCAAGAGATTTGATCCCAGCCCTCACTGCTCTCTTCACAGATGCAGGAGCTGTTCTGCACGCAGCTGGCTGGCAAGTGCCCGAAGCACCTGGAGAGTTTCAGGCACTTGTCTGAACCTGTGATGGTCTCATTCTCATTGCTGTGACGCTGGCTGCTGGGATACTTGCTGCAGTGCTTACAAATGCAAATGAAACTACTTTCCTTCTGGAGCAGACTTGGGAACTGCACTGCTCGGGATGTGTGCACAGCAAGGCTCCTTGCATCGGTGAAAAGGGGGACAGCATTTAAAAGTAATGCTAAGAACCACTGTTGGAATTAAACTACTAAATAGGGCAGAAAAGGAGCATCTGTAACACCAGTGTTCAGACAGTCTTTGGCATCTAATTTGAAGCTCCTGTCATGTGCTAAGTTTGGTGCCAATAATTTGACTGAGCTATAAAAGCCCAACCTAAATCAGTGCACAAGATACCGAGGCACAGGGACGAGCTACTGCGTGATACGCAGCAAAGCTTCATGCACTACTGCCTCACAAAGTTACCATGCTCCTGGTGGAAAAGTTTTGAATTCTGAGCTGCAGCAGATGCTGTGCAGCACCTGCAGTCATAGCAGCACTGCACCTGCAGCCACCACTGCCCCCAGCCTGAGGTCTTGGAAGCAGAGCACAGAATGTTATTAGTCAAGGTGGAAAATAAAAAGCAAAAGGGAAGTGCACAGTTTCCTTCAAATCCCCTATAATAACAACAACAACAAAATTTTACCTCTCTGTTCACAAACATACAGAGAGAGCTCAATACTTCTTTCAGGATACACACTGTACAGTAATAATCTCTTTATAATAAAATAAAAATATAATAATAGTAATAATATCTTTATAATAGTAACTATAATAAATACAGGAACACTCCCTCCCATAACAGCTAGTTTATTCAGCACCTCTCTCATCTAATACCTGTTATAAAAGTATGGCTAACACAGAGTTTAACTTTATTTTGTAACTGCATAAGCAAAAGCTTGAAGAAAAAAAAAATTACTAATTGAAATACAGGTTGTAAATTCAAAATACCCTCTCTGTCCAAGAGTGTGAGAAACTGATGAAAGGCTGCAGCTGAAATCTTATTCACTCTAATTGCCAAGATACTCCAGGGTTCTACTTAATTTATAGCTTCCTAATGCTCATTTTACATTAAGAGTTAGAGAAAATTTCCAGATAAGTGTAAATGCTCAAAGTCATATTCACAGATCCAGATACTTAATCCTCAGATTCAGCCAACAACAGCAATCACAGTAAGTGAAGGAATTAAAAAAAACACAAGAGGACCATTCTTTTAAGGTATGATCTCCAGAATATAACAGCCAAGGCACATCAGAGAACCATCCTCAAACCTGGGGACATTAGTTTGTCACATTACTATTAATGTGACAAAGCATGACTCTCAACTCTGAAAAGTCCAACTAAAATGCATGCCCAGACCTCTCTGTCAGTCCCTAGCTGCTTACTTGCAAGCTCATTTGCCTGGATGACTGTTGCCAACTCAAAGGTGGCCTAATCCAAAGCCTAGTGCACCCAACCAAGAGGCACTGACTAGCAAGTGCCTTCAGTGGCTTTGGGCCAATGCATCCCAGCAACTAAACAATATGAGACTCAAGAGAGAAGGCAGTGTAGCAGAACACTGAAAGAACAAGCTCAAGCTACAACATGATGGTGTATATATACATATAGAATCTGTGAAATGCACAGAAAAATAAACATACAGACATAAGGAACATGTAAATGATTCTGCACAAATAAGGACATAAAACAAATGAAGAAAGAAGGATGTATGAGTGGTAGCAACAGAAATCCCACGTTCAGAGCTTTCTGGCTTCATTTGAAAAGGGTATCTATCAGCATTCCTAATGCAACAAACACAATATACATATAATCTGCTAAATGGATTTTACTCTGATGCGTTACTGATGAGATCGGCATCTGCCAAACCATCCACATATTTCATTAGAATAAAGAGCTATGCAAGAAACATGCATTAGATGATTAATGAAAAAAAAAGCACAAAACACAACATTTGATTGAGACTGAAGTTCTGTAGCATTATGTTCCTGAACAGAAAGGAAGGCCATAATTAAAAACTATCAAATGGTGTCTTGAGCTATTCTGTCAGTGCTTTCTGTCTTCAAAGCATCTTTTCCTCATAGGAGTGAAGAGTATTCACATACACAAACAACCCAACATAGAATCATAGACTAGAACCATAGAATGGTAAGGTTGGAAGGGACCTCAAGGATCATCTAGTTCCAACCCCCTGCCACAGGCAGGGACACCTCCCACTAGAACAGGTTGCTTGAGGCCTCATCCAACCTGGCCTTGAACACCTCCAGGGAGGGAGCAGCCACAACCTCCCTGGGCTACCCGTGCCAGTGTCTCACCACCCTCACTGTAAAGAATTTCCTAATATCTAGCTTAAATCACTCAAAAGAATTTTGCAATGAGTTCTGTAATCCATTTCACCCTGCTGTATCAGCAAAAATCCTAAGATTTATATTGCAAAAGATCATTGCAATATATTCTGTTGTGAAAAAAAAAATAAATCAATTAATAAGCATAAACAATGATTCAGCAGAGCACAGAAACAAAAAACACTCTGGCTGAGGATGATTTGAGGCCTTACAAACCTCCCTTTCACAGCAAAATTGTGCAGGCACTATTTTTAAATATATGCTTGTAAGTGCAAACATTTGCATGTTTGCAATGGATTTCTAGAAACAGCCACTTATCACATCTAATCAAATTAGCAAATTCTGCTTGTCAGGAGGCAGTGGAATGCCTCAGCAGCAGCACTGTCCAGAAATGATGCAGCAGCACTGCTGTATAGGCAGCAGGAGCAAAGCACCCTGACCTAGGGGCTGGTGGGCATAGTTAAAATGGACATTGAAAACTCTCACTCTCCAAGGATTGTCTTGCCCAAAGCAGCAATCCATCTGGTGCAGCATTCATCAGAAGACCCCTGCCAGCAGGGCTCCTGGAGAACTCTGCTGCCCCAAAACAAGAAAGATGCATTACAAAAAAGACACAAGTTACTCGTTAAACTGAAAAATCCATCTGAAAAGATACACCTTACCTCTTCAGAGCAAGGCAGTTTGCCTTCAAGCAATTAAAACTGCATTCAGTTCTGGAGCCCCTGGGACAAGAGGGATGTGGAGATGCTGGAGTGTGTCCAGAAAAGGGCCATGAAGATGCTCAGAGGGCTGGAGCTGCTCTGCTGTGAGGACAGACTGAAAGAGTTGGGGCTGTTCAGTCTGGAGAAGAAGAGGCTCCCAGGTGACCTTCTTGTGGCCTTCCAGTATCTGAAGTGGGCTACAAAAAAGCTGAGGAGGGACTTTTGTAGCCTATCAGGTAGTGACAGGACTGGGGGGAATGGAGCAAAGCTGGAGGTGGGGAGATTCAGACTGGAGGTGAGGAGGAAGTTTTTCAGCATGAGAGTGGTGAGAGCCTGGAAGGGGTTGCCCAGGGAGGTGGTTGAGGCCCCATCCCTGGAGGTGTTGGATGAGGCTCTGGGCAGTGTGATCTAGGGTAGGGTGTCCCTGCCCATGGCAGGGGGCTTGGAAGTGGATGACCCTTGTGGTCCCTTCCAACCCTGACTGATTCTATGAGTTAAGAAACTCACACATTGAGCCACGAACAGGGAAATTTAAAGCAGGAGAACTGGAGGTTGTCACTCCCAGTCACCAGCCCTCTCTGAAGTTGCCACCCCGTGCACCAGCACCGCAAAGCACCTGAAGCCCTTTAATGTTACATCCACACATTTTCTCACCACAGCCTCTGCCTCACTTTCCAAGCAGTAAAAACCACACCTCAGCACCATTCAGGTGAGGATCCTGTTCAAACTAAGGCTACTCAAACCCAGCAGCCAGGATGGCACACAAATCACACCACTTCACGTGCCACTCCACCGGTGATTCCCACAACTCCCTGCAAAGAAGTGGAAACAACATATGGGATGGGTAACCGTTTCCAGCCACTGAAGCTTCAGCTGCCTGTCTTTGTGAGTCAGTATCCCAACTGCATAGAAAGTGGGTCTGGTGCCAAACCAAGAGACATGTCAGGAGGTTTCATTCAATTATTTTCATAAACAGTTTTGATAACATTTCCTGAAAGGCATGACACAACAGGCAGAATATTATTCACACCAAGTCGCTCTCTTTTCACAACTTAAGCATTTGTAATATTTACTTCCAGCATAAAATGGGGGAACTTTTTAAAAAACAGATTTCTTTTATGGAGAGACCATCTGTTTACAAACGTCTAAACAGAAGATTATCTTCTTCAACTCATGGTTGCCTAAAGCTAGCTGGAGCCATCGACAGCCCTAATAAATAAATAAATCAATCATAAGAAATGAAAAAAAAACACCTAACAACTAATCCAAACCACTGCAGTTTAAAACACAGGCTGGGAAGGTCAAAGGGAGTGGGAATAATTTTACAATGGTAGTATTGGAATGATATTACAATGATAATATTGGAAAGACAGCAGCCAGTCAGCAAGCAGACAAGAGATTCTTTTGTTGTATGGCCAAAATAACTCAGTAAGCAACAGCACAATGTACTAAAAGTCACCATAAATAACTCTTTTTCATGGTGGTCAGCCAAACTGACTGTTAAACTGTGGACTGTGGCATCCCTGAAGGAAGCAGGAATAAAAACGCAAAGCTTCTGTTTAGATGCAACTGTGCTAGCAACCACCAGCCACGGGAGCAACCACGGAAGCGGTACATGACATTTTAATGGATGCTTTAAAACAGCCTAAGCATTTTGAAGTTTGCTTGTGTGGCAAAAACTCTTCCATGTTGTGCATGGATTTGAAAAAGAGAGTGGTTATTGACCACAAAATTACTTGCCCCAGGATTAAATCTGATATACTAAGTGTGTGCTATTTGTCATCGAAGAAAGTAGCTCGTACCTGTGACAGCCAAGCTAATTCAGTCTTTTAATAGATAATACAATCTTAATGGGCAACATATCCTTTCATTACTGTCACTTAATGTACTTCCCAATGCTCCTGTGCCCCTGCTCAAACAGAATTTGCCCATCAAGACCGCAGTGCCCTGTCAGGTAATTCAGTAGCAGGCAGCAAGATGTTAAACAGCAATCTGTAAACACAAACTGCAAAAACTGAGGTCTCCTACAGCAAGGAGCAGGCTCCTGAAAACCTCTGAGTTAAGGACTCGAGGATGACAACTTAGAATCACAGAATGGTTTAGGTTGGAAGGGACCTCAAAGGTCAGTCAGTTCCAAACCCCCCCACCCCGTCATAGCCAGGGACACCTCCCACTAGAACAGGTCGCTCAGGGACTCATCCAACCTAGTCCTGAACACCTCCAGGGAGGTTGGGGAGCACAGAAGCACAGAATGTGATCTTCGATCACATTCGGCGCTTCTGTTCCCCCCACCCTCCCTGGGCAACCTGTGCCAGTGTCTCACCACCCTCACTGCAAACAACTTCCTCCTAACATCCAGTTTCAATCTCCCCTCTGCCAGTTGAAACCCATTACTCCTCAACCTGTCATTACAAGACCTCGTCAGTAGTCCTTCCCCAGCCTTCCTGTGGGCCCCCTTCAGATCCTGGAAGGCCACACTCCAAGGTCTCCTGGAAGCCTTCTCTTCTCCAGGCTGAAAAGCCTCAACTCTCATACTCTTCTGCAGACTACCTACATAAAGGCAGACACACAGCCCCCTACTTTGCAACACATAGGGAGAAAAGCATTTTCCCAACATCTGAGTGTGAAGAGCAGCCTGCTGCTAGCAGGTGCCTGCCTAACCTACAGAGTAGCTCTGTTGGGTGCCAAATCTGGTCGCCTGTCTCTCGCTCGCGCTGCACTGAGCAGGTTACAAAGCCCGAGCAGAGCGCTCCCCACCTGACAACTGCCGCCTTGCGAGCACGCAGCTTCTGTTGTTACATTTGTCACACTCTGCAGATGAGTTTAAAAATTGTGGCCC
Source organism: Ramphastos sulfuratus (assembly GCA_013399055.1). Classification (NCBI taxonomy): domain Eukaryota; kingdom Metazoa; phylum Chordata; class Aves; order Piciformes; family Ramphastidae; genus Ramphastos; species Ramphastos sulfuratus. The sequence goes on along the minus strand of WBNM01038918.1, from coordinate 232,839 downwards.
ACTTTAAGTATTAATAATACCACATTGTGTGCCTCTAATTGCCAGTGTCCACCAAGAGCATTTGGAGAGAGTGTTTAAACTGCGGCTACTCTTGGGCACATTTTCTCCACAAACTATGCTTCTAATTCCCTGCTCTGTTCAGTTTTATGCCTTATTGTTTCAAAATACAATGCTTCAAAATTGCAAATTACATCTGGCTCAAGGGCTGATTATGAGGAATGCTAGCACTTCTGCCTCTGCGTGAATAACTCTGATAATAATGAGAGATTGATTGAGCTCCAAGAAGTCCAAATGATGAGAAGGGTCAATTTGAACATTCCTATTAGCTTCTTTTGTTAAATCTAACACTTTGCCAGGCCAGAGACAAATACTGCATCTGCTTACCATGATTTTTTTCCCCCAGATCCTGCAGAAGTACAATTTAGAAAATGGGTACTGGTCTAAAGGCAGATCTTATAAGAAATGCTAATGAAACATTAAAAAACTCACCCATTTTACTGGCACTCAAGAGATTGGGGT